>JAJNNY010000029.1:0-468432 GCA_022453515.1 Astrocystis sublimbata
CGATCCGGAGAGACTCGTGTTGTTGCGTTCCCACGTCAACTTATACAGCACAAGGCTGAGGATCAAAGGGGACTAGCCATCGGGCAACATGTCTAGTCAAAATGATTCTGGTGTCCCGGTCGTTCACGCTCCTGATGGCGTTGGATACCGACTGATAGAGCTCCCACCTGAGCTCCTCGAAGCTCTTGAATCGCCCAATCCTCCCAAGTCAGTATACCCACAGCTCGACTCTGGCAAGGCACCACTGGCACTGGCGATTCGCACCGGCGATCACCTACTGACAATCTGAAATCAGTCTGAGCCTTGAAGCCTCAGCCGCCTCAGCTGTTCTGAAGTGTGGCTCACAGGAATGGGCCCTCCGACAGAAAAACACGTCCAATGCATTGATATTGCTGAAGCCCGACGATATCAACGCCAGTACGGCATCGTCACCAGGCCGGGCAGGCCTCAAGCTTATATCCACCACCCACGACACAATTGAACTAGTCCCCGAGTCGGCAGACAAGCCCGCCGTGCCGCTTTCAAGGGGCAAGTGGCACGAGAAATTCGCTAGAGGCAGATGAGAAGCGTGCTCGCAGCTCGCTTTACGATCAGAATATGGACAGCAGGACGTGAGGATGATCAGTTGGGCTTCAGGACACTGACATAGGATAGGTATGATGGTGCATTGCAGCACTTGCTCAGTAACATCTTGGTAGCTCGATTCTAGGTTAGGTTAGGTTAGTGTTAGAACATGTTATTACTACTCCGGGCTAGGCAACAATGCAAAGACCAAAGGGTATAAAAGTTTCAAACTTTTTTTAAACTTTGAAAATAATCTAAATAGTTTAATTATTTTAAATTATTCTGAATTATTTTAAACTATTTCAAACTATTTGAAACTATTATAAAGTGTTTAAAATTTCTTGAAAGTTTCTTGGAAGATTTATCAAGTTTCCTTTTCCAAAGTCATTACAGCAGCCTACATTACATGTACCTATCCTACTGCTACCCAGGCACGCCAGGTTTTTCTAAGTTTGAGGTTGCGTTGCCCGAGGCTTCAAGGGCATAGTTTGATTGTGTAGCGGACCAGACTCGGAGTGCTTGTTCGTCGTACCTTCCTCCTATACCGTCCCGTGTACCTAGCGAGTACCTATTTAAGTATCTTGCATGTCAGCAATCAGCTCAGTTATCCCTAGGTACATATATATACCTTGTAAATTTGCACACCTGGGCAATAGCAAGGCTGAGTGCTACCTCTGCCAGGTCCGTCAAAGGTGCAAACTTCTGCCTTCTAAAAGTGCAACCTATGGACCTCTGTCTCCCATCCCAACACCTGTGCTAACCTTACGCTAACCTCTGTCTCCCATAGGTGCTACCTGTGCCTCCCAAAAGTGCTACCTCTGCCTCCCAAAGGTGCGCCGTGGCTGCTTGATTGTTTGAACTTTTATTTTCAACTTTTCAATCCATCAACTTTTAGACCCTTCAACCCCCGTTTTTTAATAACCAGTCCTTCATCCCGTGCAAAATCCGAGTTCTGGATTTGATACCACCGCTCCCGCTCCCGTCCCGCTCCAACGGCTTCCTGTACACTTCTCCTGGCTATAGGATCGCCAGTCCCAACCTGAATGCTGTGTTGCGCCGGGCGCATACAGTACCTTAGTAGGTATATACCACAGTACTGGGCGTGCGGCTCTCAGGGCATATAGTTGGTACTCCTTACTTACACGCCTTGTCCTTTTCATCCTCTCTTTCTTCGGCAGCTGATAATCGGCCTTGTTATCAAGGTTCCTGCGGTCGGGGCGCGGACACTTGTGCAGGACCGATTCCAGAGCGGTAACCGGGCCAAACCGTTGTGGTGTGTGGGTGTAAGTGACGCTTGATAATTCAACCCCTCACCTTCTCGGCCGCTCGCGTCAGCTCACACTACGCAGCTACATGGTGACGGCAGTGTGCTCTGTGCTCTGTGCGCCCGGCTCTCTACTCTCTACCTACTCACCTAGGTAATCAATACCAGTGACGAGTAGGTAGGTAAGGGCAGACAAACAAGCTCATACGGAGCCCTGAGGCCCAGGGCTGCATCTGGATTGCCCGAGGCAGGTAAATTCAGTGAATACGGCACCAGTCGGCCTGGACGCTGCAGAAAGCCGCAGAGCCCAAACGTCGAGAGACCGAGAAATACGTAGTCGGTCGGCTCCCTTGCACCCAAATTTTTTTCATTCATTGGCACGCAATCAAACACCATTTGTTTTTGATCTCGTTCTCGACGTGGACAAGTCACTCACTCGCCTTGGCATCCATTTCCAACACTTAGATTTTCGCAGAACATGGTGCTTTCCCACCCAAGCTGCTGTTAGGAACTCTGTGGGCTTCAACCAACACGATCAACTACATTTCCCGGCCCCGCCGACACACTCCCGACACACCCTCAACACACTCTCAACACACTCATCGACTGCTCCTTGCTAGGCAACAAACGCACTCCATTCCTTGTGGTTCTCACTCGGCATACTTCCTCTGTGCCATCCAATGCGGAACTAAGTTGTCCGCTGTCATTGGGCTTCTTGTGAACTGCATACTGAGGCACAAGCCGACGGACCAATGGCCGAGCCTAAAGGAGGCAGAGACGATCCGATACAGATCGATGACAGTCCGTATGTACCCTGCTCTAGTGGCCACTGACGGAGTGATGGAGAAAACGTAGAAGAAAACTAACCTTTCGGCCGCGGAGCCGTACAGGCCTCCCAAAGCGCCTCCTCACCCTGCCGAGACCTGCAAGAATGCGGTCCTCTCGATGCTGCCGGACGTCTGTCCGACTTATCTCCAAGCGATTGTTGACGTATACGACAACGACCCCGACAACGTTGTCACCGCTATCCTTGATCTTCAGCAAGAGTCCGGAAGCTACCCGACTCGGGCCCCTCTAAGCCCCAATCCTCTAAAGCGGAAACGTGGCGAGAGGAGCAACGATATTGGGCAATATGGTATTGACGATGAGAACAAGTATTTCGAACAAGATTGTGTTGACAATGAGCACGACAGCTTACAGCAATATCTGGGCATTGTCAAAGACAAACTCTCTAGACCCGGGTTCCGAGAAAGCATTTCTTCGGCCGAGTACAATGTCATGGCCAGACAACTACTGAGTCAAGACTTTCCGCGAGTGCCGATGACTTCTATCCAGACTGAATTTCAAGTGGGGAAGACTACGTTCGAGAAGTCTCTCTTCGCAGTTTATCTAGGGATGGATGAGAAACTACGCAATCAGGAGTCCGTCCCACGGCCATTGCTACAAAAGAGAACCGCAACCAAGAGAATACCAGAGTTCGCCCCGGACAGGCTCCCCAGCATCGACATAAATAAGTACAAGATCCCAGAGCAAGCTGCCATCAAAGAGATGATTGCTGTCAGGAAATACTGCTCATGGAAAAACAACAGTATTACAGCTGAAAAGCACAATTTTCTCCAAGCACAAAAAAACGGCCAAACGCTCGAGTGCGGAATATGTTGCGAGGAATATGCTCTCAACCGGATGGTTAAGTGCGACGGGGAAACGGCGCATTGGTTTTGCCGCAAATGTCTGAAGACTCACGCTGAATCACTCGTGGGTATGGCAAAATACGATATTACTTGTATGTCAATGGATGGCTGCCCAGCCAGATTCTCGCAAAGTCAGAGGGCCCTTTTTGTGGACAAGAAACTAGCCGGTGCGCTGGATCGCATTGAGCAAGAAGCTGTGCTCCGGATGGCAAACATTGAGAACCTTGCGACATGCCCATTTTGTCCATATGCCGCGGAATATCCCCCAGTTGAGATCAACAAGGAGTTTCTATGTGAAAATCCGCGCTGTCTCAAGGTCAGCTGTCGTCTTTGCCACAAGGAGTCTCACATCCCTCGGAGCTGCGCCGAAGTAGAGGCTGATCGTGGTCTCAACGCTCGACATACGGTAGAAGAGGCTATGACGGAAGCTCTCGTACGGAGATGCAATAATTGCAAGAACCCTTTTGTGAAGCTTGATGGTTGTAACAAGATTAGGTGCACAAAGTGCGGGACAATGCAATGCGATGTGTGCCGCAAGACAATCAAAGATTATTCGCACTTTAACGACCCAAGGAGAGGTGGCAAGCCGGGGCAGTGTCCCTTGTTCGACGAGTCTCAAGGACGGTACGAGAAAGAGGTGAAAGAAGCGCAGAAGAAGATGGCAGAGGAGTTTCCAGACATGGTAAGATTTATAATTTAATGCTTTCTGTGGGTCTTGTTGACGAGAACGTAGGATGAAGAAGTGCTAGGTGTCTCCAATGCCGAGAAGGCGATTCAAGATGTACACCAACACAAAGCAGTAGATCCGCACCAGCGTGTATACGATCACAGAGCTAGAGATCCGCATCGCCAACATGTACACGGACGCATAGCTATGGACCCGCAACACCAACATTTACAGGTGCCAGCTAGGCCTCTTGGTCACGGACACCCGTGGCTCAGAGATGGCCTCAAACACTATGACTTACATGGTCACGCCATCAGACCTGCTGGTGAGTTTAACTGATTCGAGCCTGGGATAGATCATGCCCTTCAACTTACATAAGCAGGAGATTTACATGCGATGGTGCCGGGTCCGGTCCGCCCCAGTAGCAACGTTCCGAAGGCCCCAGGCAACGTGAAACCACATGAACCTCCTGTCAATCCCCGCGTATCTGCTGTGCGCTATTTTAATGTGGCGCAGGTGCCACCGCAGCAGCGTATGAGGTCATTACGAGAAGCTGTGAGTAGAGTAACGCATCAAGGAAGATCGGACAACGCGAATGGACAGAAATTAGACCAAATCGCCCGACTCGGATCAGACAATCTCGGCAATGCCGGATGGATGAATCTTTATCCCCAGCCGGACCCCTCCGTCGCCGGAGCTCACGTAAAAGCTATCCAACGTCCACCACTCCCGCAAATACCACAAGTGTCAAATGTGCCAATATTGCCACACCGGGCACAGGAGATTGCAGCTGCCAAAAAGTTTAAGCAACTACAAATGAGCATGCATTATTTCAATCAGTTAAAGGGTATCTCTCCCCGAGTTCCGAGAGGCATTAAAGATGCCGAAAAGCAAATGCCGGAAGCGCCACATCTGCCACACCGGGCACAGGAAAGTGAAGATGCCAAAAATCTTAAGCAATTGGAAAGGGGCATCGCCTGCTTGAATCATTTAACGGGTCTCCCTGCTCGAATCGTAGCGGGCTCAATTCCCAACATGGGAGTTCCTCAACCGGTCTTGAGGGACATGCCTTCTAACCCTATCACAGACGATGCGGGCGATGATGGCGAAGATGAAGACGGCCCTGCAAGCGCTGCAAGGTTCGAGGCTGCTCCATCACCTCAATTCTTCGATTTTGAAGCCTATTACGACAATGACGTGCTATAGCATTTCATCAACGCGGCGCAGCAGCCTCGTAGACTTTATATGTCTGAAAAGCGAGGGCGAATTTCCTAGGTGTTTGATACGCAGGTAAGGCGAGAAGGGGGTTTTGGCTGGTTTGTGTCTATTTGGCATAGCTATCAAGATACCTGTTTCTGGACTCGCGCGGAAATTTGGTGGGTGGTCTTTGGTGAAATTGATCGACATGGCAGGCTTCACATACCTAGCGCAGCATTTATTCAAGGGGGCTCTGTTTGTAGCGAGCGAAGAGTCGATGATTACTCGTTGTGTGCTTCATCAAGAATGAATAAAAGTTACCATGTACAATTGCTTGCAAACTCCTTGCTCTTCTATCATTATTGACGTGAGACTGTGCACTGTGACAGAGGGAATGAGGTCTGGCCTGATAGTGTATTAAAGGGCTGGCAGCGCTTCTTCTTCTATCCAACCATGCGGTTCTAGATACCTGATCTAGACATGCGTGTGACCAATTAGGACGGTTGCCCCTTTTTAGTTTTCAAATGCATGTTGGAGCCTCGACATGCAAGTACATGCTTACTACCAAATGAGTACAGGTTTCCCTCAACCCCATCCGAAGCTAGAGTATTGCGATGCCGGTACAAGGACGCGAGCTTCCCATCAGGATGTCAAGTTAAACATACCTATCCGTCTCAGCGTCCCGTCGTGCTCAACACCAGCAATACTTATCATTCGCGACCCAATCCACGGCTCCGCCCCTCTCGCCATCGGTGTCGTACCACATCATGCTAGAGATACTGTCGCTCTCGCGGTCAACGTACTCGTGCGCGATCGCCGACCCGGTAACCAGCTCCCGCACGACGGGCGCCGGGTTCCAGAGATGCACCTTGCTGCAGTTCGACGCGCGTGCCGCGTCCATGGCACTGTGCATAATAGCGTCAAAGGCGAGCTGCAGGGCTTTGCGATTGCCTTTCGTGCCTTTCGTAGAGGACCGACGAGGTGAGCTTGTGTTTGAGCTAGAGCTCGAGCTAGAGCCGCCTTCGTCGATCACGAGACGTAAGATATACAGTGTGTTCTTCTCGGGGCTGGACGCGGCGTTCTCGCCGTAGCTGCGGGTCCAGATCGCCCACATGCGCGTGGTGGTTTCTTTTTCTGCGTTGTCTTCTTTTGATTGCCCATCTCCGTCTGTGTTAACATGGCCGTTGCCTGTTGCGGCAACCTCATCGGGCGAGGGTGAAACGGATGAGGCCACTGTAGCAATCATCCCCCTGACCCCGCTCGCAGGACGTTCCGGAAACACGTGCGAGGCAATGAAGTCCTCGCGAGCCCAGTGCCAGCGGAACACCTTGTCATCGGGCGCGAACGCGAACGCGATGCAGTCGCTTTCCTGCGCGCGTCGGACGAGCTCGTCGCGGAGCTGCGCCTCGTCCTCGCGACACAGCTGGGCGAGGTTGCGCGTGGTGACAGGGGCGAGGGTCAGCGAGGTATCATCTGGCGGCGATTGCGACTGGGATTGGAACTTCTCGAGCAGCGAGGACACGCCGACGTGCGAGGCGTCAGGAGAGGAGGCGACGAACTCGACGTGCTCGCTCGCGTACGCCGGCCAGCCCTTGGCTGCGTAGAACTTCTTGCCGATATCCGACCACAGCGCCGAGCAGACTGCCGTCTCGGCCTCGGCCTTCTGGAGCTTCACGCGGCCATTCGAGGCTCCGAAGCCGGCTTGGTTGCGGGTAGCCGGGGAGACATCGCTGGCGTCGTGGTGATCCTGGCTCCGGATCTGCGAGCGTTTCCGCCTGAGCTCGTCCTCCTCCGGCCACGTCTTGAGAACAGAGCCGAGTTCTTTCAGCATGCGCGCTGCGTACTTCTTCCCGCGAAATTCGGGATACGTGTACACGCTGCCGATGCCGTAGCCGACGCCGTCTCTGACACCCCCAGACCTAGGGGCGTAGAGCACTCTCTTGCGGATGGTCTCGCAGGACGCGAGGACGCTGCGCTCAGTTTTCTCGCCCGGCACCGGCTCCGATGCGTCCTCGGTGGTCAGAATCCAGTGCACCATGCCGCCGTCAGCAGACAGCGGCGTGGACGCGAGGAACGGCTCGCGCTCCAGATACGCCGGCAGATCTAGCGCACCGCCCCATTCGCCGTGGTTCAGACGCCAGGTCTGCTCCTTTTCGGCAGCGGTCGGGTGTGTCAGCACGAGGGACGCATCCGACGCGTCGGGGTACTGCTTATCCTATGCATTTGGAGGTTAGAGAGTAGGTATAAAGTGGTCGGCCAAGCTTTTGTCATTTGTCGTTGATAAGTTGGGGAAGAGCCATGTGGTAGCAACGTTGGCCGGATTGGGAAAGGAAAGGCTTTGGAGGACATACTGAGACTATTGAACCCATTATGGTGAAGGACGGTCAATCTCTCAAGGTTGCTAATTATAATGATACCTTGATTCCTCTCCGTGCAGTAACGATTAACTATATCCGAAATAAATATGGTAGCGTTGTGCAAGTTGATTGACTATTATCTGCAATCTCTTTTGAGTTTCTGTGCTGCGTGAGAATGTGCGGCACCGGAGCAACAGCGATCTAGTGTTACTGTAGCAGGTCAGTTTGCTATTCTGTTGATGAGTTAAGATCCAGATCTCCACCTTACAAACTTTACGTGTGTCAGCGCTACGTTGCCAGACAAAGAGAAGGGCCATGTGCTCTTGATGTTCGAAGTTTCAAGACGTAAACTGCAAGAAGAATCAAGAACAAAGGTACCGTTGAGGTAGAAGCAGTGAGGCAGGCTAAAGCTGTGCAAGTATCGCGAAACTCAAGATAGAGTCACGATTTCTGGGGTAAGTCCACCCCAAATATACCACGCATCGAACGAACCCACTGACGTAGAATGGATCCGAACCCCGGATTTGACAGCAGGCCAGGGCGGGAGTTGGAATTTAGAAACGTAAAAAGTACAAAGTATTTAGTACACACACGCACACGCACGAGGTAAATTGGCGCGCCCCGGCCGTGTCAGCCATAGGACGCTAACCAAGGGCTGATTGCACGTCTTACAAGAACCGGGTTCGCTTCCGTGCTTTGCAGAACGTTCCTCCGCCTGAGAATCTAACAGCAATGCCGCATGACTACATCAACTGCGTTTACAGGGATTATGCAATGTCAGTGCTACCAAAAGGGGAAACTATCTCTGCAGCGTTTGCTAATGGGTCTCATGTAATTAGATGGGTCGATACGGACGGGTCTTCTGGTGACATTTCAGTTTCCTTGGTCTTTGGTACAAGCCGACTCGCGTTATACCGTTTCCCGTGACGATACCAAGTCATGGATGATTCACGGCGAAGCGAGCAGGTATTCGATGATACCTGTTAAACGTGAAACGGCAACTGTAAAGAGTCACAACAACACTAAGGTAGTACGTCAAATCCAGGCTAGATAGAACGTCACAGACGCAATAGTCTTTCCTCTATTCGCAATTGGATGGCGGACAATATCCTTGGCAACGAAGCCTCCGCGTAGCTCTCCGCTCTCACGGGACCCAGAAGCGTCAAGAAATATGGGTCGTGCCGATGCAAGCCGGCAACATCCTATTCAGCTTCCATGGTCATATTGGGGGTCACAAGCATCGTGCCGCAGCCCCGTAAACACATCGACCCTGACAGCCAATCGCGGGCCGTCTTCTATTGCGATCCCTTTCCGTTCATTGATGTCGAGCCTGTATTGTCTACATGATTAGAGATAGCTGCGTTGTACGCTAAGCCAGCCGACCCGCCACTCCGCTTTCGCTTATCAGTGTCCGTGGCCGTCATCCGGCTCGCCTCTCTCTTCCGGATCTAACTTGATAAGGGTATCAATACGCATGATGCTGATGCATGCCTCGACGGCACTCTTCAACTGCCTGATTTTGCTAATGCTTGGTTCGAGGACACCGGCCTTGATCTCATCGACAACCTTGCCCTTCATGAGGTCCAAGCCGTAGTTCTTGTAGTTCTTCTTGCGTGCTAATGTCTTCTCGTCCTCGTTGCCATCGCCGTCCTGTACACGCTGGGATAAGGCGTGCCGTGATCGGAGCTGCGCCATAAGATCGCTTGCGTCTTTCGCCGCATTTACCGCCAGGGTCTTGGGGATGACCAGGAGAGACTGGGCAAACTCGCCGATGGCGAGCTGCTCTCTTGATCCGACGGTGCCCGCGAATTCCTCCAGATAGATATGCAAGGCCGTTTCCACAGCACCACCACCAGGCACGATGCTGCCACTTTCTAAGGTCCTCTTGACAGCGCAGAGCGAGTCGTGAACAGACCGTTCCATCTCGTCCAAAGTGAAGTCGTTGGGTCCGCGAAGAAGGACGGAGGCGGACGAGTGAGTCTTCGTGCCCTTCACCAAGATGCATTCATCGTCCGAAATTCGCTCCTGGACGACTTCCTCGGCGTAACCTAGGTACGAGGCCTCGAACTTCTCATCGCCGTTCAGATCCGACAACGTGCTCAACAAGGTCGCGCCGGTGGCCCTGGCAATGCGTCTCAGATCCTCTTTCTTGCATCGCCGAACAGCCATGGCGCCGCGCTCAATGAACATCTTCAAGCACATGTCATCGATGCCTTTGGTGGTGAGGATCACATTGGCACCAGCCTTCAGGATCATCTCAATCCGCTCAATCACCATGCCGGACTCCCGAGCGCGTATCTGCTCCAGTTGCTTCGGGTCGTCTACGGTAATCTGCACACCCAGCTTCATTCGTTCCTTCTGGAAGTTCATGTCGAAGACGGCGATCTTGGCATCCTGCACCCTTGTAGTCATGGCCTGCGAAGCAACAGTGCAGTTTAAGGCGTAGCCCTTGACGAGCACCGACTCGAGGACGCCCTTGCCGTGGGCTTTTAGTATGTTGACAGCCTTGACTGGGTACTTGGTTTCGTTGCGGTTGTTGGTGGTCTTGACGGCCTGCATGGCATCGACGACCATGTTGGCGAAAAAGTCGGAGTCGGCACCGATGATCTTGCTGGACATGGATGTCTTCGCGATGCTGATGAGCGACTCGCGACCGAGGTTTTCTACCTTTGTGCTAATGTTCTCGTTCATGTATTTGACGGCTTCCCTCAGGGCGAGTCGGTATCCAGTTATGATGGTGGTGGGATGTATCTTGTTCCGCATCAACTCGTTCGCTCTCCGCAGGAGCTCGGCTGCTATCAAGACCACTGACGTCGTGCCGTCTCCGACCTCCTTGTCCTGTTGTTGGGCGAGGTCGACGAGGATCTTGCCGGCGGGGTGTTCGACATCTAATAAAGCCAGGATGGTGGCTCCATCGTTTGTAACTGTGACATCCTGAGGCAAGTCAGATCGCGTGGTAGTCAAAAGCGATCTCGGCGACGTGGTCGAACGCGAACAGGAATGTGAAGGTGAATGTGGAAATGGAGCTGGAGTTGAAGTCGTAACCTACACCGATATCATCCACCATCATCTTGTCGAGGCCGCTGGGGCCGAACGAGGTCTTGACGACATTTGCAATTGCTTGTGTGGCGAGAACTGCACTTCTGTCAGTATCAAAGCGAACATCGGTGTCGCATCGTATCGCATCTCTGCTCCTCACCGTTCTGATCCCTAATGTCGGCCCCAGAAATCTTCTGCCCGCCCAGGAACAAATGCCCATCCCCGCCCTGCTCGAACATGGAAGTCATGGCTCAGGTGTGACGGTGTTCTTATCGACTTCTCTCTCGCAGGTGTCGGTCAACAATCGGAGGAAGAAGGCAAGTGTGCTGTGCAGTCGAAGTGATATTTAGGCTGCCGCAATACCGTTGTTGTGTTATCGATCGACACCCTGAACCACAGCTATCAACCAGCTTTGGGCGAACAGGAACTTTTCTGCGGGCGTCCTGGCCACCGTAGGTAGGAGTGTGCATCAGCCACATTGCCCCTCCATGACAGCAAGCTTTCTGTGGCTGCAGCTCCAGCCAGGCAATGGAAGTGCCCCCGTAGGTGCCTACTTAGCGCAATCATCATGCTACTTAATCAGGTTAATTAATTGAGGATGCCAAGCACATAGGTCGTACCTAATAGTACCCGCGACTCTATCCCCCACATACCTATTACAACATCAAAAAGCTCTGTGAGAACTACATACATATTATACCTTGATAGGTATACAGATTTTACAAATTGGAATCTGGTATTTGGTTCTAGCCTTTCGTTCCTCGATTGTTCAATTGGGAGTAAGGCGGTTCACTGCAGCAGTGCTATGGCACTTTATGCCTGTGCTCGACGCGAAGGGCTGATCGCCATTGTATGTGGGAGGGTACAATCGGATTTTAACGACTGCAGGCTTGCGAAATTCGACAAATTGCCTCGGATAGAGAGAGGTATATCATTCCAGGATCTATCGCCTGGCCACCGCCCTCTTCGGATCAATTGAATCGTATAGAAGAGTCATGACGAAGAAAACGGCCTCAAAACGTTAGGTACTCGGTCCTCCTTTTCCACCAGAGAAAGCTCACCTGAGCATCTGCCTGTTCAGCTGCCACCTCTTCCGCGTTTGACCCGTCCTGGACAGCTAGGACACCATTGATGTTCTCGATCGCACGTGTCAAGATTGTCTTGACCGATTCTTCTCGTCTGTATGCCCCTGCAGTTGTCTCGCTGACCTGCATGTTGGGCGAGATCGAAGATACCCTCGACACTACTGTCCGTGGCGAGACCACCCCTCATGCAAACGTCAAATAACTCGTCACATCACAGCATGCAGGTGTATTGCTCGGTTATGTTTCGGCGGGCAGTGCTTTCAACTGGATTAGCGTGAACAACGTTCGGAGCCCGTGACAACGACGAGTGCAATTACTCAGTACAGTAATAACGCAGAAATCCCTGCCTTTTGATGCCGGCGTATCTTGGATACTCCTGCTCGAGGATTGCTGGGGTTGTATGGATCATTCACAACCAATGAATTCAACACCGACAATATGGCCCTAAGGTTATTGCTGCAGCCTGCTCCCAACTTTCCCCTCGATGGCCGGAATCACCAAAGGGCGACCCCCGGCGACCACGACAGTGACCGCAACCGCAACCGCGCGCCACATGATACACAATACCTCACTCTCAAACAGCAAAAGCAATAAGCGAATGCATGTTGGTACTTTCGATGCGGGGCAGTGCACCACTCACCAATGGGAGCTCAACCTGACGAACGCCGCAATTTATAGATAGAATATGCCTGGCATGTCGGTTGCCTCTTGTGTAGTTTGGACTGCAAATGATAGGCGAGGTAGGTATCATAAGTTGAGGGTTACACCCTGTTTGAGAAACCTTCGTAGTCCACCAAGCTTGCAATACCTATCTCGCCTGTTGCTCTCATTGAACATCATTCCACCTACACACCTGAACCCTGTGCTCTAGACCGAGTCTTTTTGTGGTATGTTTCGATTGATAGGACCGACTCATAATGACATTTGTAAGTTCTCCCGCCACATGCACATAGCTACCCACTAGGTGACACTGCGTCGCTGACTCAATGTAAGAGTTTCGATTCGACACCGAGTGATGGCGTCTTGCCCGGAGGGTCTTCCTCGGATGCTACCCGCTATCGGGGATCAGGCCAGCAAGAGGACGGACCGTCAAATGTATTTGGCCTGAGCAGTTCTGCTTCTAGGAATACCCCTTTATTTGGACAGTCTTCCTCGAATCCCGATACCCCCTTTTCCTTCCAACGTGTTTCGCCTACCCATCCACCGGCTAAAGAGAAGGCATTGTTCGGCGCCTCCTCCGCACACGCCCGTCAGAGCCGGGGGTCGAGCTCACAAGCCGGTGAAACCTCGAATATATTTAGTTCCGCGAGTTCTAGTACCGGGGGGGCTACGTTGTTTGGCCGATCCCCGTCCCAGGCCGAAAGCATATTTTCTTTCCAGAATGTCTCGCCCAGCGTTCAACCTCCGGATAGAAACCCTTTATTCGGCGCAACTTTTAGAGATTCCAATACCAGTCGAGTAACAACACCGCAGAATGACCGTTCACCCATCATATTCGCCCAACCCTCCCGGCATTCTAGTACCAGTTGGCTATCAAGCCCGCGGAACAGCAGTATAGCCAATACCTCGAGCCCCCAAACCTCTGGAGTCCTGCTATCTCGGACCGGCTCCGCCAATGCCGACAGCAGCAGGGACCTCAGGTCTCATGACTGTCCGTTCTACTTCAACATAGTTGGCTCACAGTCGAACACGAGTTCCCCTTTCTCTCCCCCATGGCTACCGGCTTCAAGCTCGACGACAACTAGTGGAGACAGGATTCTGACTCCACGGACCGATTCCAGAAGTCCGTTCAGTACATTCGCAAGTGAACTTGACCTGAACGCGTCACCTGGCCCCTCGAGTCAGAGCCCCAGCGTCGACCAACCTCAAGTTCATCAATCCATTGAGCAACAAGACGATGGGCCCAATACTCCAGCATCATTCCGAAACAGGCCTCGGAGTCGAACGGATCGCTCGTTCACATCGCAGACCCCAAGCGCGCATGGCCGGATCCCGTCCGTATCTTTATCGCCGCCGGAACAATGTCGAGGAAGCGGGCTCGACGACATTAGCAGTGTAGACAGAGAATTAGCTCGGCTTCGCCTCTCTACCTCCACTTCTGCTTTCACCTCCTCTACTGCATCCCGACCCTCGAATACCATCACCAATATAGAAACGGACATGAACAGGGGCGCCATGGCAGTGCCAGCAGCCTTGAATAATCTAAACTGCGAGCGCTCTTCCTCAGGCCTCCTAACACCCAGTCTCGGGTCTCGATCTCCACTCGACAACGATAACGACGACGCCGTTCTGGCTCCCAGCTCTAATATGCGCATTCCCTCACCGTCGCTCACTCCATCAGAGCCCCCATCCAACCACATCTCCACACCAATGAGTGATGAGACGTCCGTCACTCGTAACACTGGCATTCAAAACTTGGACACCCATCTTCAGAGATTACGGCTATCAGCATCCAGTCCAAGGGACTTGCTTGGCATAGCCGATCCACTGCAAGAAGTTGTCACAGGCCGCGACAGCCGCGTTGTCTCACACCTCGAGGCGAGGCCTCAGGACTCGACAAGCCTATCGCCGAGACAATCCGGTGAACGCCGCAGGCGGTCAAGCTCGCGCAACATCACCAAGAGACATGACGTTGGAGACGAGGCTCCGCCTAATGATCGTTTTAACAACCCTGAATTCCAGCGAGTCTTTGGGGATGCGAAAAGGCTAATGCGTGAACTGGTTGATATGCTCGGTAGTAGTACAGTGCATAGCCAACCGGATTCGGTTTTGCAGCGCCTTTATGACGAAACTCAAGAACTGGCACGCTTTCAATGTCCACCTTCGCGCACCGTAGGATTCATCGGAGCCTCTGGTGCTGGTATGGCTCTTCTATAGCCTACTTGCCGAGTCTAGCTAACCAGGTGTCACCCTTTTAGGCAAAAGTAGTCTTATTAATTCACTGCTCGATTATAAGGACTTGGTCCGAACAGTAAGTCATGGCCATTGAAGAATTGGGCTCATAAACTGACCATGCATGAATAGAGCGGTGGCGGTGTAGCCTGCACCTGCGCCGTCATAGAATATCATTTCTACGCAGAGAGAGGGTTTGCAATTGACATTGAATGGTTCTCTGAGGATGAGATGATGGCGCAGCTCCAAGCTCATCTCAAAGACTACAGACACTTTCACCTGAACCGGAATTCGCTAGACTCAGAAAACTCCAACGATTCGTCATTCAAAGACTTTGAAGACCGAGCCAAAATTGCTATAGACACCTTCCGAGCTGTGTTTGATGACCTGCATGTCAATCATCCTCTATTAACTTCCCGTGCTGAAGAGGATGTCCTTGAATTGTTCGGACATTGGGTGCGGAAACCAGATTCTGCCAAGGTCAACGGGAAGCAAAGGGGACTGATTGATGATGAATGTTCTGCACGCTTAATAGAACTCACATCAGAGAACGCAGCCGAGTCTGGCCCAGCTACATGGCCATGGATCAAGAAGATAAAGTACACAATACGTTTCATCCGTCATTGTTATCGCGCTAACAGACCTTCGAAAGGGTGTACTCAAACGCTACTATCTTAAGCAAGGGACTTATCCTAGTAGACCTTCCTGGTAAGTTCGCTAACAGCTTGAAAGTTGGCTTAGGTTCTCAGCTGCCTAGTTTCTCGCTAATTAGGAATCCAACAGGCCTCGAGGACTCGAATGCAGCACGTCGAAATATTACAGAGAGATATCTTAGGAAGTGCGATGAAATATTCATCGTGTGTATTCGGAATCGTGTGGCAACAAATGAGGGTGTCAAAAACATCGTTGAACTTGCTGAAAACGCCAATATACCCAATGTTAGCATTGTTTGCACCAAGGCAGATGTAAGATCTCCACACTTCGTGGCCAATAATTTTCACTTACAAGATAAAATAGACATACAACGACCCTCTAGAAGCGCAACGGGATTCCCCGGGTTTCCAGGCCAATTCAATTGCACGAAAAGTCAAGGTAAAAGATCAACTCGCGTTGGAGGGGAAAGAACTCGAAGAGGAATTAAGGGAATATGAGCAAGTTATACAAGAAATGGGCTACGAGGGGCTGACCGAGGAGCAAAGTCGTGACCTCAATCAACTGAATGGAAGAGTCAGGGAGATCAAGTACGTCTCGCCAGCTGAAATCCCGTGCAGGCCATCTTCATCTTAACATTGTTGTGTACAGGAGACGTCTAACCGAGCTTGAGTTCGAGTAAGTCTATTGAGAGAACAATCCATGTGAAGGGGCAGTCCTAATCAAGAAAATAGTCTACAGCAATTTCTGATTACCATAGGTAACACATCGGTCCAAAGCGAACTCAATGCTAAGTACGGACATCGATTTCCTAATAACACACTGAAAGTGTTTTGCGTGAGCAACACGATATACTGGGATAAGCGAGAAGCTTCAAAGGATGCCGCTATGCGGCATCTCATACTTAGTGGCATCCTAGCTCTTAGGGAGCACGGTATGGCAATGGTGTCGCAGAGCCAGTATGCTGCGGCAAAGAAATACATGTGCAACGACATCAGTCTGCTGCTAAGAAAGCTTGGGCTTTGGGTCCAATCCGGCCAGGGATCGTTGAGTGCAGAACGAAAACATCATGTGCGAAACACGTTGGCTACGGTGGAGAGAAAGCTTCAGATGGTCTGAGTACCCAGTGTCCCTTGATGAACTTAGGCTGATGTTTAGGTTGACCAGGACCTATGCGGACACTCATCTGAGCTGCAAAATATAGCTCAAGCATGTAAAGTAGAATTCCGCACGAAGATCTACCCACTACAACGTGAGTGATTCAATATCGTCATAGGCTGTAGATTCTAATCAGTTATAGTTAGTCGTGTGGCCACTTGGAGTGCAGCTGGTCGCCAAGCAAGCCAGAACTGGACTCTTGTAAGTTAGAGATACCTGATGCTGTCAGATATGGAACTAATTCTGCCTCAACAGTTGCATCACTGTAAGTGGACTAACAATTTGTCGCAACCTTTACTGACAGGTAAGCGTCATATGACGCCTTCTGTCGAAAATTCGGCACTCACTGCGTGAAAGCTGAGGGCTCTCGATCCTGGAACAAAGAGATCATTGAGGAGATGGTGAAAGATCTGACTCCCTTCTGGGACGACCTGAACATGAGCATAGCGGAGACCAATGAGGATGTCCTCAACGAGGTCGATGTTCTCTTCGACTCGGCATCTGAATTCTTGGGTATGTTCAAAGTCCGAAGCAGTGAGAGTAATTGACAGTTCTCAGATAACAACTTGGATCACTCGTCTGACAACCCTATCACCCTGACCTCTACACTTGGGTTACACAAACAACGACTGAATGATCATATTGAGACCATTCTTGTCGAGTTTCAAGGAAATCTTCGGTAAGTAGCCACTTGCTTGGTTTTAGAAGCTTGTCTAACTGCTCAGGACGCTTCGTACGGACGCATTGTCTGGTCTCCGCAGTTCGTACATTGGACAAGCAATGGAAACAGCATATAAGCGTGCTGGATATGAAAGCGGTAAGTTCTTCTGTGCTGCCCATGACCTGTGCAATAACTCATCGGAATAGGCAGCGGTAGGCACGCTCGTCAGAAATCCATCATTAACGCCGCCGTTCGACGCGATGACCTTTTTGCGGACCTATTGAGAGAATTCCAAACAGAATTCAGGAAACAAGCCGACAATACGCAGAATCTCATCCGAGACGCCATTTGCTCGCATCTCGACAACATCAGGGATACCTTCAACATCGTTCGAGAAGAGAATGCTGCGACGGAATGTGAAAGCGATCCGGCATTTAGAAAGCGGGTCGAGCAGGGCGTCAAGGCGATACAAGACGAAATGGAGAAGATAAAACGAAGTTTACTGTCTTGATCAAGATTGAGCATCTAGAACTGGAATCATAATTATATTCCCTCGGTTAGGTAGTAGGCTGCCGGGAAAGTAGACGAGCTGAGACTGAGCCAAAGTACTAGCAAGTACCACCCTCACCACCAGGTACCTACAGTTGTGCTAAGCCCAATGTTTTGTGCGCTACAAGGTGTCCCTCCCTCCACTAAGTGCCCCGCGCGGAACCCATTCGGTCGGTGTCTTGTAGGTGTATGTATGTCTCTCCCTACAAGGCTCACTCGAGTGGAACGATGGCATTCAATCGAGGCAGCTCGAACTTGGAGTTTCAAATATCCATTTGTCTACCTATATCCTCCATTTCCACACAAAAGGTAGGTATGCGTCATAGCGAAAGAGGAATTTATCTTTGACAGATGACTGTGATATTATGCCTGGCAATTTCTAATTTCATGTATCCTCGACTATTCTCATGCCGTGGGAACTCCACTGCAGGTGGTAGGTATCCGATTCGCTCGCTCTCATAATAACAGCTCCTTCCGACCTCCATACATTCGGAATATCTCATATCAGCCGAACCGCCGCCATTGGGTGTCCGAGTTTCCAGACACGGGCGCTTCGGGGCCGGGCAGAACCTCCCGCAGCATATCGTTGATGTCCTTGCCCGACACGCTCCGTGCATCCTCCCACTGTTTCGGATAGCCCAAACTACACTCCTCGTAACGGACGCCATCCTTCCAATCCGTGCGGCGGATGTGTAGATGCCCCGAGACGACAGCCTTGGCGTTGAACCGTTTAGGCCAGTCCTCGGTCAGCTTGGTGCCGCACCAGAGACTGAAGCGCGGGATCAGCGGAAGGAAGACGAGGTCCTCGCGCAGCGGCCAGTGGTTCGCGATGACCAGAGGCACACCCGGGTGCCGGGCCACGGCCTCCTCCAGCTTCTTCTCCGCCTTGGGCACGAGCACCCGACACCACTCGTCCAGCGATGCATGCGGATCGGGGTGTAATATGAACTCGTCCGTGGCCACAATGTCGGCCTCCTCGGCCCACTTGAGTGCGCGCTCGCGGGGGATGTCCGCAGGCCGGAAACTGTAGTCGTAGAGCGTGAAGATGGGCGCGATGAGCGCCGGCCCGCCCTCGCCCTCCCACAGAAAGAAGTCGTCCTCGGGAGTGTGCACGCCGAACCGGCGCGCTATCTCGACGCATTCTTCGTACTTCTTCTCCCCGCGCGGTTCTTTCCGCGGCGGCATCGTGTACAGCTCATGGTTCCCCGGGCACCAGAACACCTCTTTGAAATTGTCCTTGGCGACGCTGAAGGCCAGCTCGAGGTGCTCGGCCTTCTCGCCTACATCCCCGCAAAGTATCAGCCCGTCCTGCGGGTGCGGCTCAAGTGCTTGTAGCGCGGTCTTGTTGTACGCATAGCCGAGGTGAATGTCTCCTATGGCGTAGAGTTTCATATTGAAATCGCCGCCAAGTTGGAATTCTAAGTAAGATGGAAGTGAGGGGTGGCTCGGTGAGTTGGGTTGAAGGATTCCAAAGGGTGAGATGAGTGGATCCGCCGGAGATGCTCGCGTGGGAGCGTCGGTATACTATTGAGTGCGCTTTGGGACTCCGACCGACTCTACCTTAATATTGTATTCAATGACTTTCCCAGCGGAGATTTATGATTACAATCTCTAGTGACGATTAGACGAAGACGACATAGGTAAAGCAATGACTACCTACCTACTTCAGCAGGTGACACCAAAGGAGACAACAATGTGTGGTACTGTAGTGAAGCTTATTAAGCGTAACCATCCAATGAACATTGAAAGCTATAGAACTATCAATGATATATGTTTTTTTCTCGTTCTATCTTTGCCGGATGGTTCACAGCCCTGACGACTCGTTTCCTTTCGAATTTTCTTTATTTTCGGTGTTACATACCTGTCTTCTGGTTATCTTTTGGGTTCCTTGTCTGACTTTGGGGGCCATCAAGCGATAAGTTGTTATTCAGCGGTCAACCGCACAATGCATGTCATCACCCACGTCGGACCAAAATCCCAATCCTACCCACACCCGGTGGCGTAAGATTCAAATGAGTTCAAAGTAGGAAACTGGCCCTGCCGTGCCTGCATCAAGTCCTGCGTCGATGTAGTAGGCCGATCATCTCCAATCCAGTTTTCCTCATCTAAACGAAACTTACTTCCACGAAGGCCAAAATAAGATGATCGTCTTGACGAACCCCCAAGCTTAATGGCGAAGTTGTGTAGGACAAGCAACATCCTACCTTGAACATGCGAGCTGTCAACAAAGCATCATCGCAACTCCCATATTCCGAGAACTTTGAAGACCATTAATTGATCTGCTGACCCTTTGACGCCAGTGGTATTCATGGACAACCTACCATGCAACACCACTATTCACCTTCAACAACAGCTATGAAATGGATTGAAGTTTATTGGCTCTACTCCTCTCGCCTTTCTGAGCTCCCCCGTCATGGCTCAATATTTCCCACCAGCTCATTTCCAGGAATGGTACCCTCAATGGAGCTCGATGGACGGTATCGTGCATGCAAATTGCAGCGCCCAATTTAATGCATATATGGAGAGCCGGTTTGATATTTGCGCTTCTCCAAGTGCGCAGTGTCTTGCTCGCCAAGTCATGGATTGCCTGCTAACCGCTGTACCAGAGACGTGGAAGGCTGACAGTAGGTTTTTTTCTTATAAATACAAGCTGTGTGTATCAATCCAAGTTCCATAGACGTAGGTAGTCTATGCTGTAGGCATCTTTAACAGTAAAAAATCCAGTGGCCGCAGCGGGAGTCCTCCTGGATCTCCTCCCGTTCATGTTAAGCCTCGTGGGATGCAGCACCCTCGAAATAAGTATCCTAGGGCTTCGAAGGCCCGTACTCGCTTTGCTTCTCAGCGCATGCTCTCCCGCCGTGGTTCCCATCAGCGCACTTAGCAACCAGGATCCCAGCGATATCTTGAACAGGAAGCCAGGCAGTCTAGAGATGCCCATGCTCAAGGGCACCAAGAGCTTTTTGATCGTGCTGTTCGAGTATATCGTTGTACTCGGCTCGCTAGCGAATATCATTCATATCTGTTGGCAATTGGGCATCCGCACCGTCTGTAGCTTTAGCATCGACGTCGTTTTCTTCCCTCTCATCTGGGCCCTGGTACTTGTCGTCCCAATACATACACTCGGATCCGTTGCTCTGCGTCTGCGTTGCCAGCTGAAGAAATGCAGAGAATCCGGAGGGAAGAGCCTCTGCAGCTGGACCTCCGAAGAATTCACGCTGAGTGTTAACCAGGTCCCAGCTCAACTGATAATGCTGCCCGAATCTGTTCTCTATATCGCCGTGTCGTGGACCACAGCGATGGTCATTGTTAGACACATAGCGTTCGGCACAATCGGCTTCTCTAGCATTCTTTTGATCGGTACATCTGATGCTTTGTATGCGATTTTGCGATTCTCGGCTTCGGCGACTCTGTGTAGACTAGTTGCAGCATTCGAAATCAGCGGCATGAGGCGGTCGGTCGTGGTTCATGCGATACTAGATGTCCATCCCTACACCCGGTGATGGCCCAACAGTCATAACAACAGATAGTAACAAAAGTAGTGGACAATCAATATGCAATAACTATCTAAAACCTCACCAAGCCAAAACTGTATTACAAGCAAGCTGGTTAGTTAGTATACAGATTAATAGGTAGATAGGTAGGTAGTAAAAAGCCGACTAACGAAAGCTAAAAAGAATTGATAGAAAACAAAAAGCTGACTCCTCCCGGGATCCCCGTTTGAGTAATGGATATTTCAACACTCCCCATTCCAACCGTACGCTCGTATCTTAAGTGTGTACGCGCAGCTGGGACGCCTCAAATACCGCTCTTTGGCGGGGCGCTACTCTCTCCTGCTGTCATCACGGATCGAACCTGGGCTTTTTAGGCGTGTACTTCAATGGCGGATTTCGGGCCTAGTGCGATTCTCCGCAATTCTTCGTCCCACAGATGTTCGGCGCTCTAACCATTAAGCTACCGGCCTCATAATTGCTATTACGAATTTAACTGTAAAAGAAGTATATCAATACGAAATACCTCTTGAAGCTAATGGAGTTCGACACAGATTAGGTCCTAACTAGACATAGCCACAGTGCTTATGAAACAAACTATTGCGTAAGCTCTGTGTGGTTTTTGGAAAGCAGAGCACTGTCAATCTCGCGGCAGACTGTCTCGACTTTATCAGCAAAGAGGTCATCAACCCAAATGACACCCCTGACTACATCGAGAGCCTGCACGCTAGAAGTGAAGCCCGCACTCTCCATAATGCTAACAATCGCCAAGACATGCCAGTCGCGGCGAGCACTCTCCTGTCCCAAAGCCGCGATGGTATGCGCCCAGAGGTTAAGCTCGGGAACAACAGCCCAATCGACGTGCGGAATCCGCGATATCTCCCCGAAGTCGTCGAGGTGTCTACGCAATTCAAACGCCGGGCCGCCAAACTTGGCCTTGAGCGACGCGAGGAAAATGAGCGCACTTCGTCTAAAGGCTTCCCGTGCGGCGGTGCCTGAGTATTCTTGACTCGAAGGATCGTTTGGTAGCGCGCGGCCCTCTAGAGAAAGGACTTTGTGGAGCGCAGGGCCCAGCAGCCGTGCGGCCGTCACATCGTCTACCCAGAATCCGGGTTTCTGGCAGTGCTGGTTGACGTAGCTGGCTACGGCAGCTGTTGCTTGGAGGGCGTCTTGCACATCGCCCAAGTATGGACACCTCTTGTCCCAGGAGTCTATGAGCAGTTTAAGGTATGTGGTGTCGCTTTTTGTGTCGATATTGGTGATTGAGCCTTGAGGGATGCGGAAATATGGGCGGCTGTTCCGGTATGATGCTCCTGAGAGGTCGTGCCTTTGGGTCCTCAGCGAATAATACTTTGTAATGCGAGCAAGTTATTGGCCTACCATATTATCATGAATCGAAGAATGGGGTCGGTGATCTCGTCAATACCTCCTATGCCATCGACGAGACGTTTCAACCCCTGTAAGTGGATTTCCTGCCGAGTGAAGTTGCCGATCGAGGACTTCAAGCTTTGTCAGAAAAGAAAGGACATTTGGTATTGAGAGAAGTGAGAAGATCGTACATCATGGCATATGAAGCCGCTAATGGCAGTGATCAGCCCCTGCGTGCTTCCGTCGTTCGGACTGGCCAAGCGCTTGGCAATAGATTGCAGTGACAATGTGTACCACTTCATAGCCTCAACGCTTGTGCTGAATTCGGGCTTTGCATCACCAGGCTTCATGTTCTTGTATAATACGGCATTGGCTAGCGTGATGTAGCAGGCGGCGGCATCGCTCAACCCGATGGTCGATAACCATACATAGCCAAATGGACGGTACGAATCCTGCGCTTGCGTAAATACTGTCGTTGCATCATCAGCTTCTTTTTCTCGGAACGTCATCGGTTAATATCACAAAGCTATTAAATACAGGAGCCTTACAGAATCGCGCCAGGCTCCTCCGCTCTTCATCCATCTCGATCGGGAACACGAAGTCGCTTAACTGGCACTCGTCCAATGGGCTTGATACGAGAGCCTGATCATGCTCCCCTAGACTCTTGGACTTAGGTGCAGACACTGCCACCGAAGAATTTCTCGCTATATTCGTCTCGCCGCTTGTCTTTGGCTTTCGACGTGCCTTGCCGATATCCTTCATGACATGACGACGAACCCTCGTCGCGTGTTTCTTTTCGTCGCCGGGCTGGCCCACATTGACGAACTCAAATTGGGTCATTTTTCAATGACTGATTAAATCAATTGATGAGAACTAAAGTTCAACAGAATAGCTAATGAGCTTAGGCAATGCTTACACACTCCAAGATATTTGGGCTGTTTAAACTTATCAGTATGCCAAACCAAGATGCTACGGCAACAATTAAGGGTAGTGTATCGTTAAATTCTCACCTGCTGTTACATAGCTTGAGAAGCAGCTGATAAGCCAACATTACATCAATGCTTAACTGTTAAGGTGACCGGTGAGAGGATTCCTCAAGTGGATGAATTTACGGACCTAAACTAAGTGATTACTTAAGAAGCCAATGCTTACTAATATCATTAGACTGCTCTGCTGATGGGGGACGCTGGCGCCTCGAAACCATTTCATTTTTAAAATGAAACATTCACTGCCATCTTATAGATACTCTATTGAACCCTGTTCGAGGCTATTACTCGCACTCACTAGTAACAGTTGGTCACTCAATCCACAGCAACAACCGCTCAGGCATGTCGTATAAAGACTCATGATATTCGTCAGACACATACGTTGTGTAGAAAAGCCCCGATGTATAAGTACATACATACATACATCCTTCTAAACTACCGTCCCAGTATTGAAAAGCGTGATAGCAGTAGACCATATCTACTAACCATCCCTCTCACTCCTCCACCCCATCTGTGTGCACCACTATCTCACCTCCCCTCTAGTTACGGAGGGCCTGGCGAGCACGGACACCGGCAATGCCGCGCTTGGCAACACCGGCGTTGGCGGCAATGCACTCCTTCTGCTGGGCATCGCAGTCGGCGACGCTGATGGTGGAGTCGGCACCGCTGTTGGCGGCGTTGGCGCACTGGTTCTTCTGGACGTCGCAGGCGCGCTGGACGGCGGCGCCGGCGTTCTGGAAGCTGTCGCCGTTGACGCTGAAGGGGCGGTCGCTGCCGGCGTCCTCAGCAATGGGGATGGGGGCGGCGCCGACCTGGCCGTTGAACACGTTTACGTTGGCAGCGGCACCGACGGCAGGGGCAGCCTTGTCGTCACCGGCGGCCGGGGGAGGAGGAGGGGCGGCCTTGTCGTCGCCAGCGGGAGGGGGAGGGGGGGCGGTGGCGTTGTCACCGGCCGCAGGAGGCAGGATGCACTCGGCAGGAGGCGGGGGCGCGACCTCGTCCTTGTCGTCCTCCTTGTCGTCCTTGTCATCAGCGTCGGCGGCACCACCGGCGGCGGCAACGGCCTCGTCGATCTCATCGGGAGTGGCGTCCTCGACGAGCAGGTTCTGGGTGAAAATGCAACCCTCCTCATCATCATCATCGTCGCAAGTGTTTCCAGCGCCGGTCTGGTCGCCGATCTGTGATTATACTGGTCAGCAACGAGAGCACAGTCGAGAGGGAGCTGAATCGTTTCTTACCTCACCGGGCTCGAAGGTGCCGGACTGGAGGGCAAGCTGAGGGTCAGCGCCAATAGCAGCCAGCTGGACAGCCAAGTCGAGCGTGATCTGCTTGTTGATGGCGGCGGCACCGTCGGAGGCGGGGTCCTGGTGCTGAGTAAGGGCCGCAATCTCGGGGTTGGTGGCGGTCTCGTTGCAGATGACCGAAGCCAGACCAACGGAGCCAGTGTTGCGTTCCTATTATGGCAGGAATTAGAAGCGTGTATCTTGACAAGTGCACCGCGGTTTCAACCACAGCAGGAAGTGGAACATACGATGGCACGGAAGATCAACGCATTGGTCATTCCCTCGACATCAGCGGCCTCCTTGGCGTTGGTGAAAGCCTGGTCGGCAACGTGCTGCTGGAGGCAGTCGAGGTTCTCGACGAGACCGGCACCATCGGCGGCAGCGGCGTTGCCGAGGAGAGCGAAGACGGGGTCGTCGATCTTCTCAACGTTGTTCAGGTTGAGAGCCTCGCCGACACCAGTCAGGAACTTCTCGTGAGAGTGCTCCTCTGTTCACACCATGTTAGCTCCATATCTCTGTCTAGCTGGCGGAGTTCGCCGTTGGCATGGCTCGACTTACGGGGAACTTCACGTCGGAACTTGGCCGAGGCACGGGTGGCCTTGCGGGAAACGCGCACGGCGTCGGGGCGGGCAGATGCCACACCCACCATCACCAACATCGCAGTACTAGTTGTGAACTTCATCTTGAAGGTAGTTTTTAGGTATAACGATCGGAAAGGATCCACACAAAAAACAAGAAGATTATAAATGTCGTGCAAAGAAGGTCCGGCCTAAAGAGTGTTTAGAATTGAATAGTTCCCAGAACTGGAGTCGAGAAAAAGAACGGAAGGTGTGAGATGGAGACACTTGGTCGATGGTGATGAGAAGAGAGAGGATAATAGAAGTCTTGTGAGATAGTCTCTGCCGTCCATATATACAACTCGCGATCCAACACCCTCGACGATGCCAAGTCCCTCAAGCCTCCCACGTTTATCTTGATGCGTCTGTATGGGGCACGCCAGCGCGGCCCTCGTCTGATTTCTTGCCATATGAACTGCTAGGGTCAACTTCAGATGATGTCTCGTAGGCTGGCAGATGGCCCTGGCTCGTAAGCAGGCGCCCCTTGCTCTGTAGATCTGCGTCCAAGATGGACTGGAGGTGCATGGGGCGGGCGGGCCATCTGGTGCTTGATTCGAGAGACCATCGTGTGGAAGGCCATCGGCTTCGCAGCGAGCCGATATAAGATGTTGTTCAAGGGGTGACCGTTAAGATACCCGCTTGCGTTGAAGTAATGATGCGTTCAAGGTAGAGAGCAAGGGGCCCGCTCCGCTCCCTGTTTGATCCATCGCATGGGTGAGCAAGTTGGTAAATGCCTACTCCATCTCCAGTATGAATGAACTCTTCAGACTGCTGCTAATCACTGGTCGAGCCAGTCGATCCCTTCAATTCTGCAATCGATTACTACTGTATAAACATCTATGAGAAGCATGGGCTGGGCTGGGCTGGACTTGATGCTGGACTGGACAGTATCACGTCGCTGACCTCGAAGTTCCACAACGTTGTCGTCGTCGACGTCCCATCTTGACATTGGAACAATGACAGATCGCGTGGCTTCTGCCTAGCGCAACACAGCGTTCGGCACTGACAAGCAATGACATCTGTCGTCGAACAAACACACCTATTAGCGCCTCGTCTACTTGCCCCGGGTCTTGAGACCACGGAGGTTGAAGATGAGACGGCTAATCTAACCCTATGTGTCTCAGCCTGTCGACAGGCCGCACACTGCAGGTAGGCGAGGCAGGGGTGAGCGTCTCTCAACCGAATTCCCGCGCTATGCTATATCGAATTGGATGCTCGGATGTCAAGCAGGGATCAGAGTGTTTCTTGACAGAAATGCGGATACACTGTTCCTCCCAAGTTAAACAGGGCCCTGCCCAAAACAAGCAGCGGGATCGAATATTCGACGCCCCAAGCTCTCGCTGCAAATCACGACCCCAGAATGAGATGATGTGACCGAAGTCCAGATCCTGCTAGTACACCTACCTACTGTACTAGGCTCGCTAGGTACCTAGATAGCTTTCAGTGGAGGAGATGAACAGGTTGGCCCAAGTTCGGCCCAAGATCCTGGGGACGTTGCTTGGCAAAGTGTTGATTAGAGTTGCAAGCCCACATGTCATGTTTCGACTTGCGGAATAGCGGCCCGAACGCATCGCGTTGACGCTTTTACGTTTGCTGTGAATCGTGATGCGTAATCGTAGACCCATGGATCCCAATTTCGCGTATCTTTTTAGTGCTACCATACGGTAGTGATGTGAGTGATAAACTGCAGCAACCAGGGGTTGACCGTACTGTTGGTATTATGGCTAGCATCTCTCTCTCTATGCCACTCAAAGTGTCAAAAGTCGAAATGGCATAACCGTGGTAAAAACTCTCAGGTGACATGTATCTGTAGATTTTGAACAAAGGGACTTCATGTATTTACTTACATACCCGAGCATACCTAACCTACATCGGCCAGAACTCGATTACCCAATCTCGCCAATGAATCCTCAAGCAGGTCACTCGGAACCATAGTCTATGCGAATTCGACAACCGCAGTGTTTCGCAGTCGTTGTCATCTTTTTGAGGGCCAATGATGAGCTTTCGAATGTGCCGTGCGAATCCTGCCAAGTCAGATCTCACATTCGCAAGATTCGAATACTACTTAACTTATAGATGATATCGAATAGGATCGGCGCTCGAAACGCCATAGAAGTCTGGTACCGAGATTCGGGAATGCTTTCTATCCGGTGTGAGGCGCCACCATTTACCTACGCATCCTGCAGGTCTGTCAAGGCTGTTGGAAAACATCGTCCGTTCCAATGGGATGGTAAGAATTCATCCCGTCTTGTCTCACTCGCCATATTGACTCACTGACAGATCCCCTCGAGTCTTGCTGGCCATGACGTCTCTAGTCGTCTCACCGAATTACTCGAAACACAGAACACGCCAACTGAATGATCAAGAATCGTTTGAATCAGGTGCAATGATCTTTGTTCCACTTGACATATATTGTTTTGTACAGTTTTGGCGGATACCAAAGAAAAGTCTAGAGAATGCGTTGCGAATGCTACCATCTCGCCGTGTCTATCCCATTCGATTAACGGGAGAGGCTCACCACCAGCCCCCGCCAGAGTCTAGTTATTCGTACAGCACGCTTTAACCGATGATCAGCTTGCCCTCCTCGGGGAAGTCGTATTCGGGGATTTCGAGGTTGAGAGGAGCAGGGCCCTTCCTTATACGTCCAGAGATGTCGTAGTGAGAACCGTGGCAGGGGCAGAACCAGCCGCCGTAGTCGCCGGCCTCGCCAATAGGGACACAACCAAGATGTGTGCAGACACCTGCGGTAGGCGCCTCAGGTCAGTATACAGCTTACGGTCACAGTCGACACAGCTTGGGTATAATGCGACGAAGCGGCATTGCGTCCCAAAATAGAACAAAACAAGTATAGCGTACCCAGCATGATCAACCATTCGGGCTGTTTTACACGGTCCTCATCGGCCTGGGGATCTCGCAGGGAGGCAACGTTGACCTTATTGGCCTCGTCGACCTCGGCGGATGTGCGGTGTCGGATGAAGACGGGCTTTCCTCTCCACTTGATGATGACGTTCTTGCCCTCGGGGATCGCGTTGAGGTCGACCTCGACCTTGGCCATGGCCAAGACGTCGGCGGAGGCGGACATGTTCTTCAGGAATTCTGCGTGCGAAAGGCGATGTTAGTTTGTATCCAGCAACTTGCGACTTGCGAGGCTTATGGCGTAGGTAACCAATCATGGCGAGAGTGGCCGGCGATGGTGCAATTGGCGATCTGGCGGCCTAGCGGCTCTTCCCGTCCATGATAAAAACCATCAACCATCATCAATTCGCAACCATCCCGAACCACTCTCATGACCCATGTCGCATCATCGGCTCGACTGGTGCAGGATTGTGCGGTGACTTTGTACGGACCCTGGACGGTGGACTTGGCGCCGGCGGCGGTGATGGCCCCCATGGTGCCGACCATGAAGTAGGAGAAGAGCAGGTTCGTGTTGGAGGCGCCCTTGTTGAGGTAGTGGCTGAAGTCGGGGATCTTGGTGCTTTTGGAGTAGTCGCCCTTGAAGGGACTGGAGTAGGAGCCGGCGGCGTCGAGCTGTGCGGTGGTGGAGAGCGTGCGAGCGGCATTCAGGCAGGTAGCGGATCGCGAGGCTCCGCGTGCGAGGGCACGGGAGGCGATGGAGAGAGAAGCCATGGCGGCGGTGCGGTTCGATGGATCGCAATCGGAAGTGGTCGTCGAAGGGGGGTCGGGCGAGGTGAGGCGGACTGGCGACGATGAGCTTGAGGTCTTTTTCCTGCGGACCAGTAAAACAGGTCGGCATGTAGGTAACCTAGGTAGTAAGCCACAGCGCACCACAGGCTCACAGCGCAGTGCGCACCACACCTGGGCAGCTTGGGCATAGCGCCTCCCAGCCCTGGAGAGCCTAGGTACCGCCTGCACCCGACACCCGCAGATGCTGACGAAATCGGACCCATCTGATTGGCTACCTGCGCGGTGCATGGACCACCCGCAGCATCGGCCACCAAATCACGTGGGAGCCATTGTGCATTACGATACGGACCAAAGGGACGACTCGGGCAAGCCATGGCCCATGCCTAAGTACATCATACCACTTACAGAGAGTACCGGTGCCGGCTGACTAACCTCCACTTGACCTTCATCTGCTTGGTACTAAGATACTCATTTCATATGAGATCAAAGTAGAAGATGAAGTAGAAGGTGAATATTCAACTACCTAATGAATAAGAGATTGAGCGGTGGGGTAGTAGAGGTATTTTCATGTTGTTGGTTTTGCACCAAGGTAAGTCTCATAGGGCAGCGCCATAAACATACTACCCCCATCTAATCGAACTTTTCTTATTTGATGACCAATATCACTCGTTTGGGAGGTTACGATAAGGTATGGTAAGTAAACAGGTAGACTCAATTACATGCGCATCCATACATATATCCGAACGCCTCATACGTCGTCGCGTGTTGTCCGTCGTTAGTGCATGCGCTTCAGCTCCTCTACCAGATTCCTCATGGCTTCCGCATTTGGACCCAATCCTTGGCATATTGTCTCCTGATGACTTTCGTCAAGGTCCAGGAACCGCTCGATGAGCTCACCGTCGATGAAGCGGAACGGTCCATCAGACTCGCGCTCCTCGTTGCGGAATGACCGATACTTGGAGAATTCTATGCTCCCAGTGGTCTCTACAACATCGGCGAGCTTCGTCTGGAACCGGATTAAGAGGTCTTGATACTTAGGCGAGACCAGTCCGAACAGATACACACCTCCCTCGACCTGTGTGAAATAACAATTAGCCAAAACAATAATAATCGAAACATCCGCGTTCTCGCTATTCAGTTGGAAAGAACTTACCGTGCCAATGAATGCCTTCGGTACGATGATGGCATTAGGGCTCGCATCGACAGTGACTTCGCGTATCTTGTTGGCCATTTCTCCCAGGTTAATCTCGCTTGTGACCTCCATCCTCCGCTTATCCTCTTCCGTGACACCCGCCTGGTTCTTGCGCAGCACCATGAGGTTTCCCTGGGTATCCGCTTCTAACCACGCATCCCCCCACTCAGCCCCCTCGATATGACACAAGGCCGTGGCCCAATAAGCCTGGTAGTGCCTCGATACTTCTGTCAGCTTTGCCGGCTGCCCATCGACTGCAGGCGTAAACTCGACCAGACTCATCGACTTCATCAAGTCGGCGATAGCTATGGTGTTATCCTTGACTACCAAATCAATCGGATATGTAGCCGGTCTGTAAGATGCAAGTTTCTTCACCGCGGCAGAGGTGGAAGATGTCTCCGTATATGAGTAGACGATGACTGTCTTAGCCAACGCAGCAACGATCTTGTCTCCCATGACTGCGAGGGCCCTGCATGCCCCCTTAAGCTGCCGGCTAGTGACCAGATACGGTTCTCTCTCGCTGTCAATGCCAAGTACAAGAATTCGACCCCTTTTGTCGTCGTGTGCAGTAGGCGCCTGCCCGTCATCGAGGTAGCTGGTGCCTACTATAAACCTCTCGACTCGGCTTCCGTAGGAATCTAACAGATCTGCGCGGATGACGGCCTCCACCATTTCGACCCGAGGAGAGCTGTCGAAAAAAAAGGCTTTCCCGAGTTGCTTGAATATAACCTCATCTACGAGCTTGAAGGAACTGATGACGACTTCTTCATTATTTTTCACCTCTCTCTGGAAGCAACCCAGGCCAAAGGCCCGCTCGGATCGCGAGTAGGCAATTCGCCGGACAGTCTCACCCATCGGCAGGGGATTGACATGTGTGCGGCGTTCGTTGTCTATGCTTGAAATCTTGACTTCTTTGTCGGTGGCCACTACAATCGAGTCTGGAAAAGCCTCTGCGTCGAAGGCACAAACGCAAACCGCGTCGTCAGATGTGACGGCTGAATAGACAATGCGACCTTCCGAGCCGTAAATGAGACTAGGTATCTCGCTTGTTGAAAAGAGGTTGTATGTGCCATCTCCTTGAGGGAGGAGCTGTAGTTTCGCATGGCGCGTGCCTACAACTACCATCTTTCGACCCGAGGGGGAAAAGTCTTCTTCGGAAATGTTGAAAGTGGTGACAAAACCATCTTCCATTGCAATGAACAAAGTCGGACCGGATACCTCCGGCGGAAGAACCTGTGCTAGTGCAATATCAAGCGGTACCGATGCGTGATCATCCTTTCGTCTCAGGTCCACACCGTGTCGAGGCTCTAGCGTTTCAACGTCGATGATGGATACAGAACCGGACTTCCAAAAGCCTACAACGCCGATACTGGGGTACTGCGGTGGCAAATGAATACTGACAACTTGATCCGAGTCACCGAGATCGTTTTGTCCCATCTTAATAAGATCCTGTTCAATGCGGAGAGATATCAATACTCGGCCGTTGACTGAAAGGACTACCCATTGGTCGCTTGCCGATACGTTCGTAATTTCTCCTTCGGCTGGTCGCCAGGTTGATATTGCTACGCCACTCTCCAGATCGATGAGCAGCACACTGCTCGGTGTCGCCTGGAGTATCCGATTATGTGATAAATTCAAGACGGAAAGGGTTGGCTCGGAGAGCACGAGACCCTTGAACTCTTCCAGTTCTTCAATATTGCCAGTCGCGTCAAAGAGAAACACTCTCGTTTCCATCAACAGGGACACAATTAAGGTGTCGGTCTTTGCCGCGCCATAAGACTTTAGCGAGAATAACGAGCGAACATTTTCCATGGCGTCCAGTACTCCTATGTCGTCGAGGCCAACACCACTCCGGACGCTCCGTAGACTTCCATCTTTGTGCACACCACTCCCAGTAACAATTCTTGCTTGTCCGGAAGAGTATTCATTCGACGTCTGGCCTTCGCCTTCTCGATTCCCCATGTCCATGATTGTGAGATCAAGTATCGGCGCTATGTTTGGTAGAACCTGTATCAGCTCTATAACGCCCTGGCTCACGTCGACCTGGAACACTTGTGAATCGCCATAATGAGATCCTACAAAAAGCGTGGTGCCGCCCACGAACACGAGACAGCTCGGCCTTGAGATCGTGCCAATCTTCCTCATTTGCATGTCGGTCACAACGACTCCGTCGAGGAGGATCTCGAGGAGCCAAAGATTCCCGTAGTCATCGCCGACGAAGTAGTGCGAAACGTCGTATTCAGCCCAAGCGACAAAGATCGAGGCCTCTGCAAGAGCTGTCTCGACCTTTTTCTTCGCGGCATCGTCGTAGTAGAGGATTCTTGTTTCGCCAAGCACGATCAGACCCCCTAATTGAGCACGCGCTGAGGCAGCGTTCCGGCTCAGATATCGCTTCTGGTCCTCTTTGCCTTTTGAGACAGGGATGAGGAGGGCAGAGCCGGGGTCCTCGATCTCCATGCGCTCGATCTGGTCTCGCAATTCGAACCTCGATACTTCGGTGTTCTTGTCGTCGGTAAACAAGCGATAGGTGACGAGATGGCAGTCGGGGTTTTCGGTTCGAGTCTGGTAGAGGAAAGCAATCTTGGGGTGGCCGGTCTCGACATGAAGAAAGCTGGCGCACTTCATGAAAAGCTCGGATATGCGGACCTGGTCGGTCCAGTCCAAGTGCTTGGGTCCGTTCTTCTTGGACGAGTGCATACGCAGTATGTTGATGACACCCTCCCACAGCAGCACGACCATGAAGCGGCCGGTGGGGTCAACAATGCACTTGTCCTGGCTTTGCGAATCGCGCATGTGCCGCTCGTATATGTCGAAGAACATCTCGATGGTGTCGAGCCTTCCCTTGTCCGAGTCCCAGCCAACAGTGAAGTATTGGAACCTGTCGGTGCCGACGAAAAGCAGGTCGGTGTCGGCATCGCGCGGCCGCAGCCGCTGCAGCATTGAAACGGTGCCATTGATGTAGTGGGTGTTCGTGTGGGACAGGAGCCCAGTATCTTCAATTTTCCATATCTCGAGACGGTTCGTCTTGCTGCATGCTTGCTACATTCAGTACATGATAGTTGCAGGAGCAAGCTGGAGGTCATAGGCTCACTTACGCTACAACCAAGCACTCGGGCTCGCTGGGAAACAGGTCGAGGCGGATCGCATGGCGGACACTGTTAGGCCTATGAATCGGCGCTATATATGCCATGCTGAGAAGTTTCGCATGGCTCGTACCTTAAGTCGACAAACTCAAAAGCTGCCAGATATTGGAGGGGTGTCTTGTTCAGGTACGGGGCTAGGTATTTTGAGGTTGCTAAGTTGGATCCAATGATGATGATGTATGTGCCTGCATCCTTTGGCTCAAGGGTGCTCTACAGTATGTACAGAGATGCGCACCTACCCACCCATAGGTAAAGTATGCAGCTGTAATGGACCGGCGATAAGCAAACGCCGACGCCTGAACAAGCAGGTACCTAAGTACCTACGGACGGGTATGACACCAATAATGGGCAGGTGCGGTGACCTTTTGAGACATTCGTAGTTGCGTTTGTTTACAAGCTCATCGTTTCGAAATGTGCAGTTGGGTTGAGTATGCGCATGCTTGTTAAAGTACAGTTAGGCAACTAACAATAAAACTCGCGAATTGCTCAAGACTCAACTGGGGTTTGTTCGGTACCTAGATTAGGTACTACGTCTCCACCAGTGACTAAACCCAGGCACCCAGGTATATCCAGGTATCTCCAAGAAGCTATGATTGGAGCTTTGAAGGTAGTTTCACATAGATGTCAACAGTGAAAGTCTTCACGTAATATACCTAAATAGTACTAAGGTAGTTGTGAGTTTCGATTCTTAACGGGTTGCATGGTATGTCTATAACTCCTGATTTACATTTGCCTTAGCCGGCGAGTGAGGCACATCTTCAATCCACTTCAATCACAAATCCATCATTAAATCTCACTCTCATGGAACTAGGCACCCGCATCATACCTTAGCACTGGGCACCCAACAACTAATTATCCTTCCTCACATGGCTTCGCAATTAGCATCTATCCCCGCGGCCGGGGCTCCTACTAGAAGCGCACGCCCAAACACAATTACCTCATCTGATGCAAATGTGCTAGGAGAGGAAGCCGAAGAGGAAGAGGAAGAGGACGAGGACGAGGACGAGGACGAGGAAGAGAAATGGACAGATCTTCAGCTAGCAGCCAGAGACGGTGACATACCTCGGGTTGGGCAGCTACTCTCTGAAGGCGCCGATGCCAATGCACCGCCCCGAGGGTATTATGGCAACACGGCGCTCCAAGCAGCTTGTCTATTCGGACATTTAGAACTCGCTCGCACGCTCATCGCTGCCGGTGCGAATGTTGATGCCCCGGGGGGAAACAATGGCCAGCGGCGAGCTCTGCATCAGGCATGTGCTATTGGCGATACATCACTCGTCGAGCTCTTGCTCAAATCCGGCGCGGACGTGAATTCCCCTGCCGGCCGTTACCACGGACGCACGGCTCTTCAAGCGGCTGCCGAGGGCGGTCATCTAAAAGTGGTTCGCCAACTGCTCGACGCTGGTGCTGATGTCAGTTCGCCGCCGGGGGCCACGGCCGGTGTTACGGCGCTGGCCGCAGCCGCCTCAGGGGCGCATCGAGATATAGTAGAGTTATTGTTGGAGAAGGGGGCAAAGGTGAACGCGAAACCAACAAGGCACAAGGGACTCACTGCTCTACAAGCGGCAGCACTGAACGGTAATCTCGAGATCGTGGACAGGTTGATCGAAGCAGGAGCAGATGTCAACGCGGGTGGAAGCTCGTTCAAAGGCGGGACCGCACTACATGCCGCTGCCGAGAGGGGACATATTGATATAGTCAAGCGCCTTCTCGATGCTGGCGCTGATACTGAGGCAACCTCTGGCTGGTCAAAACAGACGCCTCTGCAGAGCGCTACTGTGTGTGGCCAAGATGAGGTTATGGCAATATTGTTTGAACGTGGTGCCTCCGGATTGACCAAGGGGGGTTCGATACTGTTCTAGTCCACCTGCCTCTGACCGCGCTTTTTGTGGACCAAGCACATTTGGGGCAGAAGCCACATAGCAGGTTATACTCTCTATCTTCCGAGTTTGCCTGGCTTTGTTAACAATGTCCAGGCAAAAACAGGTCCAGATCACGCCATTGTACTGTCCCACGCTGGGAACATTAGCCATGCCGATATTCAATATCGATATTCACCATAGAGGAAGGGGTTCACCAACCTCATCAACAACACGTCGTACACCTTCCGCTGTGCCGTTTCGTAGATTTTTGTAAGGATATGAGCACTGTATGGTTCATAAAAAGTGATACGAAGTAAGCATAAATGGGTATTGCTTGTTTTCTTGGCTAGTACTTATTAACGATACTAACACAAACGATCTAAACCCCAGTCAGATGAAGAGAAAAACATGATGAGTATCTATCTAGCCTCGAAGAAAGAAAAGCAATATATACAGTTGCCAGTCGATGCCCCCTTCAAAATTTGACATTATCGGACCAGAACCTGGCATGCGATTGCTCTATTTCTACAGCCCGCCAAATGTAGTTGTAAATTATTGAATGGTCCCCCATACTTGCCATGATGTCCGAATCAGTTATTGTGTCCATGACGTGTTCTGTGATAATTTCGCACTGCCCTCTGTAATAATCTAATCCGTACAGGCACGGCTCGAAGTGGTCGCGAAACCAATACAGCAAGACTATTGTTCGATATCCAGGGGACGGCCCAATGTCTCTCAAGATTGTCGGATACCTCCTAGCGCGCCGCGGCTGTTGCTCTCCAGGAGGCTGGCCGTGGTTATCGAAACCGGGTACGTGATCGTCGTCCTCCCACTGCTGCCCTGCAGGTGGTGAATCGGGTCGTGGTGGGGGTTCTTCTCGGGGCGGAGGCGGAGGCTGACGTCTTACTAGACCACGAACAAGCGGGTAGTCCCCAGCCCCAGCCATTAACTTGAAGGCTCCCTGGCAGACAAATGCGAGGACTGCGAACACAAGGACTATAAAAACTTGTGCTTCCCGCGGCAGATCTTTAATCCAGAATGATACCGTGGCGGAGAGGAAAATGCAAAGAAAGAAAAACGAGTAGACGCTTCACTCGCTAGAGTTAGTAATCGCCTTCTGAATAAAACGCATTACTCATGATAAAGATATTGACAGGTGTCTCGGAAGCACTGACACCAGCTACAGTAATATGTGCCTCCGAGGCTCGCAAAAAAATGAAAGAGGGGGGAAGGGGGGGATAAACTTACAAAGAAGCGGGAACGGTACCGCGAAGTGTTTCTTCAAGCTTCGCCTCTTGCGGGCTATCAAGGAAAAGTAGTTAGAATCTGCCGTATTGGGGGGGTTTTGATTCATCAATCAGGTGTCTCAAGCGCATGCAGAATCGTGCAGCATTTAAGAACGGACAAGCGCTGAATCGCGTAATGGAAAACTGAAATATACTAACTCGTCTACGTATATAACTTGCGCAGTCATATTGGAATACGCGATCATTGCAAGTGAAGCCAACCCGGTCGTGAAAATTAGAAAGGGGTACCGAACCCCGATCGGCCAGTGTCCGGTTTTTACGATGCTTAGCATGTAGAGAGAGGCGGTACAGTTCAACATGAATCTAAGAAAGATAAAATGTTAGCATTCGAAAGCAGGGATTTCACGTAAAGTGCTTCATAACGTGTAACCAGAAGTAAGTCTATGCTTCTTCTTTCAGAGATGTGAACCAAAAGAAAAGCGCTGTCACGTTAACTCGTTGGGGAGGGAGGAGCTCGTGAATACTTACTGCCGCCGATACACTGATCTAGGATCCGGCTCTATTGAGTTATGTTCGTCCTCGTCATCGTTCTTCCTCGGCTTGATCGGTCCTGACAATACCAGAAACATGACGAGCTGCACTAGAGGACTGAGTTAGTTATGAGCGTACTAGGCGTGACTAGTGAGGTAATTTATTTTCCCTCCTTTAGAAACAGTTACTAGTAATTAGTGGCGAAGAGCAAGTTGAGATCTTGCAAATTACCGGTTCAAGATCAGCAACGTGGAAAGGGGGTATAAAATGACTTACTAATGGCAAACCGCCAAGTTTGCGACCAACCTGCCGTCTCGCTGAAGATAAAACAAACCGCAATAGCAGCAGAACACAGCCAATTTTTATTATGTCTAGTAAGTACGAGCTCGGGATTAACACGTACCCCTAACACCACGAGACAGATAAGCACTGCGTGTACGGTAAAAGCGCCCAGAATCAAACACTTGAACCAGAACCACAAGCGAGATAAGAATAGCTGGACGGCTTGTACTGCGTCAGAGCAGGTCTGTATGATATTTTGCACCCCAAAGTAGGCATCAGCAATATAGACAAAGATGACGTAAACCGGAACGGCCACAATGATGATCAAAGGGGCGAAGAAGAACTTGTATATCACTCGAAGTTCCGGTCTGGTAATGCCGACCTCTCCTTTTAGAATGAGCCAACACAATCTTTTGACGCCTGTCCAGGGTTCCGTAATCCCAACGCTGAGCGACTCAAAGTCGCTCAATGCGAGTTTGTCAAATTGATCCTCCATGCTGTGAGGGTTGAAGTTTCGTCACTGGTGGTGGGAGAAACGAGGCTTGGTTTGTGGTACCCTACAATATCCTGATGAAGTTATAGTTGTCCCGAAGAAAAGACTTCTAATGGGGAGCATAGGGTCGATTTTATTTTTCTCTCTATCACAAAGTATAAGTCAAAACAATATAAAATCGAACAATTGGCTTGTTGCAACTGCAAGAGCCATGCCGAAATCTCCTTGCCGCTATGGTCAATGAGTTAGTTACCATGACAATCGTCATTGTTTAACCCCTGTCGATTCGCCTGGCCCTGCTCCAAAGACACGCAGAAAGCAATCACAAATAGTTCTCCTTGTTCATGCATAGGACGTGGCTATAATCCCTTTTACGTCGTGTGCGTTGGTGTCTTTATCTGATTCGGAACACAGCTCCTCCCAGCTGGACCCTCCATAGTGATGTTCCGCAGCAAATAAAGAGCTCCCCCACTCTACCAAAACACAAGCTGGAACAAGGTCCTGTGATAGATATCTCGTCAGTAAGAAAAGAGGGAAGACGACTACTGGATGTTTAAATGTCTTATGGGCAGCATACCTGGTAACTGAATCAAACCCAACGCGGCGCCCCCGGAACTCCAGACCTCAATACCATCCGCGCACGTAGCGTAGATGTTGCCAGCAGGGTCACAGGTCACAGCCGACGGAACGCCTCTGGAGGCAAAGGCAAAGACTCGTTTGTTTGTCAAGAAGGGTAGGGAATCCTCGCGTCGCACAATGTCGAACGCGTAGATAGTTGCTGGGCTAGGGTGCATGTCGCTATTAGGTTACGAGCTCACGAGGTTGGGGACGTTGGTCTGCATGTTTACTCACCTGGTTGATGCTTCTTGATTGCCTATTCGAGCAGCATCTGTGTCTGTGACGTACAACGTGTCTTGGCTGGGGTTCAAGGCGATACCCGTTGGTCGCTTGAGCTCATCTGTCATAGCACTCAACTCGCCAGTGTGTGGGCGGTACCAGTATACTTGGTTCGGGAGCGTCGGCGACGGACGAATGTGTTGCTCATACCCGGCAGAAGAGTCCGTGAACCACTGCGTCGCTAGAGTCAGTTATGCTTGTCTAGGTAGGATAATAGGGAAATGCTCAATGTTTCGTTGTGAGTTTTTAGATATAATCGGTGCGAAGATAAGCGGTAGATAACAAGGGGATAACGTAGGAATTCGGTGATAACAGACCAGACAATTATCCTTGTCTTCGAAAACATGTTGAATAGAGTTGAAGGCTCTCCCGTGGAAGTTCATCACGAATGGAGTCGGCCGTTTCCCCGGAGAGAAGTAGAAAAGCCCACCGGTGTTATGAGGCTCGACAGTGCCTTGGGCACAATATAACATGCCTTGCCTGAAGTTAATGATTCCAGAAGGGTACGGTAAGTTTGATGGCGGACGGAGTTTCGACCATTCCACACCAGCAATTGTAGACTCCGTGGTCGTTGAATCAACCGAGCCGTGGGCACGGCGGATTGATATCTTAGAGATCAGTATCACGGGCAATCGAGAGCTGCTGGCGGACTGCAACAAGTTGGAAGTGATGTAGAGCTCGTCTGTGTCTGGGTTATACCCGCATCCTTTATAGAAGAACGGGTTCCGCGAGGAATCTGCTGATATGAGTAGTGAATAGATGGGAGCTTCGCCTATAACGGAGCTGAACATGGAATTAAATATCTTGATATTCACCGAGTCGGGAGCCACTGGGGTATATTCCGCGCTGTCATTTTTGAGTTACCACTGCTGCCATCTGGAGTAGGCATGTAGTATTTGCCATGAGGAAACAGACCTCTCGGCTCTGGTTTTCGCCTGTTGTGCAAGGTCTACAGGCTGTATCGGGGTTCAGCGCGACTTGTGCTTGAAAGGGCGATGTGGTCTCACCTCAATTGACGCCCGTTGCACCTTTATGTCTTTTAGAACGACTGAAGCCATTTTATGGAACCGGTCGCTTGTAACGAGGGTGAAGGACCAAAGTAAAGAAGGATGCTATTGGACTTGTGGTTGAAGTGATCATGGATGTTAATCTGGCCACTACCTACTTAGAAGGTAGGAGGTATCGAAAGCATGCGGGGAATGCAGGAGCTACTTGCTTGTATTCACTGCCTTCCTTCCTTGCCTTATATAAAGTTGAGTTGACCATTCTATGAGGCCTCTACGCAAGTATCCACACGACCTGCTTACAGACACGCCAATGAGTTGCAATGGATGTGAATTGAAAAGTTGACAGGCTGAACACATCGTTTCTATTTGAATCTTGACACTAGCTTATCCGCTTGATAATATCTACTAGGTACCATTTCGCATCGATTGTGCGCCCTCCCAAATGCAGTCATTACTCTCGCGTCACATTAGAGTATTGGCATGGAGTGATTCATGAGGCAGGTGCAAAGGCTAAGACTGCAAGAATGGTTGCTACCTAGTAATGTGCTTGCTAGGGCATATGGTGCATAAACCTTTGGCCATACGTTCATCACGAGTTCCTGCCCTGATAGCAGGTTAGAGCAGCCATTCTCTGGCAATTTTCAGCACCGGGTTACATCACGTCTTGACGGATGGACTAAGAGGTCCTGGGTCGGTTTGAAGAGTCCGATCCTCCCTTCATAGATCCAAATAGGAGCCGCTGCAGTGACGACGATGTCGCTTGAGTTGCAAAGCGCGATAACACACAACTGCAATATTTCGGTATGAGGAGCGCCGTCGTTGTCGACATGAATGCTTGATTGTGACCTCTAATTGTACAATTGACCTCTATCCCCAATCAGACCAATGCTCGCACTCCTACAGCACAGTCGTACTCTAGTGCTTCGCCTTCTCGTCTTCGTCGGCCTGCTTCAGGAACTTCCTATTCACGAGTCAGCATCCGGTTTGTTTGCCTAGGCGCCGGGCCGGGGCTGCGGGTCGCATTCATGCATACTGGATGAAGTCGGCCTCGTCGGGGCTGGAGGCGTTGATGGGAGGAGACTGGACGGTTTTCTTGCTGGGGCCGCTGGCAGCGAGGTAAGTGCCACTGAAGAGGGCACCGAGAACGCCCATGGCAAGCTGTGGAAGAAAAAAAAAAAGTATCGTCAGTTACTTCTTGGCCATAGAGCAATAGCATCAGCTGGTGAGCATAGCGGAGCGACTCACGTAGTGCGAGCCAACCTTGCGGCCGAGAATCGTGTACATCTGAACCATGGTGGCGGTCTGGTAGAGGACTGGATGCGGAACGGAGGGGTGGATTCGCTCGGGTGAGGGTTGATCGGAGTGGGAGTGGTGATGCCGTAGGTTGGTAGCAACTCGACTTGTCCGGCTTGTTCGTGTTCGGCTCGTTGGGGTTTGCAGAGGCTTGTCAAATTAGCGCTCATAGCTCCCCGAGGTCAGGCACTGGGGATTCCGATGTTCCGCATTGGCATATGTGGCTTGTGGTGGTATGCAGCTGCACAAATATAGGCATATCATGCATATGCATCAATCCATTCATGAGGGCCAGCGGGCTTAACGGCGCAACCTGGAGCCCTGAGATCTCAGGCTATGAGTGGCGGGGTAGTTTTAAGCCCGCCTACGGTGGCCCATTGCTGCATCTCTAAATCTGTGCCATATGCCCCGTAATTTCATGATTCGCACACACCCTCTCACACCCTCTCACACTTATGCGACTAACGTATGCCTACGCAGCTCCTATTTCGCATGCGCGCTATCTATTTCGAATATAGATTGCCTATTTCGCATACGCGCTTCCTTTTACGCATGCGCGCTTTCTATTTCGTATATATACTATAGGTAGGTACATAGGTACATATGCGCGTCGTATGTGGTTTGTGTAGGTGGCTGCCTAACGCGGTAGGCTTGGCACAGGCTTGGCATGCACTGCGGCGTAGGCTGTAGCGCGGTCTAAAAGGTGGGTCTTCGTGGGCTACGCGGAGCTAGGAACCACCTACGCAAGTAACCCGTTGCCTATAGCGTGGGGTAGGTACGCACCTACATAGACCCCCTCGCCTGTATAAACCCGCCCCCTGGGGTAGACTTACTAAAATTATGGGGGATATGGCACAGATTTAGAGATATAGCAATGGGCACCGTACCCGCCCCATGTTAGTGCCAGTACTATAAACTCTTCGGCCTCGGCCGCTTTCTCCTACCTAACATAGTACCGACTGGGACTGGTATTAGTCGAAACGACGTCACCAAGCGCCCGTTTCGTTCAAGCCTGAGTCGTCGCATGCCTGATTGCAGTCATCTAGCTTTCAAAACTTTCGTGTATACCACCATCAGCCCAGCCACGCGAAACATCCGCTCATTCATTTCATGTCTCTCATTTTGAATCATTTTGATTCTCTCTCTCCCAACTAGTACCTGATCACCAAGTTCGGCAGAATGTTTTGGGGCAAGGGTCCGGACAAGAAGCCCGAGGCCTCGGAAGCGGCGTCCGCTACGACCACCGGCGCAGAACCGCGCAAAGATGCCACAAACTTCGATCCTAGCAAGCTGCCCGAGCGGCGTCAGCTGCCAAAGGGCTTACAGAACATCATGGAGAAGTCGGACAAGGACGAGACCTTTTACGATGACCTAAAAGAGGGATAGTTCGTCCTCCCACCCGTCGCCCCGCGGCAAGGGAAAGCGTAGCTAACCCGGCCTTCATCAGTGCCGCAGATTCGACAGAATCGAATGTGCGATACGCAGCGTATGCGAACCGATTGCGAACGATCATGCTCTCTGCCCACCGCTACGTCGCCTATACCAGCGACATTGGAGAGTCATTTCGACCGGTGGCTCATCCGTGGTTGGTTCGGAGTGCATACGGTGTATCGTGGGCGTACATCCTGGGCGATGTATCATACGAGGGTTACAAGGCCTACTGGCACAATCAGCGCGTTCTGAATCCTCAGCTCGAGCTATCCGAGAGAGCACAGAAGGCCACTGGTCTATTGTCGACAGTATCGCCCGATGCCAAACCTGGCGTCGTCGCCCCGATTGACGATTACCGGACAGTCATGGTGCAACGAGGCATATTCCAGAGTCTCGCGAGTATGGGTCTACCCGCGTTTACGATCCATAGTGTTGTCCGATACTCTGGACGAGCGCTAAAGGACGCGAAGAACAAGACTATCAGAGTGTGGGGACCCATTGGCTTGGGGCTCGCCGTCGTGCCACTCCTGCCCACGCTTTTCGATCATCCGGTTGAGACTGCTGTCGAGTGGGCTTTCCACCAAGGTTTTGCCGCCGTTGGAGGCCACGATGCCGTAGGCGATTCTCCATCGACTGGGCGTGAGGCCGCTCTGATTCAACGACCCAAGAAAGACCCTAAAGATAAAGAATTATAAACGGTACGACGAAAACACATGGGAGGCGCGGCGTTTTTCGGAGTCGGGGTTGTACAGGGGAAATGAAATGTATTGTACAGTTACACAACTCCATCCCAATGGAAATCTCAATCGATCCGCTGCTCAAGGGTATAATAGATAGAACTATGATCGCAGCGCAATGCGATGCTATATGTATCAGGGTATACATAAGCGCCTCAGGTGATGAGTAGAATCACACGGTTATCCGCTTCCCCAAATGCTCGCCATACCCAATCAACGCCAATGCAAATGCAAATGCTAATGCTAATGCAAATGTGATCCAAATCCACAACATCACATGCCCATACTCGTCACATCTCGATCAGATCAGGAGGTGGCCCGATGCCTCGCAGCAAGACGATTGTGTTCCCGCTGACCAGCGCCGACCCGACCTTCTCGTTAAACTCCAGAACCCTTCCGCCCTCCACATGGAATACCCGTAACTTGTCCCTCTCATCCGAGGACTGGTTATTCACGTTCTCGACCTGGAGGCTCTTGGCTGCGGCGTCCAGCACCCTGCCCGTGACCCAGTCCTTCGAGTAGAAGAACTCACCCTTGTAGTTCTTCGCCGTGGTCGTTTCGGCCTCGGCCTCGACGTAGAGATAGACGCGCTTCTCGGGAGGCAGCTTCGCGTCGCCCTTGGCCGTCTTCTTCAGGTTCGTCACAGCGACCATGCGGGCCGATGCCGAGGTAGGCTTCGCCTTGGGCAGCGCGCGGCTCACCTGAACCTTCTTGGCACTACCCCAGGCGCGCAGCTTCGCGAGCGCAGACCTAGCCTGCTCGTTGACGGCGGGGCGCGCACCCACGGGGGTCTTGTTCTTGCAGTCGTGCTCCTCGCGCAGCCGGTGCTTGAGGCAGTAGTCGTGGTTGCAGGTCGCGCAGTGGACGCCGGGCACGAGCGACGTGCCGACCGTGGTCTTGCAGTTGTCGGCGGCGCAGGGCTTCTCGGTCACGTAGTCGCGCATGCGCCTCCCCTCGCCGGCAGCAGGGCGCGCCAGTTGTGCCTGACGCCGCCGCTCGGCCCAGGCGCCCTTGTTCTCGCATTTGTGTGAGTCCTCGGTCCGGTGGTCGAGACAGAAGGTCCGTTTGCAGCTCTGGCAGAAGAAGGGGAGGAAGTCGAGCTGGTTGCAGTACTCGAGCTGGCAGTGCCTGCCGATATCCGTGAGGTCGGTGTCCTTATCCATCTTCACGTAGCTCGTGTCGGGAGCGTCGGCTGGGGATGGGGAAGACATCGTGCCTGTATAGATTATATAGTCGCCTCTTGCGCCGTGGAATGGGCCGGATCATAGACCGGAGTGTGTAAGCAAAGGCAGGCAGCTGGTCGAGTCGTAAGCCACTGGGCAACGTCGAGTTGGACAGAGCTGTTGATTATGTAAAAGTAATGCAGAACACCCTCGAAACGCCTGGTCTAGCAACAACCTGCAACAAGAATGGCGGGGCGACATCTGTACCGACAGCCCTGTAGCTGCAGCTGCGGCTGAGGGCCGCCCCCTGAACTCCGCTGTACCTTAGCGGGCGAGTGCTACTAGCGGGAGGCAAGCACGCAAGATTGACTTTCTGACAGGGAGGGTGGGGGCGTTCGGGGGTCAGCCAGGCACCTAACGAATGACGCCAGATCCTCTATGTAGGTACGAACTCAACGTACTTACCGTCCCGCTTCAGCCGCAATTCGTTCACTAAGACCGTTTCGGAACAATTTAAGATCAGATCGTCGAAGTCACGGACGCTCGCGTGTCGATGACGCATCCATTTCACGTGTAGCACTTTTCAGTGTACACAAGGTTACGCCGTGATGTGCTCGCGACCATTTAGAGAAACGGGCTGCCAAGATCGCGTGGGACAACCAAGTCCTTCAATTCACAATGCCTCCTCACATGCCGCGCAAGCGGTTAAGGTCACCAGATGGCGATAAACCCAAGGCAAATATTAAATTGACCCCTGTAGCTAAACCTTCTACAAGAAAACAAACGTTATGGGACGACCTCGACTCGGCATCCAAGAAGGGGTCGGCGGAGAAGACCAGAGCGGCCATTCAACAAATGCATGAGGACGATGATGACGATAGCACCTCACTCAGCTCACTGTCAGATACCCAATTCGAGGATGTCCCTGCACCCAAACGCCAGAAAACCAGCCACGACGACTCTGATGATGCCGAGGACATGGAATTTGAAGACGTTCCGTCTCATGAGCAACAAACCCAACTAGGACCAGAACCGGAGATGGGCGATTTAGAACTGACCTTGTATCAAGACAATCGACCCACGCCCCTGGCCAGTGAGCTCGGGAAGAAAGGGCCGTCAAAGAGAGAGAAAGCAATTCGTATTGCCACTCACTGTATACATGTCCAGTTCCTACTGTGGCACAATGCGGTGCGCAATTCATGGTTGTGCGACCAAGAAGTCCAAGCTATTCTACTCTCTCATCTCCCACCGAGGTTATGGGAGGAGTTCGACAGATGGAGACGCAGCAGCGGACTAGAAGTCCCCGAACGTCCTTCAAAGCCCGCCGCCAGGGTTCAAAAGACTACTAAGGGGAAAGGGAGGCAGAGGTCGAATCAGCCAACCAGAGACTGGAGCGAAGCAGCTGATCGCCTGGAGAAGGGGGTCCCAGATATGAGCCAGGGAGACCCTCTTTTTAGGCTGATGAAAGGCCTAGTCTCCTGGTGGAAGCAGCGATTCCGCATCACGGCTCCAGGGTTGCGCAAATGGGGTTACATGAACGCAAGGAGGCTTGGCAAGTTGAGGGCTGCGTTCGAAAAGGAAGATCACGATGAAGAAAGATTTGGGGAACGGATCAGCAACATCGATGAATTCCGGCAGCGAGCCCTAGACTGCACTGGCAGCCGAGATACCGGCGCGCAGCTTTTTACCGCGCTTTTGCGGGGTTTAGGGGTTGAGGCGCGTGGTGAGTTGTTCAACAAACTTTCCATTTCCTTAGTCTTAAATGCATCGATACCCATGCTTGAGGTTGGCACTCATATATACTAATTTCTGATATAAGTGGTTGCGAATATTCAATCACTAGGCTTTGGATGGAGTAAGGTAGAAGAAGCCGACGAGGAGCATCAGCAGCATGAAAGTAGCAAGAAACCAGACCAACCCAAAGTGAAGACGAAAGCTACCAAAGGAAGAAAGGCCGCAGACATCAAACCGGCTAGACGTCAAACGAGGAAGTCCGATAAAGAGGCACTCAAAATGGACCTAGACGAATCAGATGAATACGCAGAACCCATCGACGATAGTGAGGACGATTCATCCATTGTGGACGTAACAGCGAATATGATTCCTAAGAAACCTGTGGCAAAGCTCTACGACAACGACTTGGAGTTTCCTCACTTTTGGACAGAAGTTCTGTCTCCAATAACAAACAAGTACGTCGCGGTGGATCCTATAGTCAAATCCGTCGTGGGCACGAACCGCGACTTGGTTGAATCTCTCGAGCCAAGAGGCGGTAAAGCGGATAAAGCTAGGCAAATAATGGCTTATTGTGTGGCTTTTTCGCAGGACGGTACTGCAAAGGATGTGACAATTCGTTACCTGAAGAAACAGATCTTTCCAGGGAAGACGAAGGGTGTCCGATTATCGGACGAAAAGATCCCGGTATACAACAAAAGTGGCAAGATTCGACGTTATGAGCAATTCAATTGGTTCAAATCAGTCATGCGAGGGTATAGTAGGGGCGACAAAAGACACCCTATTACCGAAGCCGATGAAATGGAAGAAGCAGTCGACTTGAAGGCGGCCCAGCCCCAAAAGAGAAAAATCAAGGAAGGAGAAGAGACCTTGCAGTACTATAAGTCATCAAAAGAATTTGTTCTAGCGCGGCACCTGAAGCGAGAGGAAGCGTTACTCCCAAATGCTGCCCCCGCCAAGGTGTTCCGTAACAAGGGGAAAGGAGGCAAGGTCGACGAGGAGGATGTTTATCTCCGAAAAGATGTTGTACCCGTCAAAAGCGCTGAGACATGGCATAAGCAAGGCCGCGCTCCATTCGACGATGCCCAGCCATTGAAGCATGCCCCATACCGAGCAGCAACGACTAATCGGCGCAGAGAGATTGCGGAAGCCGAGGCCGCAACTGGCCAGAAAGTATTACAGCCACTATACAGCTTCGAGCAGACCGACTGGATCATTCCGGATCCCATTGTAGATGGGAAAATTCCAAAGAATGAATATGGCAATATCGATATGTTTGCGGAACATATGTGCCCTGAAGGCGCCGTGCACGTCCCGTATCGTGGCGCTGTACGTATCTGCAAACGACTCGAAATCGATTTTGCTGAAGCTGTTGTCGGATTCGAATTCGGTCATCGTATGGCTGTTCCAGTTATCCAGGGGGTTGTCATCGCCCAAGAACACCACGAGCATCTCTTAGAGGAACTAGAGAAATTTGAGGCAGAGCGCGCGAGGAAGGAAGACGAAAAGCGCAGGAAGGCTGCCTTGAGCACCTGGCGGCGGTTCCTCATGGGCTTACGGATTGCAGAGAGAATACACCAAGACTACGGGCACTTAGACGAGTCTGTCGATGTCCTGGGCCATGAAGGCGAGAACAACAACGATGCGATGGACGACGCTCATGATGAGGATATGGCCGGGGGCTTTCTGCCTGAAGGATACGAAGAAGAGGAAGAGGACGTTTTAGAGAAATCAGAGCCACGCCAAACCTCAGGATTTTTCGCTACAAATGAGCCCTACGACGAAGACAATGAGGGCGAAGACCCTTTTGAAGTAGAGTACCATGGCAATGCCACAGAAAACAATACGGAACAATCACAAGAGGCCGTTGCTGACGACGCTTTGAACGGCGAGCCTGAGTCCGACTTTGAGGAAGTTACGACAACGACGTTGAAGAAGGCAGCACCGAAGCCAAAGTCGAAAGTGAGACAATCGACCCGCCGGCGAACAAGAAGGAAGCTAGTTGAGCCTTCAGATGAGGAAGACGATGAGGATGACGGTGATTTCAGATTATCAGATGGCGACAATTAATCGATAATTCATAATTCATAATTCATAATTCATGATCTATAATCCTGGATATATCAACACAATTTTATCTCATGCCAGGTGACCGGGTCATACTGCCAACAACGGGAGTTACATTTTGAGGCTGTGAGTTCTAGACTGGTTGCGGGTATTAGTTGGCCCTGGTCGTGTCCCTAGCCCCCCGAGGCAGGCATGAAACGGAACAGGTCTATCTAGGTATGGTACGGTACCGATTGTTTACGACACTGGAATATCACGTTACTACTGATGGAGTTGATCTATCTTGCGCTTTGCTAACTCACTCCTCAGAGAGCCAGCAGTTTGGGACAGGTACATGTGGACTCTAGAGTGTGTCATATGACATCCTGCCACCGAAAACGTCAAAGACTGCAATAATCTAAGAACAGCACGTCTTGACCGTACCATCAACATCGATCAACAGTGAAACCTGCTAGCAAAGTTCACTACTAGTTCGGGTACAAATAAGAGAGGTTGGCGGGTGAGAAGTTAAAACGAGGATACTTACTGTACCAGCTCGCATTTTCACATTCTCCCATCCACGCATATAGCATGCAGCCTTGCGTCTGCCATGTCCTATTCGCATTCTCTACTCGGCGCTACGTGATCTCTTATCTCGAACAAGCATTTTCACGGAAGAATGTATTCGCAGTCTTCCCCCATATCGACTTGCGTATCTGGTCCTCAGCTAGACCCATTAGGCTTATCGCCAAATATTGGTATGAGGAACAGCAATGTCTCTCAGCTAAAATCATTGTCGTATGGCGACACCAAGCTGCTAAACAGGGTAGTAGGCTCGAGGCTCGAGGGTTATCAAGCGCATCGTCGATGCTGTCAACTATTGTAACACCATTCGCCTAGTTCCGTTTGCGCTTTGAAGATTGCCATATGGACCCTATAGTCCATATGTCCGCGAAACATAGCGCGATGAGCCTATTTACAGCCTCATACGATATGGTGGTAGATAATCTCGAATCGATAAGTCCCTTGCGGCAAGCGATCCCCGTCGTTGACCCCCAATACCATCAGACCATGTAACAGAGTCTCTGCATCCTGAATCCTTGTCGTACGTTTGCTGGGTACTTTATGTGCCACCTCGCTTGGTGGTTACCTTCCCGTCGACCGAGAGGCCACGCCTTAGTGTTTTATAGATGCTAAGCACTGAGCAGACGGAGACGGGCCTTACCGCCTATCGTGCCTTTTGTGGGTATCACAGGCGGGTATTGTACGCGACGTCAATGCTCTCTTATCCAATATAGCTGTAGCTATACTAGGAACTGCAACGAGCGAAAATCAGGCATTTCACCGGAATTTTGATGGTTATGATCCATTAAGAGAATCCCAACCCCAACCTGGAAGATGACCATATTCGAGCTCCTTGTGTGGAAAGTGCCCAGGCAAATGTTTACAGCTGCACTGATATTTCACCATACCACGCGGCAAAATTATCCGAACCAAGATTCTTATCGCTCCGGACAGTTCTGGATCACTTGGTGTGACTCGGCGTGGATGCTCTAGTAGCGCTGCCTTTTCTCATCATACGAGTATCAGGCCGGAACAGATCTGTCTGTTCGCAGCTATCAAGCCGTGCATACGCAAGCTTGTGGCCAGAAGTGCTGTTGCAGGAAATATCGGTAGAGTGAGTGCAAGCCCGCTCGCTAGTGTTCTGGAATGGATGAACTTCCATCGAGATGCTATCTGGTGACATCGCCGCCACATCGAGCGTAGGGCAGCACAAAACGGCAGGAATAGCCAGGAAGCGAGGAACTACAGTCCCTAAGAGGTACGATGGAAATCCTCCTGCATAATATATGCATGACAAGAAAGATACTGCTACCTCTTTTTTCCCGGACTCCGTTTTATTCGTGGCGATGGTCTAAGCCTCCGCGTGTTCCGCGTCCAGGTCAGTGAGGACCATCGCTAGGCACCTGCCGCAGACCAGGTACCGAGAGAGATGTGTGATAGATGGGACCTACGAGTAGACACGTTTGTTAAAATGTTTCGTTCCATAAGAGACCTGCATCATGAAGGAACAGCGCTACTGCCCCCGAGCGGCTGAGGGCTGCGGCATAGGGACGATCAGCCATGTGTTGGCTTCAGCCAATGGCAAGGTGCCCCGTTCGACGCACATGTGGAAACTTCAGCAAATGGCAGATGGGGGGGACAAGGGGTGACAAGGATCGTCTCAACAGCTCCAAACTAGAATCGCGATTTCCAGACCTTCGGAGAATTATCCACTCTGACCCTGGTGAGGCTATCTGCACAGGCTGCACCACAGTCTCAAGGTATCCATGCCGGAACAAGGATACTGCTTTCACATGCTTGGTCGAGCAGTATGTTGCACATACGAGTACTCGTACACACTACTCTATTCAGGCAGTATGCAGCGAGTTGCCGCATAGCTGCCGTGCAAATCCCACGGGACAAGAATTGCCAATCGATGCAATGGTCGATTGTCGCGGATCCTCACCGACGATTGTTGCTCATACCAGCAGCTTCCTTTCGGATTGACCGGAGTGTTAACTTGTCCATGGGCGTGGAATTCTCGAGGAGCCAGAGCTATGATCGGAGAAACGCGGGAGCTCCGCCGTGAGCAGGCGGATTCCACTGCTCATGCTTGGCGGCTTCTGGCGGCTCCTCCCGATCATACGAGCAAAGCATCCCGCTTGGACTTGGCCCAGGCAATATCAGGATTGCGACCGATATGACCACGAAACACGCCACCCCTGGATCAGATCTAGTTTCTTCAGGTTCTGCAACAGTGGACTTCCGCTGGACCGTAATTACATGTTGTTGCGACGGAGTCAGACGAGAATGGCACGGAGACCGCCCTGGACGTACGTGTAATCAATAATCCGTCGAACAATGCCTGGCGCCAGCACACTGTCACTTGACCATGACACGGAAAATTTCCCATAGGGTTGGCGTCAGAAGATGGGACGGGGCCAAGCGAAGCCTTGTGAGAAGGAGGACTCATGGTTTGTATATAATGCTGGCATGTAAGGCTGCAATGCAATGGATTTTTCCTTTGCTCACCAGAACATTTACACATTGTGACCATCAATCCAATCAAAACATTCTATCTGCGATCAGCATCATCGAGTTACCCAAATAGGCAACCCACATATCAGCACCAATGCAAGGCGACATCTTTCAGCTCGAACAATTGACCAGCCAGATGGCTGTGCCAAAGCCTCAGCCTGCCGCTGTTGCATCTGCCAGACCTCAGAACGGTCAAGAAGTCTCCATCTACAACGAGGACGACTTGTCACACTTGCTATATGTTAGCAACAAGCAACACCACCACCACCATCGCCACCACCATCATCAACGACCCCAGCCGTTTGTCCACCCTGCCGATAACGGTACGGTCTTGGTGAACGAGATGGAATACAACACGCCCGACCTGAGCGACTGCGAGTCCTGCGATGGCTCCGACTCGGGAACAGACATGGAGGACCCCTTAACGCCCCCTACCGAACTCGACGAGACTGCCCTCGAGGCGTACCGTCGCAAGGGCCGTCGCAACGCCTTGGGCCCCGACTACGGGTTTCCCGTCTTCCTGGGCCGCCAGGACGAGGAATGGCAGGCACCGGAGGTCCTCACACCCACCGCAGTACCCCAGACGATCCCCGCCGCTCCGGCTCAGAAGGCGGAAGAGATCCCTGCGTCGGGACATGTCGATGTCACCAAGGGTCCTCTGATGTCATGGTGGCCGCAGCGCCTCGAAACCATGAGGAACGACTGGGCCATCGAGAACTTGGAGTGGAAGCTGGCCATCGAGAAGGAGAAGCTCAAGGAGCGCGAGCGCGAGAGCGGCGTCGTCTTGAGCGGCACCAAGAAGCCCTACGACGGCGACTACAGCACAAGACATGTCGCCAACGTCGAAGGCTGCATGATGAACTGGTGGCCTGCGCCTCTTGACACACTCGAGCACGAGTGGAGCGAGCGTTTCTACGAATAAGGGACCGTCACGACCATCCCAATTTGAACATATCCAGCCACGAGCAGGGATCTACTGTTTTATTTACGACATCATTCTGCATTTTACGGCTGGCAAAAGGCGTTCCGGAGGGGCTTATGGGAACGAAAAGGGAGAGGCTTGCTTTGCTCGAATCTAAGTATGGCTCATGAAGAAAAAACGAAAGACAGCGGAGGAAGGCGATGATACCCCTTGAACGAGATCCCGTTCTACTACCAACAATATGCTTTATCGAGGTTGTCGTGTTTCACCTTTTTGGAGAGAAGCGGTTTCGTTTTGTGAAGGAAAGCATTTGGTACGACTGGCACGAGTTCTTTCGATTCTTTTTCTACCATTTTATAAAAGTAGAATTGGACTTGTGTGAGGGGTTGCAGAAACATGCATTAGAAGAGCCAGCATAGTCTCTCGAAGACGTTCATCATAGGAAAGAAATTACTCTTATCACTTATACATTGAATGTCTCATATTGGTTGTGTGCCTGTAAATTAATGTAGAGGACGGGAACCCTATCGCTTCTGCAGCTCAAGATAGAGACCCGCGGAATACTCATCGCAAATTGCAGTGTTGAGAAGCCATTGTGGTATGGGCGTTCGTATATGTACTCACAAGTTAAAGCGGCACAGCCCAAGATACTGGTGTCCGCTCTCATCCACCACTTGGTCTGGTCTATACGCAAAATTTAGTCACAGCTTGTTGTTCTGTGCATATAAGGAGGCGCAAATAGACAACAAGCAATAGCCAGGTTCTTCCAAACTTAAATTATTCAGATGCCACAGGCTAGGCGTCAACCTGTAGAGTTCCCTTCATAACCACGACGGCATTCCCACCAAGATACACCTCACCCAGCTCACCCCGTCCATCCAGCGTCGTATCGACATTAATGACACTCTTCCGCCCCATCTCGACCCCCTGCGTGACCTGGAACCTCGTATCTATCTTCTCCTGTGTGAGCGTGAGGTACGCACACAGCGCCGTCGCCGCGCTGCCCGTAGCCGGATCCTCGAAGCCGAGCTCGACCATGCGCGTCCGCAGGCACTTGACGTTGTTCGCCTGCGCACTCGCGGCGTCTTCGGCGTAGTAGTACCGCATGACGAGGCCCTCGCGCCACCCCTCGTCCAGCAGCGGGGCATCGAGTGAGGCGAAGTCGAGGCTGAGGATCTTGACCTGGCCCAGCAGCTCGATAGACGGCAGCGGCACGAGCACGACGCTCATACCCTTCACGATGCTGAACACGGGCGCGTCGAGCTCCGCCTCACGGATGGCCAGGTCCTGGTGCAGCCCGTCGGCCGAGGGCGACAGCACGTCCCGCAGCGTTTTCGCGTGCAAGTGTGTGCTATGCGGGATCTGCGCGCGGATTCCCTGCGGGACAGAGGATGCCTCGATGCCGATGGGCCCGGCCTTACTGGCGAGCGTGTGCACGCCCTCGCCGCCCTCGAGATGGGATCGCACGAACACCGCCGTGCCGATGGTGGGGTGGCCGGCGAACGGAAGCTCTCGCTGGATGGTGAAGATGTCTATTTCGCGGCTATCCGAGCCTGAGTTACTTGTGTCTACCGATCTCCCACGTTCGCATCAGTCGCGATCGTAACATCGTCGTTGCTGCAGAAATAGCCATGTTTCTTCGTGTTAAGTGCACTAGGACGACAAGCACATACCATCGTGAAGAAACACCGTCTCGGAGAGGTTGAACTCCTTCGCGATCTTCTGCTTTACAGACTGTGTCAGACGATCGCGGAGCGACGCTGGGACCCGCACAACTGCGAGAGGGTTGCCCTCGAGCTGTTTGGTCGCTACAAGGATGTCAGCTGTCAGATTCCCCCTCCCATGGAATCGAGCATGTGATAATGTCAGAGCTTGTTGCAACAAAACATCTTGCAATTCTTATTAGTAATCTTTTATAGGCACTTACTGAAAACGTCCAGAGTTGTAAAGGGAAACTCCATAACTGCGTAGGTATCTTTGGAAGGTTCTTGCTAAATGACGGATGAATAGAGACGGCGTATTGATCAGTATGAAGGTAAGAGAGTCGGAAGCTGAATAATGTGCGGTCGCATCAGTATGTTGTCAAGAAGGGCGTCTTATACATTTGTATGACTAACATCGTGACTGTGCAGCGGATACCGGCGCCTATTGCGCCATTTACATAGCATCGTCTTATCTGGATGTCCCGACAAGCAGAGTTGGAGTTCTAAGCCATTGCTCACTGGTCTTGCATCCTAATGTAGTAAGCAATAAACAGTGAAATGCCTACAACTATGACGTCCTTCCCTCGTGGTAGCCGCATTAGAGTCCATAGTGCAAGAGAAAAGAGGATGCGTCTATTGATAGAACATGATTCATCTGTCATGCTTTTTACCCAAGATACGCAATCTTGAATATTTGTATACGCAACAATGCATTCCTGGCCTCGGGGTTCAGCATACATGCGCATGTGATCTCCTCCGATAAATGCCAAGTTGCTAAAAGGTCGGAGACACACCCGATCTAACGGTCTACTGTCACTTCACGCTACCTTCTGGTCAGGTACGAACGATGTTCACTGCCTCAGTGGGCTGAATAGCGACGACCAATGCCGTTAAGCGATCGATCTTGGCCGACAATTCCGCGATTTGCACCTCGACATTCGTCGGCGCATCCATGGAATCGTCCTCTGCATGAGCCTGTCGCTTCTGCTGATTGACCCACTCAGAGCTAGTCGGCCGTGGTGAAGGCATTCGGGGTTGATAACCAGAGAGAGGTCTCCTCGAAGGCGCGGCAACGTGTCTCTTTGGATAGTCTCGTTGCGACCCGTGGAAGGTGTCGGCAATGCCTATGCTTAGTTTGCTTGCTACCCACTCGTACAACTGAATCAACCCCACGATTGGAGCATGAGTTGCGCGCAGGAGCACAATCCGGCCATGACGAAGTGTGTCGGCAGATGCGAATAGCCGAAGTGGGCGGAAAATGATGAGCGCTAGCAGGTTGAACGGTGCTGATGTTGTACTCTGTCAGCATTGCACGTATTCAATGAACGCACGATGCCACTTACGGTAGAAGTGGGTGAGCCTATTGCTAGTCGACGCCTCGAGTACATATACGGAATATACATAGAGATACTCTTCTCTAGCATGTGTAATGACTCTACTGAAACTATTGCTGAGCATACCAGTCAACGAACCCATGAGGAGAATGGATGACATGGTCACGAATAGGAACATGAGCGGAGGACCTATGATATTTGCATTAGCTTAGAACAGGGTTGGGATATCATGCGCGCAATCTCACCGAAGACTGGATCAATCTGGTCCATCACATCGAAGCCAACAAAGCTGGAACCGAAAAATATCTTGCTGACAATCATGGCCATGTGTCGGTAACTGAACGACTCTCTGCCAACCAACGAGAACGTCGTTAGGAAGCCAAGGTACACAACCACCACTTTAGACCGTGCGTCAGTCAATATACTCATAGTCAACGAGATTTCTCAGCTTGCAAAGGCTTTGCTACGGAATGGATTGAGCGGCGCATGTCCCCCCACCCTGCATCCTAACTTACCAAGGACCATGAATTTCAGGAAATCGGTGCCCATTGCTTTGAGACACGGAATCAAAGTCCCCCAGTATGGTGATAGGCTGAGAATTGAGAAAACTCGTGGAACCATAAAGAGCGCTTCCAGTGCTAGGACGTTGAAGGCAACGTCTACGAGAACATAATCTTTTTTATACAATCCGATGCACCCTAAAGATCCATGTCAGCTGATGACCACATAGCCTGCTCTAACGGCATCAAGGCCGCAGGATGCGTACTTAGTATGAAGTACATCAGGCCAATTGCAATCATGGTCATGTCGAATATATTCCAGACATCGGCGGCGTAGAAGATCGATCCCGCGTCTATGTATTCGCTCACTTCATCGTAAGCAAAAGCCGCAAACCATAAGTATAGGAGAATCTCTCTGGGGGTGATGGCATATCGATTTTGCTCAATGAGGACACCATAATATAAGACCAGGAAGCCACAGAAGAAGGCGATCTCGTAAGCTTTGAGGTACCTGGGAACACGGAGGCGTGAGAAGGGGTCGGCCGTGTTGTGATTATAGAAACGTGGTTTCTTTCTCGAATGGGCGGAGAGTTGGTCCCAGAATATAATTTCACCGTTCCAGATTCCGGTTATGATTTTCTGAACTATGTGTTGACTGAGGAAGCGCTTCGCATCTGCGACCGCTGCGATCTCCAGAGCGTTCAGATGAGCAAAGGGAAGCGTCGGATCATCGTCCTCATTGCCCTCTTCGTTCTCGATCTCAGTAGCATGCCGACTCATGGTCAGCTTAGATACTGAATCCAACAGCTCGGAACGTCTGATAGAGCCGCGTCTAGCGTCGCTCAGGAGATCAGGCCGGCTGGGAGATGCAGACGAGGCGCCGGCCCTTCCCAAGAGTGCAGTCCGCTCATTCTCACTCTCCACCGCACACTCCTCATCCGCAGCTGCAGCTGCAGCATCTTGGACAGAAGGGTCAGGAAGCTCGTATAAACAAAAGTCGACAACTTCACGCTCTGACAGGCGAGTCAAGAATCTCCATGCAACAATCTCACAGGCATTAGCTCGGGCATTGCTGAGCCCCCTGCCGTCAGCAATGGCACCATAGTGCCACCTCAGGGCTCTATTTCATCCATAGATTAGTTTCTGGATAACAAGGGTATATATTCAACTCGTTTTGCATTTTCGTAGTGGTCGCGCAAGTGCTACGGGTAGCGTAGCCGGCAGCAGAGACTGATGAAGGAGACCAAGAACAGGATGACAACGTACAACAAGGCATTAACAATGGCGGGATTCGTAACCTCGAGGCTCAGGTACTCGACCAGACTATGAAGTTCGTCCCCAACGGAAGTGGTGCGCAATTGCTCAAAAGTCGCTGGCACATATATGACTGCGGTGATGTAACTAGGAGAACATCTCTGTCAATCAAACGTAGCAAGCAATATGATAATGATAAGCAAAAGACGGAGAGCATACGAGGATATCTTCTTGACGACATCCCGAAAGGAGTCACCATGTGCAATGTTAGGCAAGTCGACGTCACTATGCTCCGAGACGTGATGCGGAGAAGCAAGCCGCTCCCGAGGGGCGGGAAGGGACCTGACGCGCAGGGGCATCTTATCTTATTATTCACTCTGGGGCTTCCGTCGTCGGGGTTGAACAGCCAGCGGCCGAGTTAGATGCGTCCCAACGAAATCCCGAAACTTCAACCCGAAAGCCGACTTTTGAAGGTCGAAACATGTGTGTTTAGGAGGTGGTAAATCAGCCAGCCAGCGACAACAGTATTATCCCAGAACAGTGGCTGAAGATAAAATTGGATGTCTCAATTCAAAAAAAGCATTCCATTTAGGTCTTGTCTGAATCGTCCATACCTCATGCTGCGCTGTTGTGGTCTTTGGCACTAACCAAAGGCAGGCATTTACAGTACTTTAGTAGGTCACGGGGTACCCACAGGGCATATGTAGTTCTCCCAGGTGGCCATAACAGGGCTCGCCAGCTTGGAAGGTATCCAATTGCTTTGAGTCGCAGGCGGTTCGCTAGTCTCCCTACATCAATGGGCTGGGGCAACTACTCGAGCTACTGTCTGTACGATACTGTCCACATGCACGTACTCTCGCCCGCTCGTAGGTAGGCAGTCGGCAGTACGTACAACGATGTTTGGTTGCATTTTCGAGAGATGACGGTAATCGCATTAATCGAGGCCCCAAATCCATCTGTTATGGACGCATGGTAAGATTTTCCCTCTTGTGTCTTCGTTGGCAAGTCGTTGTGCCACCCTACTAAGCTGGCCAATTCCAATCGGATTAGGTGCCTACTGAGCCTCTCTCTCGTCTCTCACCACGTACGCATACAGACGCTGGCACGCTGGCTACTTGGAGTGAGTGCCTCTCGCGTAGCCCATGTAAATACCCACCGCTACCTACGAACTTGTGCAACTTTGGAGAGCTGAGTCCCTAGGTCCACGGGCCTGAGGCGAGATCCTCTGCTGGCCCGACCGCCGGGTATTGGTCGAAATTTACCCATATGGAATGCTTGCCGGGACAAGATAGAAACTGACCGTGGTTCGGGAGTTACCATCGGACATGGATTTTGAATATGACCACGCAACAATTTGCACGCCACTGTTCCCATTTTGCGTACATACTGTACTGTCAAAGTAAGGTATGTTAGACACTTACAGTGCTTTAACGAAGCGCCACCTCCAAAAGTCATATGCTCTGCGTTAGCGTTTGCTGCAACGCAGCTCAAGCAGTACCGGCAGGTCGAGTACTTAGTAGGTTGCTGCTCTCTTGACATGCGGGGCCGATGATGCTAGTATGCTAAGTGTAGTAGTTGGCTGAGTTAGCCATTGTGCTAAATCCCACCATCAATGGTAGGCGAGTCGCCGGCAAGGTGGCTGGCTGGCTGATGGGGAAGAGTAAAATTCAACACAGCCATGATCAGGCCTCTGAACCAGACCATTTCCCAATTATCGCAGTCTTGCTTGCAACACCAGTGTGGGTATAGGTAGGTACTTAGGTGTAAGTGAAGTACCTACCCATAGGTATGATGCATGCACCCTTCGGCTGCCGACTGTCGAAGCTCTTGAGCAGACTCCGGAAAGGGCATACTATGATCGAGGGGATTCGAACCGACATTATCTTGCAGCGCCGATATATGCCAATTGAGCAGAGGCTTTGGCCAATGAAAATTGAGTGCTCACTAGTTGGCTCATTGGCTCATGTGTAAGACACAGAGGTGGTTCGAGGGGGTGAGGCTTGTTTTATAAGACCGCGATTGCGATGCGATGCCTTGCTGTCCCCAAGGACAAATACGGCGGCGAGCTAGGGATTCAGCAGGATTGCGCTCAGGTGATACGAGTGTAACTCCGACACTGGCAAGACTGGGAACCTCGCATCCAATTTCATGCCCGGTCCTACACCTGGGACTGCTACAGTAACAGCGTGTTTCTGTGTTGCTAGCGTTCGTATCGCATAAATGCTAACACCCCTATGCCGGGCAGCCACGCAAGATATCCACAGGTACTTGGCATCTTGGTAGTACAGTAGTTTGGCGCTGTCAGGATTGGGCCCCCAAATACCAAGTTCACAAAGCCTTGCGCTCAGAGAATTTGGACACCTGCATATAGCAGGTTGGTCTCCTTGCCTTGCCTGCCTGATGATCAGCCTCTGTTCAACTCCAATGGTTTACCGATATGCGGGCTACCTCAACGCAGTATGTTCCCGCGAACGAAGCGGTCTCGGCGGCTGCAGTCAAAGAGCGATTGGATCCATTGTGGCGGTGTTCCTATACACATTCCATGATCGATCGGTATTGATCTGTGACTAGAAATCCCCATGAACTTCGAGATAGGCGGGCGGCGGGCAGGAGGCCGGGGGCAGGGAAGTGAGAGGGCCTAAATTGGGGGGGCTGTGCGCGAGTACATGTACCTGCTCACGCTCCATGTGCTAAGCCTCCCTACAGTACCGACCGAGCCTAACTCGCCTAAGTCCCATGCTAAGCATGCTACTAAGCAGCGCTGCCCCAACTTACCCCATTGGCTTAGGGCCATCTAAAAAAAGTAATATTCTTATAGAAACCCGATCGAGCGGCCCCATTCGCCAACCACTTCATATCAAATCTTGGCTTCGTCTTTTCAGGCCAATGCCCGTTGGAACAGGAAACTTGCCTCGCATGGATGATGGGGCCCATCGGGGTCTGTCAGGGCCTGTCAGGGCCTGTCAGGGCCTGTCCGGGCCTGCCATCTCGCCATGGGCCTGCTGTGTCCTGGCAAGTGCTGGGCCGAACTGGTATGAAGGCCAGAGATCAGTGGTAGCGAGGAAGCTGGACGGTTGATCTCCTCCCCAGACCAACCTGGAGAACCAACCTGGCCCTTGGTAAGGTGCCAAACACGAGCCCGGTACGAGCTGGCTTTCTCGGCTCTGTCGTCATTTCTAGTATTCCTGTCGTGGCAATGCCTCCCACCTCCCACCTCCCACCACATTGTCCGCCAGCTAGTGCGCATCGACTCTTGTTTTGCGTTGGAAGTCAATTCACCCTCCATCGCAGTACTGGCGAGACTGGCAGCACCCCGTGCCAAGCCAGCATTATTCCAGTAAGACCGGGCCCGGTTGCTGCCGTCCTCACCACCAAAGCATTGAGAGCGAGACCCGTCAACAGACACTAGTGTGTGGTCCCGATTTATTTTGAATTTGTTCGTGAGCCTATTGTCCATCTATTGTCCATCTACCCACCGTCGAGGCGACGGTGACTACTACCTAGTCAAACCAAAAACAAAAACAAAACACCTGGGCAGCATGACTACTACTACTGCTGCTGCTGCGTGTATGTAGCACATGCTTAGTGAAGTCGAAGTGGTGCAACCTCCGAGAAGGTATCCATCGAGTCCATCCACCTTCATTTGATCTCATCTCAGCCCTGTTCCCGTACCCTTGTACATACATCACTCGCTCCATCCCGATGTAACCCTCACGCTTCGCCTCTGCTCTCTCTTAAGTATCCCTTTCGAACGTATTCCCTCTTGCTTTTTTCCATTTCGCTTGAAATTTCGCTGGGTTTGCGTCGTTCCCAGCCCGTTGCACATACTGGTTGCTGTCTACTACCGTGACCCCGACGGGTAACAACAATAACCAGCCATGGTTCGCCCTTCATTTCCCAACGTCTTCTTTCGGCTGCCGCCCGCCACCGCGGCACTTCTGCTCAGTGCCGTCTTCGATCTGACAAACGGGCACACCCTCCCCCGACAAACCAGAGTCGTCGCATATCGCGAGTTGGACGTGATACCATTCCCTCCCATACCCACCGACAGCCCGCTATCGCCACTCGACCTCAGAAGGCGGCAGGAGGAAAACACGATATGCGGCTACATAGGTGGCAACTCAGATTTGCCTGCGACGTGCTCGTTGGGGTCGCATTGTGTGCTTGATGCGGCCAACTCTGTGGTGGGATGCTGTCCGAATGGTGGCACATGTACGAGTGGGGTGTATACCGGATGCGTCGACAGGAATAGCGATCCACAAACCGAGATTAATCCCTACGTCTACACATGTCAAGGGACCAACGTGTGTTACATGAATAATTTTGCGGGAGGATACTTCCAGTATGGCTGTGGAACGGCGTCGGCACTGGGTACGACTGTTCAAACATCTGCCAACGGCGCAACGGCGGCGTTGAGTATCGCGACGACGGAAGTGAGCTTGACCGAAACACCAAGCTCGCTTACGGCGCCGACAACGATAGGGTCATTCGCCTCGACCGAGACGAAGAGCTCGAAAGCCAGCTCTCCATCGGATACGACAAGCTCAACTTCGACCGAGACCTCCGGAACCTCTGCTTCCTCATCTTCGTCAGAGAAGTCTTCGCGCACTACTTCCAAGACGCGATCACACTCGTCAACTTCGGCGACCACAACATTCGGATTCGCAACCCCAACAGATACCACGCCCACGTCAGCACCACCAGGAGGCTCCGACTCGGCAAAGCAAAGCCAGACTGGCGCTATCATCGGTGGGGTTGTCGGGGGTGCTGCGGCCGCCATATCGTTGGTCGCCCTCGTGTTCTACTGCTTGCGCCGACGCAATCGCAACCAGCGCGAAGGACCAGGGCCAGCGCCGACAGCACCGCCGGCGGCGACAGAATATATCAGGTAAGCAACATTTCTCTAGGGACTTTCTCATCCATTCGTCACGATCTTGCGCTAACTTCGACAAAGTCCCATGCAATCGAACGGGGCGGCTTTCGCACCCTTACCGGTATGGCACGACGAGGAAGGAGGGTCATCCTCCTCACCAAGTCCATTCAACAACACGCATCCTCCACCGCCCGAGCCCTACGGACCGCTCGAGTCAACAACACAATCAATACGACCTGTACCATCTAATGTCCGCAGCCCGCCAGATTCCTACGGTCCGGATTCGAACTCCGCCGACTCCGCCCTCGTTGCCCCCGTGCCTGCAAGCCTGGGCTCATCGCCACACAACTACTCGCAGCCGATGCGTTACAACCCAGGCTACATGCCTGCACAACCCAAAGGCAACCTCACCCCCGTCGTCGAAGAAGACCAGTCGATAGAGCGCGAGGATCCGCCGGGGCCAGGCCGCGAGATCGACGACTTCTCGCAGGCGTACTCGAGCGCGGGGATAGGACAGCTGCCGAGCGACGATGGCGAGGAAGATCACACACCGCTGCGGAATAATTCCCAGAGCACGAATGGGAACGAGTCGATAGCGCGCAGAAGCGGGGGTCATCGGCCGCTGTGGCAACAGAATCGGCAGCAGAGCAGGAACTTAATGTGGCTGTGATCATAATGAAGAGATCTCTAGCCAGATTCCTGCTTTTGGCTTCGATGCACATATCATATACACACACATTATCACCCATCATAATCATCATTCAATCGACCATCACAGCGTTTCCGGATCTTGGATAGAAAGTTACATTCTCGGTCTCTTCATTTTTACTGCTACGACCCACGTGTCGAATAAAACCTCGCTCATGGGACCGATCATATTAGAAAAGGAGTTGTAAGGTTCGAGCTTGGTGAAGGCGTTACGGCACGATATACAAATGGTCTTTTTGGGCGGCAGCATGGCTTGGATAGGAATATGGGAGTATGGTTGGCATTGATTTTTCTTCGATTCAACTTTCTCGGGCATACATACATACCTTTTGAAATTACACGAGCCTGATATTGAAGGCATCCTTGCGCAGATCCGCGTGAGCCAAGCGTCTGTTTACCTATTCCTATTCACCTATATTTGGGGACTATAATTTGAGCATGTACTCGAGGGTTGAGTCCATCATTAGAGAGCAGAAGGGAGGAGAGATAAATATGAGAATGGAACGAAGCAAGATTTGCTCTTCGGAGCACACACCTGCCGTGCCATGTTGTTGCTATATATAAAGTCAAACCTACCTAGGTACCTTACCTAGTGTGCACCTGGGCAGGCATTTGGCAAGCAGCTCTTAATACCTAGAACTCCGCATACGTAATGTCCCATACAGCCACGCGGATGACGGCAATGAAACCACATGTAGCTGGTTGGTATCTAGCTGGAAAATCAGCACACAATTGGCAACATCAAATACCTAGGAACAGCCCGTCGTGCCTAGCCAAGTACAGGTGTGCCCCGTCCCTTCACACAGACAGCCTTGGCAACAACCGAGAACAACGTCTTCAAGGCATATGGCGTGAAAAATACCTTAGGGCGCCAGGGCAGCGTAGAGAAAGCATGTCTAGGTAGAGTGACTATAGGTAAAAGGAGGGTTTGGCTAAAATGGTAACAATTGCTTCTATGGATTATAGGCCTGATCCGTAGGCTATTATTTTAGGTACCTAGGATCTGTTGGGCTAAAAATCATATTCCTGTTCAAAATTATTCCGACTAGTTATTTTCCTACCGGCCTATATGTTTACTAAACTGGCCCGCGGACCCCTATAAAGTACCCAAAAATACTGTTATACCTAGAATAGCTAATCTAGCTTACGGTTCTAATACTTAAGGTCCGAAGGAAAAAGTATTACTTGCTTGCAATACAGTAGAGCCTGGGGTATATTTAGTACTAAACAGGAGATAGTACACCTTGCCTACGCTTGTTTATTGTTTTCTCCGGAGATTACGGTTTTGATTTAATAAAGCCCTGTTACTACTATTTCTCCAGACCCCTCTGACGCCCTAAGGTAGATCCAAGTGTAGTGCACTTTGCAGTAAAGCATTACATGTGATTATTAGCTGATTAGGTACCTAGGTATATACCTAGGTAGCGACACGATTTCTGAGTTTCGAATACTGCGGTAATATTGCATTGACTTTCAGGCTGGGACCTAGTGAATCGATTGATTAAAGTTCCATTTGCAGATTAAGGTTCTCCTTGCCCCGGGTTGAATACATGCATAGAAAGCCCGGCTCCGGATGTCCAGCTTTCCACGATACCTCGGAGCACATTTACCTAGCACCTACCTGTTTGTCCTTCCGTCCTTCCGTGCGATACATGACGTTATATGCTCACCAGTAATGTCGAAATGAAGCAAAGAGCTCAATTCAATGCATTGCGCTTCCTATCGAAGCTTTGTATTGTCGGAAATCGGGAGTTCCCTTGAAGCAAGGTGCGTGAGATGGTAGCTAGACACTTCTATAAAACTCAATTACAGGATACGTCGTGGTGTGACCTGTTCAGTAAGGTAACCTTATTTATTCAATGATGCCGATGCCCGACACACGATGTTACTAAGAGATGACAGAGGATGGTGCCCATAGTCAGCGTGACTTCAAAATTCAATCTATCAGTCTTGAGTGAGGCTATCATCGGTCGCTGTACAGTAGCGGTCATGTCTTATTCACACCGTGGGCCCGGATCTTGTATTTATTTTCTCTTAAGCAGGCCAGTGCACCCCTGTCTATAGCTTAAGTACATATGTACTCGAGTGGGGCGTGTGGGCACCTGGGCAATCCCACTTTTCTTCCGTTAAGCACACAAACGTCGCCCCTTTATCCTCCAAAACCCGCCTCGCCCGCGGGACTCTCCTCGTTTACACACTTAGGTGCCGAAATTCAATCAATCTGCTGTGGTCAATCGCATACCCAGGTACCTGGGCAGTAGTCATTCCAATAGCACAAGGTTGGGTGTCGCGACCCGGCATCCTATATCCCATACTACGATAATACGGTCGCATTCCCCGTTCTTTCCCATCCCCGACTCCGTTCGTCCCGCACCTCGTTATGAGTGAGGTCTCTGCTGCCGCTGCCGCTGCCGCCGCTGCCACTGCCACGATTGGTGCCGTTTCGCCGACCCAACAGCAAGAACACTTGCATCAAGATGAGCAAGAGCAAGATGAGCAAGAACAACAGGAACAGCAGCAGCAGCAGCAGGGGGTAGGGGAGGGGGATCCGGGGGAGGAGGACCAAGAACGGCAGCAGTTACAACAGTTGCAGTCGCCGCCGGCGCATCATCAAGAGGACCTGAACCTTTCTGATGCGCCGCCCCCCGATGACAACAACAATGACTCTGACCCCGACCCCAACCCCGACCAGTTCAAGTCTGATCTTGTTGACATTGACATACATGACAACATTGGTGTCGGTGTCGGTGTTGATGCTGGCGGCGACATACATATGTATCACAACACCCGCCGCTCTATTCATGTCTCCAATAATTCCAATAATTCCAATAACTCCAATAACCCCCATCAAACCATGAATAATATTCAACCAGTTTTACATGACGAGCTCGCAGATGTTGCTGACGTCTCAATGGGCTCGGACGACCCCAACGACCAGAGTGACCAGACCAATGGAGTCCACTCATACGACGAACAACCTAAATTGTTCGACGCATCACCCGTTGTGGCTACCAAGGAGCGCCACTCGTTAACTCTCGACCAGCGGCGCGCCCTCCGCCGCTGGGCTCATTCCCAGGTCACCCGCCCCTCTCACAAGGCCTGCATCGAGTGGTTCAACAACCAGTACGGTCAACAAGTCAGCCAGTCGACCATCTCACATTCCCTCTCTCCTAAATATGCTCGCCTCGATAACGATAGCCAATTTAGTGGCTCGCGTTTGCGCTTCGGGAACTGGCCTGATGTTGAGAAGCTTGTTCTTCTCTGGCACACCCAAACCCTTGCGCTCGGCCGTAATCCGTCGAATGAAGAATTGGCCGAGAAAGCCAGAAGTATTTTTCTACAATTGCCCCGCTACAAAGGCGAAGACCCCCCTGAGTTCTCGCCTGGCTGGATCCATCGCTTCAAGAAGCGGTACGGCCTTCTTATTCGTCGACAACGCCGTCATGGGACTGCTCCCAATCCCGTCGATGACATTCCGTATTTGACTGATACTGTGCCTCGCTTCATGACCATCACTGCTGAGACCAGTCCTGCTGCCATTCGTGATACTATCCTCCGTGCTGTTGGTGTCGAGCCCAGTCTGTCGACGTGCGCTCGTGTCCGCGACGAGGCACTTCGGCGAGGCGTCCCAGGCACTTCGCGCGCGCCACCGCCGCCCTCCCAGTCCGATCCCTTTGCAGATATTCAAGATCCCGATACCGTTCTACGGAATGCTTTGCACCAGATGCGACAGGACGAGGCAGATGCCGAGGCCGAGGCGAAGGCAGTCCGAGAGCAAAGGGATCGTGAAGAAGAGGGTCTCCCACCCATTGCTCCCGGTCCAACAACACCGGGCCAGACCTCGACACCGGCCAAGAATACTACGACCACGCCGGGTGGAGGTCCCGAAGATCAGTCCTTGACGGTCACTCCCATACCGAGTGGCCAATCGATGTCTAGCTCCAATCGACCCCTGCGTTGCCCGTTCTGTGTGAATCAGCGTTTGCTGAGAACCATCAAAGAGGCCGTCGAGCACATGAGCACCCATGTGGTTGTTTAATTGGAGCAATGCAACGTGTTCCTGGAACGGAACAACGTGCCAGTATGCTCAGACCAGGACTGGGCAGTGTGGATGCTCCTCATCACTGCTGTCTGTGTAACACGACTTGCTATAATGTGCTATGGTATGGCTTGCGGCGTATGGTTTTCCTTCTTTTCTTTCCTCCTCAATTGTGCTGTCTTTGATAGAGAGGAAGAGGATTTCATGTATTTATTTACCATGGACAAAAATTCGATGGGGCTAGGGCGGAGTTTGAGGGCCGGAGAGCGATAAATCTAGCAGTCAACGGACGATAACGAACCTTTGGGTCCACCGGGAGAGAGGTGAACACTATATGTATATAATTATTATCTACACTTTAGTAGTGACTGAATGATAATGTTAACGTCATTGGTGTACAACAACACTGGACCGAAACCTGGCACGTAATGTGAAAAATACATGAAATATCTACACGTGCCTTGGATCAATGCTCTGCTTAGTCCCGCAATAACTATCGTATAACTCATGGGCTGTAGACTGCCTTTGAATAAGTTCTATAATTCTCTCAGCATTGATTCCTTATCATACCTGGTAGGTACCTAGGTGGGTAATCTATATTTACATCCATAATCGTCATTGTCACGTTTCCTCTCCATCTCGTTACCCCCCCCAATCCCCTAAACCGACATCTTCATCGCAATCGTCTTATGCGGATTATAGTCCTTCACCACCAGATCCTCCACCTTCCACCCATCTATACTCCCACCTCTCTCCCTCTGTATCTCCAGCGTCGGGAACGGCCTCGGCTCCCGCTCGAGCTGAATCTTGAGCGCATCGACGTGGTCGCAGTACACGTGCGCATCGCCCATGACGTGCGTCAGACTCCCAGGGACCAAATCGCACACGTGCGCAATCATGTGGGTGAGAAGCGCGTAGCTGGCGATGTTGAAGGGCACGCCGAGGCCCATGTCGCAGGAGCGCTGGTATAGCTGGCAGTGCAGATGTCCCTGTTTCTTCTCCTTCGCCTTCTCCTTCTCCCCGCCGCCCTTCGAGCGCGGATAGGAGACGTAGAACTGCGCGAACATGTGGCACGGCGGCAGCGCCATCTTCTTCAGATCCGCCGGGTTCCAGGCGCTCAGGACGATGCGGCGGTCGTAGGGGCTGTGCCGCAGCTTGTGCACCACCTCGGCGAGCTGGTCCACGCCTTGGCCCGCGTAGTCGGTCTGCGCGTCCACGTACTCGGCGCCGAAGTGCCGCCACTGGAACCCGTACACGGGGCCCAGGTCGCCGACCGCGCGGTGGCCGAGCCCCACGCTGTCGAGGTACTCGCGCGATCCGTTGCCGTCCCAGATCTTGACGCCCGCGTCGGAGAGGGGTATCGACGATGTGCTGCCCTCGATGAACCAGAGCAGTTCGGCGACGACGGCTTTGAGGAACACGCGCTTCGTGGTGAGGAGGGGGAGGATCGGCTGGCCGTTGTCATTGAGGGAGAACTTCAGCGGCGGGGGCGCGAATATGGAGTATGTGCCGGTTCCGGTTCTACACGTGAAAGGCGGTCAGAGATTCATTCTGTATGCATAAACACAGAAAGGCAAGGGAAAAGCATCGTTGTTGTCGTCGTTGGTCACAGCGTATCTTCGTACCTGTCGGGGCGGTGTTCGCCGTTGGTCAATATCTCCTGAACCAAGTCTAGATATTGTAACTCTTCGTGGCGCTTCTGCACTGTCACGTCGCCATTGTCCTTGGCGACGTGCTTCGAGGGTATTTCCTCGTGACCTTGTGTTGTTTCGACAGTCATCGTCAGATGATTGTGTTGGAGCAGCTCAAAGATCACCAAAAGAAAAAGAGTTGAACCAAACGCGTCTGGTGTAAAGAGACGCGTAAAGTTTAATGGGCTTGGTATTGCTAAAAGGCGGGCCCAGTTTTGGTGATACCTGTAATAGGTTGTATTGCCACACCTAAAAGGTGGGCTGTAGAAGGGAGGGATCTAGTGACCTGGCCTTAGCCGTGAGGGGTCCTTATAATACACTGTGACTCGTACCTGTCTAACATACCCCGCGCTAACGACAGCCCACCTTTTGTCCACTTACATACAGTGGAATGTACGTAATACACACAACATTGAAATCGGGTGCTCAAGGTTAGTTACAAAGGTTAGAAATAGGAACGATCATATATACAGTTCCTGTTGAAGGTAAATCTGACTGGTTGCTGAAGCTAACAGCCCATGTTACTTTTAAAAATACCGTCTATCCATTACCACACATGCACATACACCGAACATGACTCAAGATTGGGGATTGGCTACTAGCATTACAAAAGGTAGGTAACCAACAGACCTCAAGTCAGGATAAGACAACAACCAGCTTTATTTCTTCGCTTATAACTACCTTCCTGGGCCTAAACATTTCAACTCATGACCTCGCTTGCGCGCTGACATCCACGTCCATATCTGGCCTTCCTAGCCAGAGACAAGACTCATCATAGACCAAAAGAAATCCATCTCGATGCTCCCTTGTCCTCTTCTGTGTTTCCCTACCCTGTCATGATGTCGTGCTTAGTTCTAGCCTTGCGGCTTCAAGACACGTATACGTGACGACCTCTTTCGCGCTTTTCTTCAACAGCTGCTTCATTAAGGCTACACCAAACATCTTCCCAGTCCCATGAACCCTCCATAGGTATGTGCGTAATAAAGCAATTCGAAGGGGAAAAAATCGCAGAACCTGCTGGCTGTGAGACCGGAGCAGAACTCAGATCAACAGAGAAAGACCCATAAAGCAATAGAGTTTTATACCCGACCCAAATGGAAGTTATCGTAGAAATAGCCCATGAAACCTTCCTTGCAATGCAGACACATCCTACAGTTAAGAAATAGAGCACGGTATCAAAGTGGAGACATTATAGAAAACAAGAGAATGGTGATTCACACCACCAAGATTGCAAATTGTTCTGATGCGAGCCACATCCATTTGCAGGCTACGCAAGTAGGTCTCAAGTCACCCAATGCTGCGTTCCGTTACCAGATGGCGTATTGAAACCTCGTCAAGACAGGTGCGTGGACGTATCCGACAGCTAACAGCAAGAAAGACTCAAGATTCGTATAGCGGTAGGTGAATGTCATAATTCTTCAAGATGAAACTCTCTTTTCGATAGTAAATGCTAGCACTATAGGCGATAAGGGGTATATTAGGAAGAGAACCCGAACATTGAACGCGTTTGAAATCTCGTTAAGAGTCTACGTTTTCTCAACGAAAATGACCAGTTTGTCGTTGTGGTCCAGGGCGTAGTTGAGATCGTTATCACTCATCAAATTCAGCTTGTCGCCACTCGCTTCGTCTCGGTAGAATAGCTGGATCTGCTCTCCGCTGGCGACCTTGGTACGCTCCCGTATCCTGTCGTATAGCTGCGGGAAGTTGGTGTCCCCGGGGACCCGAATCAGGAAGGTATCATCATTGAAATGTATCTTGACCTTGAATGCAGCAGGACTTGGGCTAATACCTGGTGATAATGACGACTGCGAAGGCGGCTGTGACAGTGATGACGCTTGACGAGTCACTTGCAATTGCCCATTCTGCATCTGTCTGGGCGCCGCAGATAGTCCGTTGTACCCGGAGCCATTGAGGTTATTGCGTGACGACTGGCGCGAACCATCTCCTTCACGCGAGCCAGCGGAGGATCGTGACCCAGCCGACAGGCGATAGTCGTCACCCATTGCGTTGGCCTCAACCTCGTAATCACCCTCTCTTGGCGCGAAGAACTGCTTCACAAGGTTGCATTTCGATATGTACGGAGGCTGCCCTAGTAGGTTCTTCACATATTGGTCTAGGTTGTGCAGTCGGCCTTCTGTGATGGCGTCGGTGACATAATTGACGGGCCCGGGCATGTATGGTAACGTGCGCTTCTGCGTGCCTGTATTCCCAGCCTCGGCGGGGAATTCAGTCAAAAGAGCAATCTGGAAGTCGTAGAAGTCTTCGTAATAGCGCGAAAGTTCCCAGTGCCGGCCATCCTCCAAAGAAGCTTCAATGACAAACCAGTACTTCTCTTCGGCGAAACAATACCTGGGGATGCGAGCAGATATGGGTGCATATAGCTGAGATATCGGGTTGTGGCTCGTGGGATTTTGCTGCAATGTGTTGCGTTGTGACTGAGCTTGTTGTGGCTATAAGAGAGACGGGTTAGCTTCACCAGGCTCTCAATGCAGGTGCGAATCCGACTTACAAATGAACCATTTTGCTGTTGACTTTGGCGATTGCGTTGCTGCTGTAAACTCATGCGCTCCATGCCCTGTTCCAAGGGTTGGTTCTGTCCTGGTGGTCCTCCGCCCTCGAACTTGCCCAGTGTGATGCTGCTGTTCTTGTAATCGGCGGCCATTTTCTTCCACTCCTCTACTCGAGGGACTCCAGCGCGCTTGACAGCGTCGTGTGGATTCTCTACAGCAGTGTCCGTCGCCATGTCCCTGATCTCGACAAATGACACGGGAATGAGGCCCGGGCCACCAAGTCGGCCAATAGGTTTGGCTACGAACCATTCTGGGTTGGACTGCGCGATGACAATGATCGCCTCGCCAGCTTTGGCCTCCAATTCATCGGGTCTCTCTGCCTTGAAGTCGTACATGACAATACCGTACACCATAGCCCCAGTTTTGCCTAGTGACTTTGAGCTCCGTTGACTGAGTGCTGGTGTCGCGGGGGTCGCGGGTGTTTGCGGTACATTAGTGGAGTCGGAGAACCCAGAATCGTGATCTTCTTTCTTCACACCAGGTATCCTTGGGCCGGTGTCCGACTGGCCGCTATCCCTCTCTGTGCGTCCTAGTGCCTGAAAAAATGCGACAGGAACGAGGCCCCGTGCATCCGGAAGAGCTGGGTTGCACGCTTCATACCAGTCGGTATCATCTTCTCGGCCGATAACATGAAAGAAGTCGCCACGTGAAAAGCTCAGCTCTTGAGTCGATTGTGCCTCGTAGTCATAGAGGGCCCGTATAACCTGAAAGCGCAGCCAGAATTAGTAAACCCGATTGCCCGAGTGCTTCTGGGAATAGAGTTTCCGAGATAGCTGCACACCTTTTTAGGAGGCTGTATGGCAACAGCGGATTTTGGTGCGATGGCGATCTGTGAGCTTTTGTCGCCCTTGATGGACCTTCTGAGAGCCTGTATTGTGCGCTTCATTTTAGCAAACTGACGAGTAGATGCGAACGCGTTGCGGGGCTATGATCAGTGCTGCGCGATGCAGCGACGTACATACGAGACCGGACACGGTGGGCTTGAAGGGCAGAGATGGAGGAGGGGAGAGGGGGGGGATAAGCGGATTGGTGGCGCACCTTCATCGTTGTACAAGTTGTTTGTAGGCGCTTTCAATAAATGTAGTGATCAGCGGTGGTGGAATGTCAAAGTAGGGCGACGTGAGAACAGCGTGGGACTGAGCGCAGCACAATATAGGTGAACGTCTGGCTGGCTGGTTGGCCCCCTGCGATCCCGATTCAGGCTGGGTGACACGGACTGGACGCCGACGGGAGCAGACGGGCAGTCGACGAAGGTTGGCTTCGGGTTCGGTTCGACGCAGCACTTCTGAATCGGTGTAACAGGTGTAGTGGTGGCGAGTACAGGCTCGAAAGAGAACGATCGGATGGCGAAAAGAAGCGGGAAGCTGATGTCTCCAAGCGAGACCTTCTGCAGTCGGATACTCTCGAGGGTCGATGACTTGGGTCGTCCGGCGCTATCGCGTCGATGCAGCAAGCCGGGGTCGCGGGTGGTGCGAATGATTTAGATGATGTAAGTGGGTGTAGATGGGCCCCCAAACAGCGTTCGAGGCGTAAAAGCGATGCGAGGGGTGCTGCCGTGCCCTTGTGCTCAAGATAGACGGCGCGGTCAGCTGTCGAATGGGGAGGCTGCCTGTAAGCCAGGGGTTCTTTCGGCGCTGTAGACTCTTCGTGTTGTCCTTTCTCTCTCTACCCAGTAGGCTTTTTTTGCCCCTCGCTCTTTGTTCCGAGTAGACCAGCACAGAATCACATTCACGTTCGCGCGGACCAGAAGGCTGTCGGCATCAATTGTTACTCGGTGGGTGTGTGCCAGATCCCAATCCCACTGGCGGCTATATTATGGTCGACAACAAAGCGCAAATCTAAAGACAAGGGCCGAGAAAGAGGCGGAGAAGAAGGTCTCTTCTGGTTCTACTCAGTAGGTAGGCGGTGGGTGGAAGAGGAGAACGGACGGGGAGAGGTGACGGGACCTGAGTGAGCGAACAGGGCTGGATGGAGAGGTCGAATACTAAGCACAGAGAACAAACTACCAGCAGGACCGCCGGTACGCATTGCTTGGGTGCGTGGGTGCGTGGGTGCGTGGGTGGGATGGATGGGATAGGACGGGACGGGAATGGATGGGCTGGACTTGGACTGGACTGGACTGACTGCCACTGACTGGTGGCTCTCTGGATTATTTTGGGGGGGGGGATGGCAGGTTGGCATGGACCGCATGGTGGGGCGACTCTTGCTGCTTGCTGGATGCACAATGCGTGCTGGGGCGAGGTGGTACCTCTGTACCTAGTGCCTGGGTAGCCCTTCCATTTGGTTGGGAGGGATGGGTCGCAGGGCGACTGGTGGGCGAGGTGGGCAAGGTTGGCAAGGGCGCAAACTGCTGCACAGACCTTGACACGGCCTGAGAGCGCTAGGCGCTAGGATGGAGGATAAGGTTGCAGGGTCTCGCAGGGTGGACCATTTGAATTTAAAAAAAAATAGGGAAGAAAATTAAATTCGGTGTCGATCGCAGACATTGGGCATGATCAGGTACCTAGACCACAGCATCGGCCATTTGCCAAGTGGCGAGGTACTTCCCGGGCAGCCGCTCTCGCCAGCCAATAAAAGGTATACTTGACACGCGCTCCGATATCTACGGTACCTAGGGAGGCTTGGGAGGGTGTATGCTGGCAATTTGATAAGTCCCTTGCTTGCTGCCTTAGGGCATGGGCTTGACAATGGCGCGGCGCTGGATGCTCTGTTATTGGGGACTGACGCATTCTAGGTGAGCTGCTTCGGTCAGCTGTGATCTATCAATCTAACGAACTAGAAAGTAGTGGGACCACTACCTCGACTACCTCCTCGCCTGGTCGTCATAAATAGTACGTACCCTGGCGAGCTGGCTGAGCTGGCGAGCCTGGCGTACCTGGCCCGACCTGGTATTGGTCGCTCATATTGACCGGTAAGTAGCATAATGACAGGCAGGCTCGGCAGGGCATCTCGATCAACCCAAAGACCTCAGTAAACTTCCCCGTGCTTTCAAGTTACTCAAAGATTGTCGCATAAAGAAGCTCAAGGCGCAAGAGGTACAGTTCGAGTGCCTACCTAAGCTACTGAGCACGAAGCCACAATGATGAGTTGGCAACAAGTCCAACTCAATATGTCATATTGGTCCAGCCCCTCCGTCTTTACCATCGTAAACCTATCAATGCGATGTATATTACATTACCTACGCACCTACGATACTAGGGACTGAGTACTCGTACAATGTATAATGTATGTCGTCAACCCTGCATGAGACAGGGGACCTCCAGACTACCTACTTACTACCTGGTGGCAGAAGCTGTCCGGCCGGCCTCTGTTCGACAGCCCACCCTGGTGTTCCTGGCGTGGCATTTGCGTGATTTGAACCAGCTTCGAGCTCGAATCTTGAGTCGGAAAGTCAAGGTGTGGTCCGGTCGAGGTCTGTGTCGGTCCGTTGCTTGAGGTTGGCACAGCATAGTACATACCAGTCAGTGTCTTTACCAAGGTTGTATCGATCCTATTTTACATGACGGTACGCCCACTTTGCCAAATCATATGCTCGGTGAGGTCTAGATCACCAACGCCTAGAGAAAATAGGGTGATGCGGTGGGTGAAGCTTTTAGCTGGGGCACTAATCTTCGAATATTCCAAAGGGCCGTCGACTATAATTTATTTGGCCCATTAACCAGGGACCTAGGTATGCACTTGCTCATATCATGGATGTGTCTATGTTCGGTCTCTCGCGGTGCGCAATGCGCCACATGCAGCAAAATGCACGTCTACTTAGTCCTTCTCCAGGGGTTGCGTGCCGGAATAAGAAAGCGACATGAGGATTTTCAACCAACAGCGGAGGACCAGAGCCAACTGCACGAGACTGGAGTGACTGGCTTGCACACATTTGCTTGGCTTAGGGTTGGGTATGACAGAAGAAGTCGTGGCAGTGAGGGGTGGTACTGCTGCAGGGATCTGGATTATGGATTGCAGCGCCAATCAGAATTTATCATGATTTACGGATCCGCTTGGTCGGACTGACTCCACTTGTAGCAAATTAGCCCAAAGCAGTAACAGCGCTAAGAGGTTGCGCTGATGTGTCTAACCCTTTCGGGTTTGGAGAAGCTGGTACTGCCTGAAACATCAATCTGAACCCGATCTCTTTTTGCATGATCAAGAGATTGAATTATTTTAACACTGCTAGCCTAGACCGGTGGCAGTGGTGGGTGTCCCTGGTGTATATTGCGAAAACAGGGAATAACTGTTGAAAAACGTCGCTTTCTTTGACACGCTCCTAGTATGGCGAAGGCGGAACCTTGCGTAGGAAATCGTTGCAATAAGATGATGTGGTTGACTTCAAGGAAACATCATAAAGGTTGTTGCAAAAGCTCTACTAAAATAAGCATCTACCGATCTACGAGTACTCACCTTAGCATCGGCTCTATATAATAACGGGTATTTTACCTGCTTAATAGCAGTCCCTGGTACGCCAACCCCTTAGCTGGGTTTTATTTCCCGCCGTTGTTACATGTTTAGTTTGCCTACCGAACAAATATCCACCTCGTGGCTTTTTACCTCGTGGTCTCGGTGGTCAAGACATTGAGTTTTCACACGCGAATTCCTGCGGCTGGGCCGTGATGAGAGCACCTTGATATACGGGGTATAATCATGACGCATATCTGCTCTCGCCCAGAACAGATACCAAGCCAGGTCCGATCTTCGAACCGTAAGGTTTGCCCGGTCTAGACCAAACCAGCTCGTGAGCTAGGTACTTAGTTTGGTATGCCGATCAGCTCATACCTGCTAATGTCAGTTATGTGACAACATTGAACTTTATGTAGGTTGTTTACAGCTTCATATCCACATAAGTACTTCGTTTCCCCGCCATCGAGTACGACGACGATGTTGGGTATGGCTTTGTGATAGCGTGATCGTCTGGTCATGTCCCTGTTTGTAGGATTCGTATCTTGTGCGTATCTGCAATATACTGAGGCATGTTTTGTCATTTCTACATATTATACTACACCCCAGTAGGCATGTTTTGTAGGCCAACTCCATGCGCCGCGTTTCCGTGGTGTTGTGACAGCCTCCTACCAGACGGACTTTAAAAACGAGGGGCATTGCAGTTTGGTATCCTGGCTCGCCCGGCACAGGACGAGGCCTCCTACGTACAACGGTCCTCCTCGTCAGGATCAGTGCGTGCAGGAACTCTACCTGGTGTACCTATTCAGACCCTCACAATGCCTGAAATGGAAGGGGGCTGTGCAGTGTTTTTGCTATGCTACATATTCGTTTCGATCAGCCAAATCGCTGTGTTCATTTGCTCCGGCAACACATACATCGCGACTCCGAGCATGGATATAGCCAACGGTTGTTTTGGTTTTGTCGGACGCCGACCGTCCATTGACGTATGTAGACTACGCATGCATCACCAGATGGCGCTATTGCTCACCAATATCCCACGCGACGGCGTTGAATGCTCCACGACATCGGCAAGCCGGCATAAGCCCCCCCGGTCGAGGTCACCTATCTGCAACTGATACGTCTCTCTACCTGTGCCTGTCTGCCAACGAATCCTTCCAAAATTCTTCCCCCGAAAATGAGGGGGGCAGGGTCGATCATGCAAAAGATATACTAGGACCAGAATAAGGCTGCAATGGGCAAGCGAAACCGAGAAGCTTCACTTACTAACCTGCAAGCAGTGTCATGCCCGCTCACTAAACAGCTTGGGTCCTACTGAATGCCAGTTCATAGCTCACTTTTATACCATATTAAGGTTATCATCAATGCGTAGCCGGCGTGGATCACCCTCGGATCGCCACGGATCACCACGCCCCGGGACGATCGCCAAGCGCCAATGTGAAACCGTTGACAGGGCTGAAACGGTGACGATGAGGATCATGGCTCATGAGGAGGAGGGGCAGTAGGGAGGGGCACAGCCTATTAGTCGAGCACTCAAAACAGCCAGGCCACATGTGAAATTCTTATCTATTCCTGCACAGGCCTACGTGGATAAAAACAGCAGTAGGATATAACGAAGGTGTGGTGGCGCTCTGTAAACGCCGGACCGCCGACATCACGGGAATCCGGAGGAGCCAACCTGCGGAAGTGGGTCGGCTTTGTTAGAATTGCTCATATAAACCCTTACCGGGAAGAGCCGGTAAGAGCCTAGTTTTTCTTTCAATAGGTTATGAGCCCAGGTTAGCTCAGTGGGAAGAGCACCGAACATCATTTCAAACCTTCAAAATACAGCTAGTCCACCTCACCTGACGAAGATGTCACAGTTCAAACCCGCCTCGCGGTATAGTTTCAACGTTCAATCATACTACAGTAGTCGGAAACATTCCACCTGTATGTACGGTTACGTTTATACAGTTGGAGGTGAGGTGTTAGAATTGCTCATATAAGCCCTTACCGGGAATATCCGGTAAGAGCCTAATTTTTCTTTCAACAGGCTTGAGTCGAGGATGATGAAGTAAACAATGATGCACTGATTATGAAGTAGCTGATGATAAGCATGAGACCGGTGGTGTGTTGTTGAATCGAGATTTTTCTCGATTTCTTTGCCCAGCTCAGCTGAACATCCCTCAAGCCCATGAGTGGTGGGAAAGAAAGGGAAGTATTCTAAAGAAGCATTGCAGTGCCACTATTTCTCGATAAGGCAATTTCGGGATCATAGTATTCAATTATTAATCTGAATAGTTGCTTTTTAAACATATACTTCTTACCTGGGGGTGCGTGGACTCACACACACATTGAGATAGATGCGTCTTGAATGTCCACCACCTCCAGCCCAGCGTGAAGTCCGAGACCTTCGGTCATGCGTCGAATCACTTCTTTTGTCTAAAATCCAAATGTCTGATTGAATCAATAGACGTCGGCCCGGTTTATGGTGGCTTTGGCTGCCCGTCTAGGAGCTTCGTAATAAACAATACGTAACTCAAAATATTTGTCGGTGAGATTTCGGTTCGTATAGATACTGGGTTTAGTTTCTTTTCTCTGTAGGAGTCGAATCTCCGCCCTTGGATCAGTCAATGTTATAACGTCATACAGCGAGCAATAGGAGCAAGCTGCACGGCCTCCTTTTTGGAAGAATCTATATCCGAGATAAATCCTGACGATAATCCATCTTGCAGTGACAAGAACAATACAGATTCGGCTGACTTTTCGAGTTTGAGGAGCTTATTGAGGTTGGTAAGAGACGCAACTGTCAAACAAGCCTGGAGTATCGGGCAGAGTGCAGCTTTCGATCCAGCGAATACCCATACTGTATATCGATTCGAGACTGATCAATTGCTACTACACGAAAGGTAGCCCGAGAAGATAATTCCATGATGGCTGAGTCAGTCTCATGCTTTTCCACACTGGATATTTCCCAGGTCAACTGCTACCCATGTACCTAGGGTGCTAGGTAATCGAACCGCATGCAATTCAGGGTCATACCTCGAAGATCTGTTCATGGTGCAGTAAAGATTCATGGAATTCCGTAGTACTAGTACCAAGACCTCAAGGTCGGTTTTGACTCTCTATCCATAAGACAGGTAGAATTACTCAATACATTCAGCCAGTTAACTGTTGCGAAAATCACACCGGGGAACTGGACATCGCCGGTGCTCGTTGGCTGGGTATCATTTCGGCGCCACTCAACCACTTGGTCCAGTAAACACCCCAACGCCAGTGTGCTGCCAATCCTAGCACATTGACACCCTTTCACTGCCCTCATTTCCCCCTAGACGCCCGCATATTCAAGCATGTTTATATAATCCCACCAACTCCAACGTGAAAACTCTGGCGCCGCTTGAAGGGATTTGCCTGGGTAAATTGACCACAATGAAACTTTTCAAATGCACGATCGCCGTGTCACAAGATCATGACTCGATGTAACCCAAGACCGCTCAGTACTGATTGATGGCCGTCCCTGAGTCGACAGTTCCGTAGGCCGCAAATGAGACTCTACGGGACAGGCATGCCAGGTGGCGTGTCGAAATAAGTATCATGAGCAATTTTGAAGAGTATCATCATATCTGGCCTTTGAGGTCGACCCTACTGAAGGCTTGGGCTCTTGCATTTTCAAACGTCTGTCCAGCTTTTCCAGTCAAGAAAAATATGTGATCGTCGCGCTCCTGGAGCAGTTCTTCATCATAATCAATGATGAATTGAGCAGCTTCAGCATCAGACTCAAACGCAAGCTCTTCAGTGACATAACGCAATTTAAGTTCAGGTTTGAATCTGTAGATACGTTACGTCAGTGTGTGACTAGGAGAAAAGCCGAGGAAAAGGCAGGACTTACGCTTTGCACATGTTGGCCAGTGCAGCTAGTCGTTCCCGCTTGATGAACATATCCATTAGATATGCCCCCATATTAGGAACATCCAGATAAAGCTGGAAGAACTTGTGGTAGTTGCCCAGTGCTAACGCCGAGCGTACATTAAGAGCATGCTTGACAGCGGGTTCTTCCTTTTCTGCTGAGGTTAGATCTGCAATAGCATCGTTCAATGCTGTTCGGTTCGCGGTATGAATAAAATACAAGATACGATAGGCCTTGAACTCGATGGGGTTTCCTTTGATACCAGCCTTATACAAAGCACGTAATTGCGTCTGGCACTGGTTATACTCACCCAGGTCCCCCTTCTCCAAGGCAATACGGGCGTGGATTTCGTAGACGGAAACCGTAAACTCATTTCTGAGGTGCTGAACGGTCAAGTCCTGACGGAGGGATTTAAACTGGTCGCAGATATAGCTATAGTTGTTCTCCTTGCGCCACTTCTTCTTCAACAAATCCAGAGTTTGGTGCAGAATGTGCTCGGGGCGCACCTCCTCAGGTTTCGGGGCAGCGGTCAATCGAAAGTATCTCTTCTCCAATTCGGAATTCCGCCCGACAACGGGTCCAGAGTGTGACGGCGGGCTGGGAGATCGGTACGTCGACTGATAGCCGCCATCACCGCGGCGTTGTCGCTTCTCGACTTGCTTTTGAAACTTACTTTTTACTGTGAGCGGGCCATCCATCAAGTGACGTTTGTCGTTGGGTGATTTGCTGACGCGGTCTTCCAACGACAAGGCCTTGGTACTACGCCAGGGCACTGGAGAGCCATTAGTCTGTTCCGACTCGGTATAATCCTGAGACTTCCGTTTCTTCGATGTGGTGGCGAGCGACGGCGGCTGGGCACGGGTGGCTGTGGGATTTACGGATGTCATCAGGGCTTGCTGGCGCTCCTTCTGGATTAATTGCTGAGGCAAGGGCATCTCATCCCAGTTGGTGGTAAACATGGACCCCTTCTCCTGCTCAGATCGGATGATTTCCTTCAGTCGGAACTCCTTCTCCTCACGGGCCACACCGGGAATTTCGTTGGATGCCTGGAACGTTCGTTGGACATAGTTACGGACGGACTGCGGCCAGTCAAATTTCTGCTGTTGTTGATCGGAAGGAGGAGACATGGATTTCGTGGGTTGTGATGGATTAGCAGGCGCGGTGTAATGATACTGTGTTTGTGTTGGATATGCTTGGCCAAACCCTTGTCGGATGGCGACAGGCGTGTAGGCGGTGTCTGATGAGGAAGGATGTTAGCACAGGCGCGAAACAAGGGATCGGAATGCTAGTATCAGGTTACATACTTGTTGGTTGAGAGTAGAAGACTGGCTGAATGCCAGGCGCCGATGGCACTGCCCACGACATGATCTCGATGGGCGAACTAGGTGACGGGCTGCGCTACGTTCACTTGGTAGAGCACAGGTACGGAGGACGGGGTTGGTTAGCAGACAGTCAAAGTGTATTAGAGGTTGGCTGAGCCCGAAAACAGACAAGTCAGAAAGTGTCACGAGAATGATTCAAGGATGGTGGCGCGTTGCTCTTGGTCCTGGATCACAGCGGGTAGCGACAGCCAGACGAACAATGAAGAATGGAATGGTGGATGGCAGAAATAGAATGGCAGGAAGAGAGGGAGTTCGGCTGGGGTGGGTTTGGGCAGGATTTGGGTTAGGGCCAACTCTCGCCAGTCTTAGGTCAGCCTGGCAAGCTTGGCGCCAGCGTGAAGCACAGACAGCTGCTGTCAGACGCGGCCACCTGCGGGCTCATGCAGATAGTGTTACGTCTGACGGTAATGGAGTCGTAGGTATTGGGAACTACCTCGGTACCTACCTGCACTTATCACATTTCCAATGTTAATATAAGTTGTGAAGATAAGTCGAGTTATAATATACAACCTTCCATCTCCCCATTATGTACATTGGAATTAGACTGTAAAAAGGTAACAAAGTAAATAAGCTTAATTACCTAAGGTACGGGTATGCAATGCCACCACTGTAGCATCTAAAAAGGAAATACAGGCCTCAGGTGATGTTCTTCTACAGGCACCTAAGCCCGTGAGCCAAGATCTCGACAGTGGGGCGATCCCGCTGTAGGTGCCTAGTCCTCCAGCTCTAGCTCTAGGTAGACCCCCGGCCCCCACCTCCGTCCTGGGGCACCTACAATCAAACCTACACCATGTTCCTGAGGCAAATAGACCTCACGACAGCACTTCGGCCCTCGTATCTGCCTGACGAAGTGCTTCTGTTTGTCCAGGACAATGTAGGACTATACGAGGGGTGAGTATGCCCCTCTCTCCCCACCCAGCCTTGTACTCCAACAACCTGATTGCTAAGTAACCCGGCGCAGCAAGTACAAACTACCGAATCAACAATGTGGCCAGGTCTACTTGACCTCACATCGTATATGCTACGTCGACACGCAGGAGCCTAGGAAATATTCCGTCGCTCTGGACCTGAAAGATGTCGAGCGCTCCGAGTTCTATGCCGGCTTCATCAAGTCATCTGCCAAGGTGACGCTCGTCCCGAAACCAGCGAAGCGCGCCTCCCTACAGTCGAGGGCTTCAGCGATAGCGGCCACATCCTCCTCGTCATCGCCGAGTCCTGACGCTTCGAGAAGGCCGCCGCCCTCGAATCATTCTCAGGCGAGCGCGGCGACATGGGTCTGCAAAATATGTAGCTTTCCCAATCCGGTCCCGTCCAACTTCGACCCGACTACCGCAAGCGCGCACACGCCGCTGCCGCCATGTCTGGCTTGTGGCATCAAACCTGCCCTGACAGAAGTGCTGAAGGCATCCATATCCAATGTGGCGGGTCTCCAATCGAAGCCCGGGCCTAGTAGCAGCGGCAACCTGAGTTCGTTGCCAATACGCAGCACACCGTCAGACCAAGGAGCAAATAGCGAGGAGCATCAGTGCCCTCGCTGCACGTTCATCAACCACTCCTCTTTACTATCTTGCGAAATATGCGGTGCCCCTTTGTTGGCGAAAAATATCCCAGCCGCCGTGGCGCAACAACCCCCAAGAACCGAGTCCCCGGGGCCGGTGCTGAAAATGGGGGGGGCCACCGGCCTAGAGAATCCCGAGAATGTCAAAGTGTCCTTCAGGAACGGGGGCGAAAAGATATTCTACGAAAGGTTGAAGGGCGCGATGACTCAGAGGAAATGGCTCTTGCACGAGGCACCCCCGGTCCCGTCGAGCAACATGACAAACGGCGGAGGCGAATCGAACCATCATTCACGGTCCGATTCCAGCCCTCGTGTTAACAAAGTAGCAGGGATAGCGGGCTTGGAACAGATGGGCCTGGACCGCCGGAAGAACAATGAGCGGATGATTGGCAGCAGTTTTGAGGATCTGGAGGCTTTGATGGCATCGGCCAAAGAGATCGTGGCCCTGGCCGAGTCGTTTGCTCGGCAGGTTGGTACTGGAACGGACAGCGCCACTGCCGAGGCGAACGCCTTGCTTGCCGAGTCTGCGAGCCAGCTGGGGCTTGTTACCACGAAGGATATTGTCGGAGGACGTAGCGGCTCAAGCTCGGAGTCCCTCTATCTTTCCGAGTTGTCCAGGAATCTGGCTGAGTTCCTGACAGACGATGCCCGTGGTGTCCTTAAGAAGGCTGGAGGTATAATGAGTTTAGTAGATCTTTGGGCTATGTTTAACAGAGCGCGTGGGGGTGTTGAGCTTGTTAGCCCGAACGATTTTGAGAAAGCGGCTCGTTTGTGGGAGAAGCTGAAGCTTCCGGTCCGACTACGAACCTTCAAAAGCGGCGTCATGGTCGTGCAAAGCCGCGATCGAACAGACGAGACCACCATCAAAGCACTGCTGACCTGGCTGAGCGACCTGCACGAGATCCCCCCGGAAAGGGACGTGCCCTGGGACTGGCAGATGTTCGGCCGAGGTGTCACAGCTCACGATGTTGCCGAGCGGTTTGGTTGGAGCATAGGTGTTGCTGAGGAAGAGCTGGAAATGGCTGAAGAGAGGGGTGTGTTGTGCCGAGAAGAGGATCTAGAAGGCGTGAAATACTGGGAGAACTTTATCGACACAGGCTCGCGCCGTCGTCGACCACGGAAGCGCAGGGATTCCTCTGACAGGATCATACAGGCGCTATCTACAAACGGTTTGCTCTAAGCTTCCATGTATATTATAAACTTAGGACCAAGTTGCTACGGCCAACTCAGCCAGTTACTTTTCGCCTAAACACAACCCTGCAGCAGCATCTTCGATCTTGACTATCGTCGAATGAGGGTGTTTCGCAAATAAACACCTAAGATGTAGGCTCGTATCTTGGAAACGTGAGGATCGTGACTACATATTGATCATCTCTATTCGTATGCCAGTAATAACCCTGGCAAACCTTTCTACAAATCCGGCTGCCAATACGCTCTAACGCCATGACCAAATCTATTCTCTTTCATTAAGTCTAACGTGGGAATAATGACGGGGGGAATAATGACGTGATTATCGCTTTAAGCGAGTTTCTCCACTGCAAAATCGGAGTCAGTTAACATTATTTGAGAAATCTGGTGCATATCGCAGGAAGTTTTGATCATGGGCCGGAGGATAAGGTCTGAGATCAAGGTTGGACCGGATCTGAAAAAGAGAGAGACTTACTGAGATTCCGGCGGACTTTCATATTGACGGTACCGCCAAGTCCGAAAGCCGGCACGATGCGACAGATCCGAGCCGCGCAGCTGATTAGCCAGTTCTTTCTGATCAGCGCCCAGCGATCGGCCCCAGCCGGACGGTTATACAAGTCCAAACCCAACAGATGAATAGGCGTCGAAAATAGCTGGACAGCCGCGGGCGCCGCAAACTGCGCAATCGTCTCGCCTCTGACGCGCTCGCGCATCTCTGCGCCCAGACGCTCGGAGATGACGGGGCCGAGCAGCGGGGGTACGTTGAAGGACGCAAAGATAGTCAGACAGTCGCGCAGCGCGAAGAGAGCGTATGTGGGCACGCCGACGGGGCGCGGGGGACCGCCGGGCCCGAATAGTCGCGCATATACCGAGTCCTTGTAGATGCAGAGCCCGACGTTGGCCGCCGAGGAGGAGGCAAACTTGGCCGTGCCCGTAGACACGTACGTGGCGGGCCTGTTCTGCGCGGTCGAGAAAGCTGTGTCGAGCGTGTTCGCGGTCAGGTAGGTGCCGCCGTATAACATGAAAATGAGCGCCACCGGCTTGGAGAAGAGAACGGTGTGAGGGCGCGAGAGGAGAGTGCGGAAAGAGGTCTTGAGACTTGCGCCGAGCGTGCTTCGGCCGGAGGCGTTCTCCATGATGGACCTGTCGGGCAATGAAGGTCAGTGCCTCTCTGGGCATGTATTGGTCTGGCGAAACACCAGCAGGGAGTAGAGGGACACCAACCTATCTATGATAGATATGAGAGGCGCAATCATGGACGCAGCGCATGCAGCACTGACGGCATCGGCGCCGAGGCGCGCACCCAGGTTCTTGGTGTTCCATTTCTGGGACGGCTTTCTGTCAGCGGGAAGGCCCGTGGCAGGTCCAGCATCCGTCAGGACGGAGGTATCGCTGCTGTTCTTCATTCCGGCTTGGAGGGTGCTTGGCAAGCCGAATAATACCGTGCTGCAGCAGAAGGTCTGTCTATCTTCTTTTGTCTATAATAGAACGGCGCAGCAGCTGTTTTGGTAACACACGCCAGCTGACTGCCCCGAGAATCGCGGAAACGAGTGTAGCGATAACGCAGTCGTCGGTGTATTGAGAATCGGTGGCATGTATATAAGCAGATCTTTTCAACTAGCCATTATCTCGGCTTATGTCGCTCTTCTTTTCTCGCGCTCATTGGCGACGAAGCACCTGACTGGAGCTGAATCCGAGAGCGGCGCAAGCGGGTGCAGGCACAAAATGAGGGTGGTACTGAGGATTCAGAATCGTGTCGGATGATGATGGATAGTGACAACCCCAAGCGTACGACATTTCTACTAGGTTGTGCTATAATTATTAATGCTGTATACGCCATCTAGCGATCTAAGCCCAAGTCAGCGTGGGGGAGACGATATCGCGGTTGTGGTTCGCCTGGGCGTGCGGGAATTGTGGATGGGGATCGATCTGCAGCTGGGCACTGGGACCCGAACTCGGAGAATTAAGGCCCGTTGATAAGCGTTCCGTTACTTACCACTCCCTCGGGTGTACCTGCTTCTTCCGATTACGGTATGCGTGAACTTAGGTACCTTCCAGGTACATGTATATCGGCACTCGATGGTCTTAAATGTCTGTAAACCTTGAATCCTCTTTACCTTGTCCAGTGGAAGCAGCTCAAACCAGTTTGTTCAATAGTCCGAGCATAAGCGAATTCCTCAAGAAGGTACATACTTATGCTTGGCATTATATATGCAAGGCATTATCCATAATATGCAACCGTTGACCTCTAGCAGCGCTTGGCACACTCAACAACCAGACATGCCAGAGCCAGAGTCCATGAAATACAGCATCATTTCTCTTTTACATGCTCTACGTGCCACGAATATTTACCACGTTGAGTGCTCTTGTCAGAAGTACACTGGGAAATACGGGAAAGACGGTCCATACTATACAGGCTCGTCATAGTTTAGGTATCACACAATGTTGATGAATAATAGTGCAAAATCTAATGTGATATCTTGCAGTATGGAAGTGATTACCACCTTGGTAGTAAAAGAGTGTGTATTGCGTATCTACCGTAATAAGATTAATGCAAAGTCAAGGCCCTTTGTCCTTTATCTAATGAGAGAAAATCTCAGTCCGTACCATTGAATCGACGAAAGGAACAGGTTGGTGAGAGAAAGAACAAGCGCTCAATGAGAGACCAACCATGCCAATGTTTCAGTTCTTGGTGGCATTTTCAGCTTCAACCTCATCACCATCCTCAAGCCAGGAATCATACCCCTCCGCTAGTTCATCAGCAATCTTCTCCTGCCGGCGGATGGCCTCTCTTAGCCGCGAACCAGGGCAACACGTACACCGGGGCCGTTCCGGCACAAGTTTGCTCTCGCTGAAGCGGTGTGGGCGAGCAGCCACATGGTACAGAACGCAATCTGGAATGCGAGCGGAGTACAACTTTTCCGCCAGTTCTCGTTTTCCTACTGGGCGGCCGTGGCGGTACTTGATGTGCTTGACGTCGGGATCAGGTAAAAAGTCCCCTGTGTCGTCAGCCGTCATGAGCTCGGGGTTGAGAGGCTTGGTCTCAAAGGTGTTGTCGGTAGTTTTAGACATTGTTGAGAGTGTAAGATTTTTTTTGTAATTTGTAGGTAGTCAATCGACGATGTTGAAAGTCAATAATGTAATTGGGAGAATTGAAAACGAAAATACTCAAGAGGCGTGGAGCGGCAACTTTTTATACCACTATCAGGCATGTCCCGAGTTCTTGTTCAATAGCTGTGTTGCTTCAAATTGAAACTGTTTTATAAATACGCCATCTTAGGACAAAGAACTTTGTTTTATAGGTGTGAACAATGCCATTGAATTACAGTTTGCCACCAGTATAGACTCAAGTCAATGTAACTTAAGAATACAAACATTACTACCTAAGGTAAAGAGGATGCGAGGACATAGCTAACTATCCTCGCTAGTTATACAATCGGATGGCGCCATGATGAGAAAAGGGGACAAGAGTGACCAGATACCAAAGCACAGCAGACAATTTGAAGAGAGGTTTTAGAAGCCTCCAGTCCCCCTAAGTCTATCGACCGCGCCCGCAACACCCTTTAACCAGGGAAAAGTTCCGGAGCTGACTCCTGTTGTACCCTGGATCCCTTGACCTTGCTCATCTCTCCAGATGCCATCCTTAGGATCGACTGCTCCATACATGCCTGTGTTCTGATTACGCCTAAGACCATCGATCCACGCGCGACAGATAGCCGGGCTGTCCAGCACTATATATAGTACTATCATTAGAAAACACTTCTCAGGTACATCTGGGCTGATCGAAAGGCATTGTCCGTGGGGAGAAAATAAAATGACAAGCAAGGGGTCCTTACTGAGATTGATCTCTTGGCTATGGTACCAGGACTGAGTGTCTTGGTTCCCATTGCCTATTATGCCCAATTCCTCATCCACTATCATCAACTTGATATGACAGCTCCGTTTCTTCTGGAGGGCAGGTATTGGGCGCGACTGATCCTTTGCCACGTACCAGTACCACTTCAGGTGTTGTTTTCCGGCAGGAGACAGCTTCGTGTATAGCTGATTGACAACCTTTTCATTATGCCCACCCTGCAATGGAAGCATTTCACCCTGTGACTTTTGTCAGCCAAGTCAAGTCAGACAACAATAAATAAGTTCGAGCTCACAGCATCGTTATATCCAAGACAGACGTAGCAGTATACATCAAGGCCTCTCTCGCAAGCCTCCATGATGGCTGGGATCAGCGGCTGCGCATTGAGCGTCGGGGTTTGGATGAAGACGTTTCGCCGAGCATTACGTAGCGCAGATAACCACGCCGCGTTTTGAGGGTTTGTGTCCGCTTTGTGCTTGGGCCGTCCATACGGCGCGCGGTTCACCAACGCTATTGGAAACGGCTCGTGCCCTGCATGGGGTATGTATGGTGTCATCTCGTCGACTGGATCGCAGTCGGGCGCATTCGCCTGGACCCCTTTGCCAACTGTATGGTTGAGATGCCTCGATACAGCCTGCATTCTGGACTCGTTGGGCTTGGAGGAGATGGTGGCCTGGACACGGAGCACCTCACCTGCGATGTCGGTGTCGTAGTGAGGGTCGTCACTTGTGTGATCTGGCCAAGTCTTGCTGGCTTGAAAAGATGGTTGTACTGCTGGAACATCATGGGTATTCTGGGCTCCCAATGGGACATCGCTGGTAACAGTGGAGTTTTGCTCCAGGGATGGTGATCGCTGCACCGTCTCATGCGGGTCAGTTGTTGTATCTCTCAAGGAATGACTGGCCGTGCCATCTTTTGCTGCATCCGCCCGGCTATTATCGACTGACAATGCCTCAACACCATAAGGGTTTCTCGATGGCATTTTCGCAGGATCAACAACAGCCGAGTGACCCTTGATAGCGCCAGTCGGCGAGAAAAGGTTCGCGTGGTTGTCACCAAAACTCGTCGGTTCTGTCGCCATAGCTGCAGGCGTGTGCAGACATGGCATTGGCGGGTCTAGCTTTTTATGCCAGCTGATCATGGCTACATCATATAAAGAATCCACGATGGGTCCTTCAATATGGACCATCATTTCCAGATTGTCGTTGTCCTGGATGTTGTCGCTTTGCACCACTCCGATTTTACGATCGACAACCATGTATTTGGCGTGGAATGTACCTACTAACGGTTGGTGATAGTTGATCACTTGTAGATCGATCATCGGAATGTCCTTTGCTGGAGGCAAGTTGACAGCGTTTCCTGTGTAGCCACTCTCGGGCACAGAATGATGCGGGTCAATCAACTGCTTAGGATTGCCACGATCTAGGAAAACAACGTCTTTAGCTCACGAGATGCGTAATTGTCAGCGATGACATACTGACCATATATGATCTTCATCACGATGCGAGTCCCTCTCGCTTCCGCCCGCCGAGAGAGTTCTCGCATGGCATTGGTGATATATCGAGTTGCGACTCCATTTTGCCAGAAGTTCGTGGCAAGGAAAACCTCTTTTTCGGCACGTACAATCAAATTGGACATGTGTCGGACAATATCCGGGAGGCTGCCAGGGCGTTAGCATCGTCACAACACGCTGGGACAGGAGACATTACACCGAGATGATAGTTAAAGGCACAGTGCCACTACTACCCACTGATAGCCGTAGAGTCAGTCAGTCATCGTCATTGGGAAGGCGACTACCAAAATCATGCAAAGAGCGGCTCCCGGGCTTACTCACTCAGGCAGGGACTCACTACGCCTCTCTTGGGGTCGTCCTCGAGTGTACATAATGCATCGTGGTACATCTAAAAGATTTGTTATTGGGACAGGTTTCCAATATGGTTTGGGGATGTAATTTCAAGGTTTGTTGAAGTTGTTTAACAATGGAAACTCACTCTGGTGAATAATTCGCTAGGCTGTCCGGGTCCCCATTTCCCGCATTCACGGGTTCGTCGCAGCTTCTCGTCTGTAGCTGGCTCTGCTGTAGCCTTTCGAGCATTTTCTGAATTGGTGATGTCTTTCTTGTCGCTCTCGAATAGCTTGTCCCAAGCTTGTGCAGGCGTCAAGTCGGCATTTGCTGCTAGAATTGACGAGACACTATCTTCGCAGTGACACCATCTGTAGAGGCGATCGGTGATTTCACACCCCGAGTCTGCCATATCATCTTTGCGTGCGTGGTTCGTGTCCTGTTCCGGAATTGGTTGGTCCATTGTACTGTTGCTTCGCAACTGCTGGCATGCAGTCGGACTTGTCGATGAGGATGATTACAAGTATATGATTCACAACAACAGGTGGTTCAATTTTGATATAAACAGTAAAAGGCACGGATAATTCTCACATGTAAGAAGGGATGAACATAGGTAATGACTTCAAGGTTTGCTTGTAAGTAAACTCGTGGGTAATACGGCATGTCAATGGCAGGCGTCGACCCTGTTTTCTTGGCAAAAGTTTATGTTGATGTCGTCAGCGTCAAATTCAATGTGGCAGGCCTGCAGCACAACCCCTCTTCACATGGTGGTAAACCTGCTGGTACTTTAGCTAGTACCAGACCTTAGGAAATGCCATCCTACCTGTATTGTTAGTTTGGTGCAATTGATTCGGTGGTAGACCTGGTGACCGGCAACTTGGAGCCGAGATATGACGCAATCAATCCGCCGAGGCTTGCGTCGCCCCAGGCGAGCAGGTAAGCGTGGAAAACAATAAGCACCGGTCTTTCATGATCAACTGGAGAACATGAATTGTCTACCTAGGGGTACGTAGATACATAGGTAGACAGGTCATGACATGTTTGTTTTACTATGTGGTTCGCCGAATTAAAGCCGTATATCTTGCCAGCTATTTATTTTACAATTCGCCAACTTCAGATTCCTCGAGCTCCTTGAAGTCTGTGAACCCAAGTTCATATACGAGACCCAATGTCATTTTCGCATGTTGGAGCATATGGTCCTACGTGTCACTTATTAGCACATCCATCGAAGGAGGAGAGTCAAACTTGGGTACTACAATACTTACGAAGGAGATGTATTTGATCAGATCTTCGGTGCCGTGGATGTGATCATCAGAATCGGCGAAAGTCGACTCGATCACGAAGGCTGAGGGGTAACCAGCTTTTGAAGCAGAGGCATGGTCGGAACAGGCATAGCCGCATTTCGTCTCAACCCACGGAATATCACAGTATTCCTCGATCACCTTTTTCTGTGTTGGGGTACCTTAGGTCAGTCATCGCTTTTACGCTGGACGAGGTCGCTACATTTTCACAAATGGCCAGAAACAGAAAACAAGAGCAGGCCTGGGTGTGGCTTACAATGAAAGTGGTCAATCCTGCATCGACAAAGTCAGTGATGACACCCACGCTCTCGGGCTTGCCGGCATCGATGGTCTTTTGCACAAAGCCGGTCATGTCTTGTTGGAGCATGGCCTTGACATCGCGGCCTTGCTTTTCGTATTCAGAGAAAATAGCCTGGCTTCCTAGAAGGCCACCTTCCTCGGCACTGTACCAATGGAACTCGATGGTGTTCGGCGCGTTGCCTTTGATCACGTCTTGAGAGGACAGGAGAACGCGGAAGGCTTCGAGAATAGTGACGGTTCCGGAACCGTCATCGTCGGCACCCGGGGCTGGTAGTATCGAGGGCAACCATAGATTGATGGAATCCTGATGCGCCCCGATGACGACGGTCGATTTCGACTTGCCGGGAATGGTTGCGATAATGGAGTGCTGGCCCCAGGAGTGCTTAAAGTGCTCAGCTTTGACGCCGTACTCGTCGGCACCAGCCTCCTTGATCGTGTTTTGGACGGTCTGGAGCAACCACTCGGATGACTGTCGGCCGTAGTCGGACTTATAGTAGCGAGTGTGAAAGCTTGTGAACTTCTCGAGATGTTCCTGCATCCCGGTCTTGGAGAGGTTCGTGAGCAGAGGCGTGACCTCGCCCTGGAGCTTTACTGTCTTGGGGAAGACTGCGGCGGGTCGCGACGAAGCTCTCAGGGAGCCGAGATCGCCAGTTTCGGTAATGTCCATGAAGTTTTGTCCAGCCTGTGGCAATACTAGTTAGCGAAGACTGGTATCACATTGTCCATTGGAACGCAGAAGGAGATGTGGTGTTGTAAATGATGAGCAACACGTACACGACGGAGCTCCCACTTCTCATCTTCGGTGACGTAGCGGGTCTCCCCAGGGGATAATTCAACGAGGAACTTCTCGGTGGAAGCAGCTGGCACTTCATCCAGAAGCGCATCGATGAAAGGCAGGATGCGGTTGGCGTCGTGGGCCTCGTTGGCTTCGATGAAGCGAGCGCTAGCCGCCGCCGGCAGAAGCAGCGACGAGAGAAGAGAGGCCTTCATAGTGTAATGTCTATGCGGGATATCTACGCGTGATAGAAACCTGAATGCTGATACACAAGTATAGAAGAAACAGACAATGCGGCGCTAATCAGAATGGTCTACGAGAAATTGACAGGAACGACAGCTTCGACAATACATGCAGTTGCTGATGATGGATGGTTGGAGTTGAGAATGCCGAGTGAGGGTGCAGCCTCAGCTCAGCTGGTGTAGGTAGCTCTCCAGCTTACCTGCCTCGCCTGCCATCGGTTGCCTGGGGGAGCTGCCAAGAAGCCAGTCAGGCTCGCCAGTGACGTTTCAGTCACCTCCAAATCGGACACCCCAGTCGCACACCCCCACAATCGTAGCGGCTGGTCCCCCGTGCCCCCCCCCCCCCCCTCCCTGCAGGGTCCGAATGCAGAAGACTCCCGTCACATGCGCAGCTTACGTACTTAGGTACCACCTACCTAAGGTGCCTGACACCCTGATAGCTACCCGACGCGGATGATTACTTCCACATATGCCCTCTAATGGATGTCAGTTGACATGATACCCATTTGTATATATTGTCGCTTAATTCAAGAGAGGAAATCTAATGAGCTCTCGGTTTCTGCCAGCAGGAGGGTCATGGAGTCTTGCACCGCTGGGTCATCACAGCCCTATATACCTAGCCCCGTATGTTGCAGGTAACGACTGGATGTATAGGCGGATATCTAAGGTATGCACATAGTCGAATGCTATCCACCACCTACCTATGAGGCTCACAATCCATGATACTAATCAGTTTTGGTTAATATCTTCTGACAATCTAGCTCTAAAGTTATGCATCAACTGTAATACTGCCCACTATCAAGAGGCGAAGCCAAAAGACTATGCTACTAGGTACATAGACTCAGTATTTATGATGGGCAATCAACACTCTCTCTCTGTGTTCATCCCAGCTGGGTTCTGCCAAGTGGAGGCCTCACTGCGCTGATTCAAGTTCTATTAGATATTTGCCAAAAAAGATTCTATCATCTATGATCTGTTCCGCTGCGCCACGATTGTACGCAATCTGACTACTTCATTAGGTCGTTATCTTCCAAGGTTGTATTCATAATGTTACGACCCCAATGGAGTTAGTGTGGTGAGGTGACTGAGGTCAGCCCTGTAGGCTACAACATTCTCACTCAACTCGTCGGAAGGCCAACCACAATGGTTAATCACGAAATCTTTTCCATGTATGTGATAAGACAGTTCATCGGCCGTGACAAGACAATATACAAACGACATCAATTCGAGCGGGCACAGTGCCCCGGACTTATCATTCAGACCTCTGCAAATCACAAACATGAGCCAGCAGAGCGGTGTTATTTCCTCGGAGAAAGGGGCGCCGGCCAGAAGACCCGTCCACCGACCGGAGGCCAACGCAGCCGGACCCAGCAGACCCGAATTCGGGGAGTTTCCTGGCGATGCGCCAGAGTCAAGCGCGGCGTCACAGCATCATCCTCCACCTTATTCCGGCCCTGTTGGTAACGAGAATACCGAAGACAGTCGGCGTCCTGTAACATCAAAAGGCACGCAATGTTATCCTGGTCTGCCAGTTCTAGATTACCGGCAATATTCGCCTCCGATGTTCGAGCTATCGGCCGATAGCACTTCTATTTCTAGCAAAGCCGCCTATCTTTCCGAAAACGCCCAGGCTCTTTCGTCTATGTTGCGAAACCTAGCTACTGTCCCTCCCAAACCTCATATCCTTATCCGTGGAACTCGGGGAAGGAGGGTCGACTTCAGTTTACGTCTCAACCTCATGAACATCTTGGTTTCAGACAACCCGCGTCAACGAATGGAGTATCTGCGCTGTGTCACGAGTGGTGAGATGGCCTACCGCGGAGCAAACGATCCCTCGCTGAAACCCGACCTCGGAGCTGGCGAGGATGGGCTTGAGGCATGGTGTGCGCGGTTCGTCAAGGATCAGTCATCTGTCAAGACGTTTACTCTAGAACGTGTGGTGGCGAACTTTGACCACCACTGGATAGAAGGGCAGATACGCAGCTTTATTGCTTCTACGAATTACAAGGGCTCTGTTGCGGTGGATTTTCCAGTGACTCACGCAAAGGTCACGATCCAGAACCCTGACAAGGTCAATAAGTTCTTCACGAGCGTCTCGACCCTATTTACCGGCAAATCCAAGTATGAGGTTGTGCAAGCAGTGTGGCCCTTCGCTAATGCGAAGAACGGCGAGCATAATCGGCAATGCGTCGTTCAGAGCGAAAAGACGTGGTGGGAAGAATGGAGGGAACCAAGTAAGTATATCACAATCTCACTACTCACCGCCATGGGAACCCTCCACCTCTGAAATACGCCGCCTTCGACTTATGACACGAGATTTTGTGCTCAAATTTACTGACTATGCGATTCAGTTCAGTATGCCATGTCGCAAAAAAGACAAGGCTGGGTGACCAACGAGGATAAACTTGAATGCATCATGGAGAGTAGAGGGAAGGGGACCTCTATTGTTGACTGGGGCCCAGAAGAATAGTATACAGCCACAGTTCAATCAATTTTGCTACGAACAGGAAAGCGATGACGACTTTTGAGACCCTGGTCGGCCGTCTAGGAGCGGCTGCAGCTGAACATAGAGCATCATCTACTTCGCGATGATACACAGGAGCCTGAAGATCAGTTTCACTCGTATCGCCAGTAGGCGGTAGTTATGTCGCCCGAGGCGAAAGATGGCGCAGAATCCTCAACGCTGCTGGTGGCGCTGTTGTTACTTGTATTGGATATTGACGATACTCGACTCCACGACGCCATCGTGGCTCAACTCAAGCAAATATCATATTGCTCGACAACCCTCTATACCAGACATGTGAAGGGCTTTGCGGCGAGCTAGTTGACTCTACCCTTACCTGTAGTATTATGAAGTGCAAGTATAGTCGACTATGGTATATATGTCTATGTTATATTCGGACGACAAGGTCTCGAACTAAAAAGAGAGACTCGGGCTCGGAAAGTATGGGGGCCAGGATGAAGCTAGCACAGCAGTACTTGCCTTACAAGATCAAACTATGCTTTGTAGTCATAACTTTTGGGATTGTTCAGAACTAAAATAGCTCTGTGTAACGAGCTTCTGTTCAGGTCCTTGGGATCTTGCTACGCATGTGTGTCCTCTAGCTCATGGAGGGACGGAACAGGAGGCGCCGGAGATGTAGCGCATTACATCACCGCACGCATTGGACTCTGAAGGGCCATTGTAACCGGGGCCCCTGAAGGAGAGCGGGACATACCTAGGCTTCAGCAGATGGGACCCCCACCAAGACCCTTGAGCCACGTACCTAGGTACGGGCCTCGCGGGCTACCTTATCTTGGGGCCTGGGCTCGCGTGGCCTAAATGGCAGACTTGGCGCCGTAGGTACCTATCCTAGTGACTGTAGGTACTGTTCCTGAAGTACCCACTCGCAGCCTACCTCCATCACCTACCTTACTGTACCTACAGCGTCCCCGGATTTGTGCCCAGACTTGCACCTGAACCTACAGTAATGCCTGCAACGCCTTAACTTCCAGTAACGAGTTGCGCCGGGCAACTTGCGATCCGGCCTTGCCTCCATTGGAACACCTACCTACCTGGTATTCCCTATCGCGCACGCATGAGGGTCCTTACGTCTGTATCCTGTCGCCGCCACCGTCCCCGTGGAACCCAAACGTGGGAGGAAGTGCCATCCATTACGACGCCGAGAAACCCCTCGGAGCATTCAACACCATGGCAGTCGGCTTGAGCAACGGCCGCCACACCGCTGACGAGGAGGCTCGCGCCGAGGTTGACGTGCTAAACTCGCGCCTCGACAAGACGACGCAGTTGACAAAGAAGATCCAGGCCTGCTTGGGAAGACTCGAGGCCACCGGCAAGAGCGTGCGCGACGTGTCGGGGCCCCTCAATGGCGAGACCAAGAGGCTCCAAACCCTAGGGAATAGTACTGCAGCCCCAACAAGCACTCCTCTGAAGACCTGTGTGAGCTGATCTCCGGTCTCGTCTTGTAGACATTGACGCCGTCATCACCGCCATCGAGAAGTTGAGACAGCCCGCCGACTCCAAGGATGACGAGGAGAACATCATCCGCCAGGGCCCCGAAAAGGCCGGCTTGTCCAATTACCTCAACTCTATCAAGCGTCTGAACAAGGCCCTCGAGAATATGCAGACGTCCAATCTGCGCGCGAACCAGCAGACCATCAGCGATCTCCAGCGCCTCGTCAAGAACGGAAACACCCAGCTGGAGAACTCGTTCGACAAGCTGCTGCGGAGCGAGACGCCCCGGTCCGTCGAGCCACTGCAGTACATCACCAAGGACCGCCCCTTTCCCCTGCTCTCCCAAGACACCATATCCAAGCTGAGCCTGATGAACTCGTACGTTGCCGGCAACAGCTCGTCCGATAACTCGCTGGTCAAGATATACGCCGAGGGCCGCGGCGCCTACCTGTCCCAGACCCTCGTCAATCTCGCCTATGCAAGCGTCAACACGGCTAAGAAAAAGAGCCCGGACGCTATCTACCGCGCCGGCACCAACGGCATCGGCATGTACGCCCAGGCCATGGAGGGACTCTTCCTGGCCGAGTACGAGAACATCTGCAATATCTTCATGCGGCAGGACTGGGGTCCTACCTTCCAGACAACCTGCCAGGCACCCTTGGCCGAACTGGCGCGAACCCTTCGCGAGCTGAACAACCACATCAAAGCCCACCTGAGCACCGACTGTTACCTTGCTTACGAGGTGACCGAGATTATCTCGGCCCTGTCGAACAATCTCGATACAAGGACAGGCGAGCTCAAATCAACCCTTGCCGCGGCGCTCAAACCCGTGCGCGAGACAGGCAAGATGTCACTGGCTGAGCTGCTCGACGACACGAGGCGTAAAATCGGCGCGATACAGGTGTTACCGACCGATGGCTCGCCTTTACCCATCACAACGGAGACGATGCAGCGTCTACTTGCAATGGTTGAGTTCCTGCGCCCAATATCGAGCATCATGATCTCGTTAGGCGATGGCGGGTGGAAGTCGAACACACCGTCCAACACGAGCTCAGACGTGATACCAAGTTTATCATCCTTCGACATCGGGGCCGATGGAAAGGAAATATTCGCGAATTATTGCACCGACACCATAGATATACTGATGTCGGCACTGGAGCAGAAGGCCAGACTGCTCCTGAAAGGTAAGTCCGTGTTAGGAGTCTTTCTGGCCAACAGTGTCACCGTCGTTGAGCGACATATCCGGGATTCCGAGCTCAAGGTCATCCTAGAGGGCAAACTGGTCAATCTTGATGTTTGGCGCAAGAAAGCCAAAGCTCTCTATGCCGACTCATGCAAAGAGCTTTCCGTGCATTTGTTCGACGTGATTCACACAAACCGCACGCAGCGGCCGCCATCGGGCTCGAACGAGTCGGCCTCGATCGTCAAATCCTTAAGCAGCAAGGACAAGGACGTCATCAAGGCCAAGTTCCAAACATTCAACGCCAGTTTTGACGAGCTTGTGGTCCGCCACAAACAATTCAACATGGAGCGGGAGGTACGCATGATGTTCGCAAAGGACACACAGCAAATGCTTGAACCCCTTTACAACCGGTTCTGGGACCGCTATCATGAGGTAGATAAGGGCAGGGGCAAATATGTCAAATACGACAAATCTTCAATCGCCGCCGTCTTTCTCACTCTTTATTAATATCCAAATACTACTAATGCTAATGTCGGGAGGGCATTGCAGTGGACTCATACTATACCCCAACGCGGACCGCTGTATCTGCCATCGCTGCTGCTCAATATACCTATACCTACTTCATGGATGGTGCTCGCTCGGGGCACTCTGAGCAGGGGCATCAGTCGCTTCGAAGCGTTAATTCAGAAAAAAACCTTTTGATGCCAATCTTCTTGCAGAGTGAGCCTGTGGATGCATGTATATCAATTTAAGCATCGATTTTGACACTCGACTTGGTGAACATAACACTGCGACTTGCTACCAAGGTAGATGAAGACAAGCATAGGCCTATGTGAACTGATCATGCCTGTATATGATTCGAGACAGTTAACAATGCTCGTAAAACATACATCCTGCTGCGTGACAGGGGTGACAGAACGATATACATGTCACCGACAGATGCTATTGTAATTTATTCTTACCGGGGCAAATGCATCGTGTAATTGTAGACCGAACATTTTGCTGCACCACATACAACTTTGTAACACCCTACCAGGCAGGCACCCAACCATGCTAAATGTGAGGCCGACCTCGAATCTTGGTGTAGGACCTCGTAGGACCTCGCGAGATTTGCCCTCAACAACCACCAACTATTATTAGATGGGGTTACATGCATACGAGTATGCCGTGCAGCTTTCCCAAGTTACTGTATCGTGTCCACTATTGGTTCAGCCCCCCCTCGTCCTCGTCCCCGCCCCCAGATGAGGCGTGGATAGCGGTAGGACGGGCTTTTTACAGCGTTTCACCAACAACACTGCCTGGCACTAAAACAGCTGATCGACATCTTCCTACATTTCACATGTGATCTAGGCATCAAGTTCGCATTGTCGAGACCCGATCATCGCATTAAGTACACTGAACGGGAACGGGCCGAAGGCGATTCACTTTGATGTGATTGATTTTTCGATGAAACAAAATGATGGTATATTCTCAGCAGCGCGTGCTCTTGTTCATCGCTTCAGATGGTAATTGGTCGCTTTCGAGATGCCTTGTTCGATGACACCGAGTGCCATTCTGCCTGCCATATCGAGTACCCTATTCTCGAAAGCATATGGGTTGGCTGACTTATTAGCAACGACGATGGTCTTGGGTTGAACGATTGGGTTGGTCAGAATTACCAACCATTCGGCAGTGCTCACTGCGCCTAGTCGATCAGAACGCTACTCCAATCGCCAATGGCCTCGTAGTTATACTTACTGTAAGTAGGACCAGAATCTATCCGCGCCTCAGAACACGCCATGTACTGTAGTATCGATGCACCCGTTGGCAACCCATTGGTTGCCTTGTTGTGGCAGTATCTAGGCCTAACCAAATGATGATCAATCGCCGGTCGGATGAGTGAGCTCTACAAGTCCTAGGACCGGTGCGGTCCAGAAGATCAACAGCCCGCCTTGGTGCTACGTGGTGTAGGTGTACAGCCTCTCTTGGCACTCGGCGACCGAGGGGCATCATTGAGAATAGAGCCTTGCAACTTCACGATAGCGACATGACGCCTGAAGCTCTATTGTAGAATGGCGTAGAGATTGGACGGCTGGCAGCTCAGCCAAATGTATGCTAAGGCCGAGATCATCTGAAAGGAGGCATTTTTTCTAGTATGGAGCGAGGCCGCGGGCGGACTCACTCGAACGTTTGAAACGATGGCCCAAGTTGATCGACCTGCAAACGAGGATGAAGCCTGCGGCGACCGAGCCACATCTGGACGACTCTCACCTCTGTCTCATGTTGCATTCCGTAACGCCGGCCCCTGCCGCTGCCGCAAAGACGAAAGGTCTAAGCCCAAGTAACTGCGCAACATTGCAACATTGCAACCCCCTGATGGCCCAATATCACTCTCTCTAAGCACAGTAGGTCCAATCCCGATGCCCTCCTCTGCTTACGAGCTGGCCACATAAGAAGATCCCTACAGGATGGAGGCTTCTCGGACCTCCACGAGTTGAAACTATTGGACCGGCATCCTTGCTCGGCCCCAGGTTACTCACCTTTACTATATCTTCATTAAGTTGTTCTTTCGACCGTTTTGTTCACATGTGCAGTAAGTGGTGATCTAGTTACCTAGATAAGCACGAGGCGGAGGGACGCAGCCTGCATGTAAGTCGCAAACCAGAATGCAACATCAGTTGTCCATACGACACTAATGTTGCTACATATAGAATATTGTCTCATACGGAGAGCCTCGCCGTGTGATTTGATATTATAAGGGTCTGCTGGTATCTGTGGCAATAGCTTCTAGACTGTAAAGACGAGGTTCTTCTATGTGAAACGCCAAAGCGCACGACCAGAAGATCCCGTTCCGATTCGACCTACCCGCCACCAAAATCAGACAAACCTTCGTCCGCCTGCGAGTTGAACATCGAACGTACTAAGTCACTGGGTCCATGATCCATTGTGTGTGAGAGGTAGGTGTAGAGGTTCGCTGCTTTCCCAGTTCAAAGAGCACAGGAAGACATCAGGCTTCCGTTACTATTTGGTCGCGATGCACCACCACATCTTCACGGTAAGAACCCTTCCAATTCGTTGGCTCTGCCTTGATGGATTTCAAATTGGAGAATGTTCTTGACGGTCAAGTCTCTTTTGCACCGTCCAATCCCACGAAATCCCACAGATAACATGCATCATGATTATAGCAGTGATAGCTGACTCTCTTCTAGCTGGTGCTTGCCACGGGCACTCTTGTTCCCGCAGATGCCACCCGGCCGAGCGCCCAAAGCAGCCGGAACGACCACTCGGTATCGCTATCTCGCCATAGGCTAGGTGCTGCTTCTACGTCAAATGACCTGGATAGGCGGACTTGGGTCAGCCGCATCCCGAAGATTCGGAATAGAAAGAGAAGCAGACACTACCGGCACACCACCAGGGATGATAGCGATAGCAGCGACGAAGATGGTGAAAGCAGCGACGACGAAGAGGACGACAAGCACTCAAAGAATTCCGGCAGCAAACCCTCAGATAACAGTCCTTCCAAAGACGATGACGATGAAGAGGATGGGCGGACGACAACAACGAGACCACGACCAACGACAACGTCTGGATCAGGTTCCAAAGGCTCCGCAACCACAACTGTGACGATTACCGCCAGCGTGAGTAGGTCACCAACCTCCAAGTCCACAAAGACCGGAGAAACATCCACAGCCACGGGTGTGCGCCAGAGCGCCATTTCACCATCAGAAACCTCAAACGCCCAAAACCCTCAGAGAGGTGACGACGACAACGAAAGGGACAGGGACGGCAATGGGGACAGTGACGACAGGGACGGCGACAAGAACGGCGAGAAGGACGGCGATGAAGATAAGGACAACGATAAGGATAATGACAAGGACGATGACGATGACGATGACAAGGACGGTAACAGGAAAAGCGACGACGTGGATCTCAGAAAGGCCGCAATAGCGACCGGCACCATCGGCGGCCTCATCCTGCTGCTCACCCTCTTCCTGGTCTACTATTTCTTCCGGATCCGGCCTAAGCAGCGAGAGGAACGACAGAGGGACCAAGACATGGCGCTGGCCAAAGCCGGCGGCGACATGGAGAGCCAGGTCTCTCTGAATGCGAGAAACATGCCTCGCGAGCCCGAAAGGACATATAGCGGCAACGACGTGCTAGCGACCAATGTCATGTCTGCCGCGGTCGTTGGCGCTGCTGGTAGATCGGGCCAGCTCCCAGCCAGAAACCAAGATCAAGACCAAGGCTACGGCCGCGATTATGACCAGCAGCAGCAAGTCGCTGCTCCCGTCGAGCTCTACGCAGCCTCCAACCGGGCCTCTTCCCCCACGATGCCCAACGCAGACACATACGCAACGGCACCGTATCAGACATACAACCAAGATAATAACAACAACACTCGGCCCTACTCTCCGACCCCCATGAGAGATCGCGAAGGCTCCATCCCCATCGCCTTCCCACTCCCACCTCAGCCTTCACAGCAGCCCCAACCCCAAGGCCGTCGTCCCTCGCCATCACTCCTCCACATCGACTCCTTCGACGGCCGCTCGCCCCCGCCACGATACCCAGACATCATGGGCCTAAGCACAGGCCACCCTCAAATTCCGCTCGGACTATCATCGAGTCCCACGTCGCCTCTCTCCGTATCGCCTCTCTCGCCCACCTCACCCGGTCTAGACCCGCACGCGCACAGAAACAGCGCTCTCACGGTCGTCGACGGACACCAGTACCGGCCACAGCAGGTGCTTCCCCCTTCACAGTACCAGTACCAGGAGTTTCGCGTCGCGAAACAAGCGGGTCCGGGTGCCGGCCCCGGAGACTACTACCGTGATCCTCCATCCCAGACACAAACACAGGCCCAGCCGGCGACCATATCGCCCATGTACCAAATGGGCCACGTCTCCGCGACGCTGCCCGAGTACGACGAGTCCGCCGAGGAGGCGGCACTGGCGGTGGCGGGGGCGAGCAATGGCCTCATGAGCCAGCGGCAGGTTCAGGGGCGCGACGAGAAGGACGAGGTTATGTCGCCGCGCGAGCCGATGCATCGGTATTAGAAAGAAATGAAGAAAGCTGTATATCTAGCTATTTAGGTAGATACATAGCGACACCATCTCATCATCACGACCTATCACGATTTATAAAGTTAGATTTTACATATGGGGAGGGGGCAGAGGGAAAGGGGGGGGGGTTGCATGAAATACGCACGCCGTAATAGTATGCTTCGACAAGGAGGCTGGTTGTCCCCCCACCCCCTATAATTCACGTGGATGCGTTGTTATTCCCAAGGCACATATAAAAAAATACACGATTTGTTGCCCAGACACACCTAAATCAAAAGAGATCCAAAGTAATACATACAAGCGATGAAGGCTCGTCCGCAGCTTGCCATGATGAACCTGGACGGAAGGCCAATTCCTGATTACTTTCCAGTTGAAGAGTGCTTGCCTATCTTATTGAGAAAGTGGACCTGACAAGTATTTTCGGCGTGATGACGCTATGCTTGCCCAGATACAACCATTTCAGTAAATCACAGACCGAGTCTCACCTTGTCTGTCCCTGTTTAGGCAAAAGAATTCAAGCAATGCCGGTGTAAGTAACAGCACTCAAGATCAAGTGAAAACTTACGAAATTCTCAGTTTCACAACCGCGGGACCGGTCCTAGAGGCATCTCTAACTAGAACAGAGAATGTGAAGCAGCAGGCATATATACAAAGTTCCAGAGTTCATTCTAAATATACAGTATCGTGCTACTGGATAATGTAGTGGTACTTCAAGATGTTCCTGTCCTCTGAGAGATCCGTAATGGGGAATGCATATGGTGTCTAAATGAGTGTAAAACCTGAGGACGAAAATTCTAAGCGAAGGTGTTTCACACGACTGTTTGACTACCTAGAGGAAAGGGATCAACATAAGTTCTCCATTCAGAAACCCGGTTGACACCACTGTTTGGGCCTGTGAGCCCTGCGAGCTCTGCTTCTTTGGGTGGCTCCATATGGCGCGTTCGTCGTCGGCCCATAGGTGTATCTAGGGCAAAGTCATCCATATAAGCATGAGCGGTGGCTCTTCGGGGAAAGGAGGGCGGAGCGTAACGGGGATCGAACGGAACTTCATACATGTCATCGTCCATGGTGTGACGTCGGGAGATCGGACTCGGTACCATAGGGATTTGGTGTGGGAGAGGAAGAGGGCCCATGCCCATAGGTGGCGCCGTGGGAGAGGGCATGGGTTGGCCAAAGGGATGATGGCGAGGGGTCGATGCCTGGCGCTGGTCCGAGAACCGGTCTGCCAACCGTCTTTCCATCGATGACGCCCGCACGCCTCTTGCTTTATTCACTCCAGAGACATAATTGCCACCAGCTTGTGGTCGCTCATGCGTAACAGAGGCGGGTGCTAACGGCACAGAAGGCGGAGCTGGCGGCACGACTGTATTACGTGACCTCCGGAAATCTCCATTCGCAAAGGGGCTGGGCACGTGCCCCATGGCATTGAGATAGTCATCTTCTTCGTCTTCGTCTTCATCTTCGTCCTCCTCCTCGTGGTTATACACATCGCCATGTTGTAACCGCCGAGCTAGATGATCATCACGAGGTCCCCGATAGTGTTGCGGTTCATGAGTGTAGGCCGGACCAGGGCGCAGGCCTCGTGGCAAGCCACCCGTACCACCAAGACGCTCCCGGCTTACCATTGGCACTGGTATCTGCACGTGATCAAATTCTTCTTCTTCGTCCAAATCGTAGGTGAAAGGGGAGCAGGCGCAAGTTCTCCCCTTGGATCCACAAATCAAGCAAAGCTGAGCACCGCAACGACTGTTTCTTATCAGCTACTTTCTTTACGACGGCACTACGATGACAAGGCGAACATACCAGCTCATACGGTTACAGCCCTCTTCCAGCTGGACATTGGCTTGGCAGTTGAAACAGCGCTTCCAGCCCGGTTGCCGCGCAAGCTTCAATTGCGTTGTACCTGCTTCGGTAGGGCAACGCTTCGCTTCGTGCCATTTACCGTAGCATGAGCCACATATCCGTGTTCCGCATTTTCTACAAGTAGCATCGGATCGACCATTGCTGTAATGATGAACGTCCTCAGGTCGAATTCGGGTTTTGCATTGCGCTCTGGGGCAGTAGTTGTGATCTCCGGCAGGATATTTGGCAGTGTGGGATGCTTCGTTGGCGTGTGCAAGTGGGACTAACTCCAATGTACAGCACCTCGGCGGCATGTCCTGGGCATATGCGCCTGATGACTTGGACTGTCTTTGAACGCAGGGCCTGCACCACCGATGTCCACATCCGAGCTTCTTCATTTTTTTAGTAGAAGCATCATCTCCACAGACTACACACGCATGCCTGAGTCCTCGTCAGCATCTAATCTACCACAGACGTGAGGGAGGGACAGGTCCCAGCTTGGTTTGAACCTACATCTGAGGGCTTCCATCAAACCGCGGTGGCTGCGCCGAGGCCTCGAAGAACTTTCCTAGGTGTTGTTTGGACGAAGCGCCGACACTGTAAGAAGTCATACGAGAGGCTGAAGTCGCACGCGGCCGCGCGAAAGACGGTTTGCCGGCGTACGAAACATCAGAATGGTAATATTTCTTCGGAGCACTAGGAAAAAGTCATTATTAGGCGCGTGCCCAGGCAGCATCAGGCCGACGTACCGCTTTGGCGAGAACCTAATGTCCTCCTCGCTATGTCTGTTGGAACGTCTCCGGCGCACTGGGGCGCGACTTGGGGATCTTGATTGCGGTGGTTTTTGCCGAGACATTACCGGTCTTTTGACCACGACTCGGGGGTGGTGTGAAATGACCTCGTCCTCCGAATCCTCCGTGTCGCTTTCTATTACAGGCACGGTCCTACCTCGAGGTATGTGCCTGGAACGGCTGCGACTTGTGCGATTACCAGCTGGCTCTGAATCCGGCGAGCCATTCATCCGCTGTTTCAATGTTCGGGACTTCGCCCCATAGTCTTGGGTAGAGTCGGAGTCATCATCGGAGTCTTCACTTGAGCTGTCAGTTGGTGCCCCGATGGAAGGTGCAGATGGCGCTGAATGTATGTGAACAAATGACGATCTTGATGGCGTTGCGATGGTGATGGACTCGATGGACGGACTGTCTAGGGATCCTGGTCCCGACTTCACCCTCGACCTCGCCCTGGACGCCGTCCTCGCTTTCAGATCCCAGACAGAGGCAGGTCTAGAGACAGGTCTAGAGGGGGCCCTCGATCTAGATCTCGACCGCAGCCTGCCCCTTAGTCGCTCCTTCTCACTATCGTCGTCGTTCTCCTCGTCATCTTCATCGTCATCGTCATCATCATAGGCATCCTCAAATGGTCGGCGACCCCGCGATTTGAGGGTCGTCGGTTTACCCAGCATTCGCACTGGGGGAGGCATGGAGCGGGCGCCCAGGAGGTCTTCAGATACCCTCGCTGGGTGAGATGGGTGCTTTGGCTTCCTGCGGTCCGACCTTTGTACCTCTGGCTGTCGGGTTCGATAAGGCACGGAATGACGCGACTCTGCCCGCCGCGGGTGCCAGTCATTGTTCTCGGAGGCGGCAGTCTGGCGACGGTGCCGTTGCTGGCGCTTGCCTGGGGCATACTGCGAATCGGCCATTCGTCCGCAAGGGTTGGCGACGTCAGCCCCAAATATCTCTGTTGTGCTGAGATGTGCGGAAGGGAGCGTCAAACAGCCGTCGCTCGGTTGGACGAGGACAGGACAGGACTGCACAGGACAGGTGCCGATATTGGGTACAGAGACAGCCAACTGGTTGCTCCTGAGTGGCTACCTGGGCGGTGCGGTCTCTGGTGGTGATTGGGCTAGGCGGGTGCACTCTGCATTAGAGCAGTGATGGCAGCATCAGAGCGGGAATCGGGTCACCAATAGCCAGCACCGAGGCCGCAACGAGAGTGGTCCGCGAGAGTGGTCCGAGGAGGGCTGACGATGAGCCGTGGGATGAGTGGCCGGGTGCTCACTGCTTGTTTGTGCTACCTACACACAGACGTGACAGAGAAAGGGGATAATTGGATGCGTGTGGGAAAGCAGGACACGTTTGGAGAAGTCGGGGTTGTTGAAGTCGAAGTTGAGCTCTTCTCTCCTCTCCTCTGTCTCCTCACTCTGGGGCTGGGCTACCGGTATTTCGAGACCACGATAGGCACAATTGCATATGGATGTCAAGTGCACTCCAGCCGTGGTACCGTGCCAGTCAGTTCAGTCACACTCACAGACTCGCAGACGGTCGGTGTAAGTGTTGCAAGTAAGTAGGTAAGTAAGTACAGGCCCAGCTCGCTCGACAGGGCGTTGCACGAGCAGGAGGGAAAGTTGCACTCGTGGACTGGACGTGTTGCTGCGACATGCGACATGCGGGATGCAGGATGCAGGATGCGGGATGCGAGATGGATGCGGTGTGTGTATGACTGACCCCTTACCTTACCTTGCTGTGCGTGCCCTGCCGTGCCGTACCTACAGGTACTACATGAGTACTGTTAGTGGTGGTATATCCATCCATGCCCATGTAAGTAAACCAGGCGTGCCAGGTCCGACTAGGAACGTGATTGACTGACTGACTGACCGATTGATTCTGCGCATACCTAATGCACTCGCCAACGCCAGCCCGCACCTGCCCGTATTCGCGTGCGACACTGCCCGAGCCCCCGAGCTGCCTACCTGAGCGAGCACCTGCATGCTCAGGTAAGGTACAGCCCTTACCTACAGCGCTACCTCCATGGTACCTTACCTGAGGTCCTGCCTGTGCCGGACCCCAGCAGAACCCAGCACCTACCTACGGAGTGCACCCGTCAACACGCATGACGAGCCATGATAGCCACCCAAGGCCTACCTAAGCGACGACCAAGCAGACCAGACAAGCCCCTGCCTCTGCTAGACATCCATTTGCTTTTCTGATCTGACAAGTCACCAGCTACCTGCCGGGCCCTATCCCCATACCATCTGGCTTCTGCCTCATGTATGCCTACCTACACCTGTCTGGTCTCGTCGAGACTGGGAATTGATGCTACATGGGTATGTAATTGTGCTATGGGATCTATTTGCAAGTCCATTGATATGATAGGCTGGTGGGTAGCTGTCCCGAAACCCATGGTTGGCTGAGATGCTGAGATCGACAAGCGCCCCAGCCGCAGACCCCTATTTTCGCATTGTGCTAGTGCCTTGGTCCTGGCCTTGGAAGTAGAACCGACGTGTAGCTTGTGGCTTGTTGATCCCGGATGGACTTGCACTGTCTGACCACTGATCCCACTGCCAAATGCAAATGCCAAGTTGCTGCCAGTCACCCACCCGTACCAGAATTCGTACTGGTTAGAGCTATGTACAGCCAAGCCAGTCGTGCTAGATCCGGGGCAGGACGTAAGTGTGTACGAACTACGGGACGAAGTACGGACTGTAAGTCCTGGTTCTTCTTGACTTGCCCCTTGAATTGTGGGAAACCATGAATCATCAGCTCGAAGGACGATGGGCGATGGGTGTGGGCGATGGGTGATCTCTTACGCGTATATGATTTTTGTTGGCACACATATATACATAGTTTATGTGTGTGCGTGTGTGCGTCGTGGGTGTTCCACAAATTCGGGAGGGTGTGTCCTCTGAAATGGGAACAAACTGGAAGCCCGCTTTTGTCAAATGACTCCGACTACTATCCCGAAGGAGACGTGCTGGTATTGAAGCGCCGCCGCCGTTCGTATCCTACGAGGTCTCATTGGCTTAGGTAGCATAAGTAAGGAGCGACGGTAAGGAAATGATCGTGTGTTTGCTCCGTGATCAACCAGCAACGTGAACGATGCACCTGTTAACTTGTGCCAAATGCCCTGGTCCACAGGACTGACCGGATAGGTCACAGATCTGTTCTTCAGACAGGCTCCCAGAGGCCTGCAAAGCAGGATGTGTATACCTAACTAAGTATGGCCTACGAACAGCGTTGTATTGAGGATGGTACCGTACCTAGTTTGGACGAATGCCCTTGGAAATGCACATTGATCATTTGGATCTGGACCATCGTCAATGCCACGCTATCAACTGGGTCGTTGCGTCAATTGATACTTACATGAATATTCAGCTAGTGGCTTAGAAGGCTTATCTCTACAATTCAGGACGGTGATTTCCTATGCCCGCGGGCGAGTTCTGGGCCAGATGGGTGGGATTGCGCTTGGTAGGCTTGATGCCCACTGGCTCGACTGGCTGGGTTGGCTTGGAAAGAAACCCAGTTGAGCGAGTGAGTGAACCGGATTTGGCGGAGACAGCATCTGGTCGAAAGGATGGCATGTCAGACACACAAGTGGATTCTTGATTCGCACCTGGCCGGGCCGACCTCGACGATATCATTCCTCATGTCGCCAGAGGCATCCAAAGCATATCTCAACGGCTCTACTGCGACGTCGTGGCCCACAACACCGAACAGAGGGCGTGCGTGGTGTTGAGTTGCTGCTCCGGCTCAGGCCAATCCTCATGAACCGAATGGGCGACCTGTGATGGCCATATGACGCTCGCTTGTCCTGTCAGACGTGCGGGACAAGGGGCGGTAAGTGCCAGATCCAACAGACAAGAATGATTCGTCTCTCAATTCCCTCATCGACCCCCGCGTTGATGTGTACCCAGTCGCTCGGTGTGTTGTGGTGCTTAATCCCAACATAAGCATCACAACACGATGACATAGAACAAAGGTAGATTTTCCCCCAACTCACAAAGGCTGTATTTCCCCGATGGCGCTCGACTTTCGCATGTATATGTATGGTAAATAGCCATCTGACAATCAATCGTACCACCTAATTAATCTTAAGAGCTTTCCGATCTACTAATGGTACATATATCTTTCCGGCACCTCTCACATAATACCTGCATACATCATGGACACTAGCTATGAGGCAGTTGGCTGCACATGCACGGGATTCGAGGGTCTGGCTGTCGGTTGGTCGGTCGGTCGGTCACAACGGAGACCTGAACATTTCCGAACAAACCATGACATTTCGCTGGCAGTTCCAAGCAGCTGGTTTGCACCAGAATAGTCAGGCACGTCGGGTCAGATAAGGAGGGCACTTAGATAAGTCCAGCGTATTGAAAAAAACGGGCTGGAGTCCAGGTACAGTTACAGCGTAGGACCAACCGCCATCCATGCGGCTGAGGCCACGCCATTTCGTCATTACCAACTCGTTGGACCTTCTAGCCAAACCCCCCCCCCCCCCCTTGTCCAACATCCAACATCCCTCCTCCTCCTGGTAATTACTTACCTACAGTCTCTCCCAACGTCCTTCTTCGAGACAAACCTGGAATCGTTCCCGGCTCGATTGTAAAGGCCCATCTGCCTACCTATCTACTTACTCATTCTCTCGTCTGTCCATTTACCTTTCGGACAAAACGATCACCTCCGCTACCCGCAAACCTTACCTCAGCCGACCGGTCCCGCCGCACGGCGCTGCATCGTCATTCCATACCGCTGCTCCGGACTTGGTCACGACCCACGACGCAGCCAACAATGAACCGCATCATCCGCTGACACCATGCTCCTCCTACACCAAGTAGGCAGCGTCAAGATCGGCGAGGTTGTGCGCTACACCGTCACCTACACGCCCTCGCATGACCGCATCCTGCCCTCGCCCGAGGTCCTCCACCTGCGCATCCGCAACACCTCGCCGCTGCCCCTGCGCGCCGCCTTCGTCCACGGGCCCTACACCCTAAGCGTCTCCGCCCATCCCGCCCACTACGACCCCAACACCAAGTTCGAGAACCCCCGCCGCTATGGCGTCCCCGAGTTCGAGCCCATGCTCAAGGCCGCCGGCACCTGGTCCTGCCACCTGACTGTGCCCGATGACATCCGCCAGAGCGCCGGCATGGGCGCAGCACGCGGCGACTTTTCCCACAGCGCCGTCGAAGGAGACGAGGGCGCGAGCGCGAGCTGGGTCGTCGAGATCGCCTCTCAAGTCATATTCTCGTCCAGTGCCAGCGTTGGCTTCGAGATATTGCTTGCGCGCGACGAGAAGAGCCTGAGCTTAAACAGTGCCCCGGCCTCCAAGGGACAGGCGCATGTCCAGTCCGCGGGCAAGGTAAGCGACTTCCAACAGAGCGTCGCTGCAAAAGATGGCCACCACCCAGCACAGCCAAGGGGCGTTTTCTCGAAAGCCATAGGCCTAAAGGTGGAGGATACCGCAAGCTTGTGGAATACGCCAAAACTGCCTGACTGGGACAATGGGGACTACGCAAAGGCCGCTGCGCTTACGAGCCCCAGTGCTGTTGACAATTCCGCCAGTCTGGCCCCCTCTGGAGAGCAGCGCGAGAAAGCCCCACGCCGCAAAAAGTTCCATCTCGTGGTCTTGACTCATGGACTGCACAGTAATATCGGCGCCGATATGTTGTACCTCAAGGAGAGCATCGACGCGACCGCGAGGCAAGCCAAGATTGACGCCAAGCTCCGAAAGGCCCGAGCGAAGGCCAGCGGGAAAACTCGCCAAACTGATGATTCATCAAGCCCGCCGATTGGAGACGAAGAAGATGAAGATGGTGAGAGCGATGACCTCGATGAAGAGGTCATAGTGCGAGGATTCCCAGGAAACGCGACCCGGACAGAACGCGGTATCAAATTTCTCGGGAAGCGCTTAGCCCGTTTCATTCTCACCATGACCTATCCAGACCAGCCATTCCTTCCAGTGATGAAGAAAGCTACAGACAACATAGCTTCTAATGTGAAAAACCAGCATGCCAAGAGCGGCCAACCCGCTACTGCGAATACAAGCGATGGCGAATATCAACGCAGCTATCAAATAACCAGTATCAGCTTAATTGGGCATTCTCTTGGTGGTCTTATACAGACTTACGCCGTCGCATATATCCAGAAGCATTCCCCGCAGTTCTTTGATCTTATACGGCCCATTAACTTCATTGCGCTGGCCTCGCCCTTTCTGGGTTTGAGCAATGAGAACCCTTTGTATGTTAAGTTTGCGCTTGACTTCGGTCTCGTAGGCAGGACTGGTCAAGATGTAGGATTAACATGGAGGGCACCCACGATCGCTAGGAGTGGCTGGGGAGCAATTGTCGGTACTCTCGGGGAAAGCGCACACAAAAAGGTCATGGGTGAATCTCAGCCGGAATCAAAACCATTGCTCAGGATACTGCCGACTGGACCAGCACATGTGGCGTTGAAGAAATTCCGTAACCGCACCGTCTATTCCAATGTGGTGAATGATGGTATTGTGCCTTTGCGGACAAGCTGTCTGCTGTTCTTAGACTGGCAAGGTCTTGATCGAGTGGATAAAGCGCGCCGAGAAGCTGGGCTGATGGAAACTGTTGTTGGATTCGGGTGGGCCGAATTAACCGGCACCGGCATGTCATCCCGAAAGGGCCCCTGGAGCCCAGATGCAGAGCAGGCGTCATCCCCACCCACACCCAGTTCAATTCCTGGAGATTCCCATGAGGATATTCACGAGGTGCCCCAGCCCGCTAGCAATGCTACCGTTGACGATGACAGGCGGAGTCTGAACCTTGCGATTACCCCAGGGCATCATGAGCCCGGGCCTGGCCAGAGCGGACAGACGAGCAACGACTCTCCGTTTTCGGGCTTCTTCAATTTGTTTAAGGGAAATCATCAATCAAGCCCTCAGAATCCAAACTCGTCCCCCCCTCGATCTCGCGGAGAGCACAAGATCTATAAACGGAGCCAAACTTTGAACTTTGACGAGGCAGGAGGCAATTCGGCATCTTCGAGTAAAACCAAAGTTTCTTCGGGCAATGAAAATGAGATCGATCAAAGCAACAAGATTTCCACGCCACCTCGGACTAGTTTCTTTGAATCAGCGGGCGATCTTCTCAATCCGAAATTGCCCACTGTCGAGTACCTACTTGATCCCTCAAAACGCCCTCGGGCAATATTCCATGATCGTATATACCATCCATCTGACATCCCTCCTCCACCGCTGAAGAAACGCACAACTGGTATGCTTCGTAAGAGGAATACCAGCCGCGGTGACACATTGTCGCCAAAGAGCGGAAGCAGCGTGAACAGCACATCATCGGAAACCTCACCTAAGATTGGTGTGAGGCACCAAGACTCGGCCCTCTCCACCCATGACTACGATGACCGTTTGCATACGGATCCGGAGAGAGAGCCCGATGAGGTAATCGATAGCTCTAGCATGCGGGTGGAGGAGAAGATCGCGAGAGCCTACCATCGCGATCTTAGCTGGCGGAAAGTCCTTGTCAACTTAGAGCCAGATGCGCACAACAACGTGATAGTACGGCGCACGTTCGCCAATGCGTTCGGGTGGCCTGTCGTGAAACATCTGGTAGATGCGCATTTCAGTGACGATGCTGCTGCTCGCACGCGCGATGACGAGGAGACCAACTCCGAACGCGCAAAGCCGATGAACAAGGCCCCCGACGAGACAGGCGCGGAAACGAAAAGTGGCAGCCAGCAACAGTGGGATGTCAACAGCCCAGATAACGGAAGTGCCCTATCTCAACCTGTCGATAAGGCGGAGACAGGGTCAAAGGATGGCGAAATCAAAAGGATACACGAACGGACTTTGAGCGAGACACGTGAAGCCACGGATGCCGTCCCCGACCTTCCGACTGCCCAGGGCAGCAAGGCGCAGACCTCGCACAGCTTCCGGGAATCTTCTCCACGGTCTCTCAATGCCGAGCAATTCGACTCAGCCGCCTGGAGTGACCGCGACTTCGCAGACAGCGGAGACGAGAGCGAGTTTGACATGGACCTGGCCTACGGTCGTCATCATCCCAATCCCAACCAAAATCACAGGCTGCAGCCCCCTACTGCCCACGATGAGGCAGGCAACGAGAGGGAGGAAGGGAGCACGAGCCCGGCGTGGAACTGGACGGAGAAGATCGTCGGGAAAGGGGCTGCTCGGAAGCCGAAAGGCGGCGCCGGCGACCCTCAGAGTCCAACGAGCGAAAGCTCGCATATGGCCGCTGACACTTGAATGAATGATGATGTTGCGGAGCCAAGACTTTCCTAATGAATCATTCCATGCCCGGGTATAATATTATATGCCGTGGACGTTGGTTGTCATGAGGCCTGGTATGGCTAATTACATCGCTTCGCAAAACATGCTAGAGTCATTCGAAATAAGCACATCACGCACTAAAAGACCGCGTGCATCTTGTCAATTGATACCATGATACCCCAGCTCTACTCTGCTTGCATGACGCACGGCGGCTTAGGACTTGTACGTACGGGCGGCGGGCTCTTTTCTGCATTATCTGTACCTAGATAGATAGACATTACCACTTGCTAGAACTCACTCATAGCATTGGAACTGGAACTAGGAAGTTTCCGGTAGGCGTATTCGGAATTTCGGCACCCTATTATCAAACTTCACCTAGACAATCGATGATGAATATGAATGCCCGTGTAGCATACCTCATCTTCAATTACCCCATCTTCGATGCAGCCCAGACAAAGTGAAACGAGTCCACAGCAACATCTGTGATGCGCAGCTAGCCTAAGTCGTCATCGTAAAGTCACACAGAGAATGGGAAAAAGGAAAGAATGAAAGCACATTCAAGGTTGTTGGTGTCAGACATCCCAAGTATGATCCCACATTATTGCTATCAAAGACTGTTCCTTACAACTAGCCCCAACGCAGTTCAGCGGCCGATTCATCCCAGTGTGTATAATAATATTGAAGCAAGCCATGACATCCGTACGATAGATTCCCCCCAAGATGAAAGTGTGGGTGTGGATGAGCAAGTCTGTTCACCTATTATTCATTTCAAGCCTTTGCCGCGAATGGCCACGTAATTCATCACTGCCGAGACAAGGGTTTGAAAGAAAAACAAACAGGGAAGAAGCGAAACACCAATCCATGCTGCACATGTTATTACGTATCCTAAAGAAACAACGCCGAAGACAGTGGCGCACGCGAATTAAATCTGCGCCTCGAACAGCCTTTCAAACAAGACCAGGGGGGAATAAGAATATACAGGCCCTTATATATAATAAACACTCCTTGAACGCCGGCGGCTATTCGGGGCACCATTGCACCCAGTTTCTGACGCCTCAAATGTTGCGAGATATAAGGAATGGTGCTTGCCAGCATAGAGGTGAAACGTTACAGCTCACAGTGAGGAAGTGTATCACGTCTCAGATTTGCCAAACCGTTTATCTGATAATAGTTTGTCGCGATCTGTCGACTGGGCATCATCTGACGCGCCTGACGCGGCAGGCTATACCGGCTCCACGCCATCAATGTTCTTTGCGAGCCATTTAGGCATGTCGGCATATTTCTCCTCAAATGACCTTTGGAAGCGCTCTGCAGCTGTCGACATGTCATGTTCCCGGCCCCAGTATGTATAACAATTCTCGAAAATCTGCTTGATATCAAATTTGAATTGCTCTGCGGTGCTGTACTCGCCACTCTCGATCTTTCTCTTGATGGTTCCAAGATCCATAGGTCTCTTAACTTTTTCGAAGTAGTTTTCCACACCATCTTCGATAGGCCTAACGGGCTCCCTGAAAGGTCCGACGAGCCTGGTCCAGAACCCTGTTCCCGTATATGTCAGCTTCCATCTGAAAATTGAACGACTCAAAATCCCGAGTGGGATTTGGCGAGCAGTAGAAAGAAATAGAATGCATTACTAAAAGGAAGAAAGTTCGGATTGGCCAATCAAGTGAGTAAATATACTGCAAGATCGGTCTGGAAAGTGATGTTCGGCAGCTTCTGTGTGATGGAAATGCCATTGAAGTAAATATGACTTACCAGGCCCGCTGAGCATACGGTTCAGTAGATCGGCACAGAAAACCAATTTCTGTTCCTCCGTGAAACGGCTCTCGTCGTTGACATTGACACTGCTTCTTTTCGCTTTGTGGGGTTTGGGGGCTGTGGGTGTCGAGGGTCGTTGTGCTGTCTTTTTCACACGATGGATTGCGCCATCAGGATGTCGATGCTTTGTCGTTTTTACATCCCTCTCCTCGCCCTCGTTCTCCAAGTAATGCACATTCTTGTGGCTAGCAGAAGAAGGTGACGACAGTGGCTTCAACTGGATGACGGGTGTAGAGTTGAGATGACTCATAGCTACTACCAGTTCACTCAAGACCTCCTGAGGAAGAGATTTTGTAAATTCCGCTCGGGATTCTGATGTTCGAATGTGCTCGGCTGTCCACGACAGAAGCAAAGCACGGATGGGCGAGCCTTCGGGGGTCTCGGTCCAGGCCTTGACAAGGAGCTCGGTAGTAGGGAGACTGTTTGTGGCGTCCCACAAGCTGGACATAACCTTGAGTGACTCCTCACAGAGACCGTCGATGCCCAGCTCATCACCGAGCTTCCACAGCGCGATCAAGAGGTCGTAACCGAGTAGCGACTGCGCGGTGTTTATAGTGCCAGTAAACATGAAAAGTTGGGCAAGTCCGAATACATTAGGATCAAAGTCAGGGAAGCGGATAAGATCTTCGACTTTCTGCTCTTTTCTCTCGGCATAATACTGTCGGAAGTAGTTCGATTTAGCGATGAGGAAATCCTTCTGGATGCCGAAAGGTTGGGTGTTTTCACCGACAAGAATGATGCAAAAACAAGCATGCGGGTCACTTTCCATTAGCCACGTCGTCAGCACAGCACACACATGAGAATTGCCCTGTAGGAGCGTGAGAGAAAACTTACAACCATGAGAAAGCGGGAGGGACTTGGCCGTCCTCACTGCCGTCCGTCGCCATGCTGACTCACTAAACCTGAAGGTTGGAATCAGCCACACTGTGATTGCGAACACCACAGATGATGAAAATGCCGAATTGGAAGACAATGGTATGCAATGGGTGATGTAAGCGATGGCACAGCTTGACGCATGCGATGCCAAGAGCTCCCGTTCGGCAAATCTTTCACAGTCGCACGCGCAGAGGTGTGAGACGGAATAGACGCAAGGGACAGGAAGACACAAGAATGAAGCAGGAGTGAGACGAGGACGGGTGACAATTAGTGAGCCAAGATGGCGGAAATGTAATAATGAGAATAAAAAAGGTGTAAAGTGGATGGATGAGGTTGGAGGGCTGCTGAGTCAAGGCTTCAGGCCAGAGAGAAGTTGCTCAGACTGCCGGAACAAGCGACGGGGCAGGATGTCAGGATGAGCGAGCGAGCACTCACCAAGCTTGTCAGAGAGAGAGGCAGTGGAAGGCCCAGCTCACTGAGCTCACTGCGCTCCAGGGCTCACTGCTGGAGACCAAGCCCGTATATGCCGCCTAAGTAAGTACTTACCTACTGTAGTATCCTGCTAAGGGTACCTTTTCCTCGAGTAGGTACCTCCCCCCTACCTACAGTACCTGCTTGAGCACCTGATAAGCGGGTGGTAGAGCACATTACAGGCGCTGGTGAAACGGGGAGAAATGGGGCCAGTGCTCGGGGCACGATTGCGATAGTAAGGTACCCAGGTAGTGAGCGCGACTGAGAGCGGCTGGGTAATTGGGTGACCAATTGATTCAATTGATGAGAGTCCGAAATACACGGCCTTTCGATGCGCGTCGTGCACCTTGATGACTGGCTGCTTGATGAGGTGAGAACAGCGCTCGCGTGTGAACTATGCTGAGATTCGTCTGGGAGCGGCGATGGCTGGGGGCGTTTTTGTACAATGGTGAGATGAATGCAGCGGGTCTATGTACTACTACCTAGGTAGGTAATAGTAATAGGTGCGCGTCGAGGAATGTTTCACTAGTACACACAAGGTACCTGAAAACAATGAGAATCCAGTTGCGACCGACCAAGCTGTTGGACTGAGGTACCTAAGGCAGCTGTCGCGATGCACGTTGTAGGAGTAGCGGCGGTATGATATATATGATCTGTCGTCTGCTGCTGGTCTGGTGAGCTGGATCCTAAGGATCTGACGGGAATAAATTATAAGTGGAAGTGCAACCAGTCGAGTCCAAATCTTCAAGGTTGGAAGTGCAGTGGTCCGTTGTTTTGAGTGGGAGTAGGCACAGCAGCATACACATTTATATGCATAGATTGCAACTTGAAAGTAACGAGTGCAACGGGAACAAACAATAGAATTCATTCAATGGGGATCGCTTTGTTCTTCCCCTTCAATCGCCGGCCGCTAAGTCTCGTCCCAGTGCCTGCCAATTGAGAATAGATGTACTTGTGAAGGCAGTAGGTTTACGTAGTAGATGTAGGTAGTGAGTACCCACGTTCAGGCGTAGGTGGCCTGAGTGAGCACCTACAATGAGGGCCAGGCGCCATGAATGGCCACCTCCTACAACTCCGAGGCCCTGGACACGGGCGGCGCAGTACTCCACCCCACCGGCTGACCCCAGAGTCGGATACATGATCCATGCAGGCATCTGCCTATTCCATTCATCACCTTTGTTAGGTACTTACCTACAGCACCCAGATACGGGAGGTTAGGTGCTGTTTGCTGGGCTGCGTCAAGCGTATTCACTCAATTTTTCCGACTATTCAACCAGCCTCTTGACTTTGCATTAGAATGCAACGGACTGTGTTGTTTTATACCATTCACATGATCCCAGGTCATATGCGACAGTACCGAATTACTTGTCACAAGGGGGGAAAGGCAGCAATCTCTTGGCTGAGAATGAGATGATTTCATTGAGAAGGATCGAGAGGAAACCCGAGTGAGCTGAACTTGCAATGCCCACAAGGACAGCGCTGACCGGTCAAAATAACCCAGAACATCAGTAGACTGATGATTCGCGGTGCTCATTGTGAGTTCCGATACCAAGAAATCAGCTCCTCAGCTCCTCCGACGGTTTGGGCAGGTGGGATATTGTGGGCTTGCCATAATCTGATACTTATAAGACCCCGAGATGCCAATGCACAACGCACGCGCAGTCTCCCGGGTTCCCCTCATCGGGAACTTGCTGCATCGCAACCCTACTCACGAGCGCGCAGGTGACGATGGCCAGGGCCTGCTGGATGACGACCCGTTGAACATAGAACTAGACGATCAATCTCTCAGCTCCGCCTATTCTCGTCAGAGGGCAGATTCGTCACATCACAATAGTCACCTCTCGCGGGGTGAACGGCATCACGGGCTTCGGTATATTAAGAACATTCTTTTCCGATTGCTCAATTGCTCCCGAATAGGGCAAGCTATTGCTGTGGCTGCAATGCTAGCATTTGTCTTCTGGTTAGCGTTGCTAGGAACGAGGGCCGAGTCCGTTCGAGCCGTGCAAGGCCAGCTACTATGTGGCGATCAAAGATATCTCATCAATAATGTAAGAATCAGCTGGCTCATGCCTAGATACCTAAACGTTTTAAAGCTAAATGCGACCAGCAAACATGCTACAATGCCAACTTTCTTTGCCCTATTGAAAACAAACAGCGCATGTTAAAGTGCGGCAATACTTGCTATCTACCACGAAAATCATAGTAAGACTTTGTGTCTAGGATGGGATTGCTTTTTGTTGACTCCAAAAAAGCTGCAGCGACGGTCAGATTCGGCTGCGGCAGGGGGGCTCGATGAGCAACGAACCCGATCGCGGCAAAAACACCGGATCATGTCAGTTGAGTTACCTGCACTTGACAGACCGACCTTACGAGAACTACTTTGTTTCCGACTGCAGCAGCGCTAGCCAAGTTGTTGTCACGGCAGCCGTTGTGGATGAGGGATTGCGACTCTTGAAGCCCAGACTCCTTGTAAACAAGAACCCCCTAGTTTACCATTAAAGCTGCGACTGACGCGAATCTAGGTTGCATGGCCCGCTGGAAATAGTGGCGTTGTCACTTACTTCGAGTCAGGCGACGCATCTACTTCAACTCTTGCCATATCCCTCGAGGATATACCCGATGTAAACCGCACCATTAACCCACTCGTAGGTGGTGTGACGGGTATCATCTCCTTCAATTCCTCCGCTGTGCTGAATTTGGCCATTATCGGAAGTATCAGGACAATCAGGGATTTTGTCGAAGGCAATAGCTTGAATCCCACATTTCAAGACGCATTGCAGGTTCAACAACAGCCGGATGGAACAATTCTGCTCAGTCGCGTATGGTTAGATAATGTCACTGAAACATTCTTGACCTTTCAGCCACGTGATGGCGAACATGCCATGGAGATCCGGAATGGGAAAGTGCATTTCGATAAAAGGACGTATACGTTCCACGCCTGGCACACGTACCCGGAGCTCATCCAATTGAGCCCCTCAGAGGCACTGAACCCCTTATCTCAAGACCTTATCACAAAAGATCCCGACGAAACAGCCTCCCTTTCCTTCTTCTCATTCACATCGAAGGTCGTCGCGGGCGGGTGGCGATTTCTGACATACTTTGGCCGAGACAGCCTGATTTCACTATTACTTCTCCAGCCTGTCCTCAGCGAGGGAGAAGGTGGGGTTGTTGAGGCCATACTCAGTGCTGCCATTGAGCGAATCAATGCGGGTGATGGGAGTGTTTGCCATGAAGAAGTCATTGGCGATTATGCCACATTTCTGAATGAGCAGCAGGGCAAGCATAATAACGATCCCCAGTGCGATTACAAGATGGTCGACACTGATTTCTTCTTGCCAATTGCAATGAATGAGTATCTTGCGAAAGCCCAAATTGGGAGGGAGAGGCGGGACAAGTTCCTCACGACGAATGCTTCTGTCATTGAGTCGAATCGAGGTCGCACCTACGCCGAACTGGTATTAACTACATTCGAAAGAATAATGGATAGTTCTGCGGCGTTTGAGCAAGATCCTATAGCAGCGAATCTGATTCGTCTCAAGGACGGCCAATCTGTCGGACAGTGGCGGGACAGCAATACCGGACTCGGAGGCGGCCGGATCCCTTATGATGTCAATACTGCTCTGGTTCCAGCCGCTCTCTATGCGATCGCATCGTTATCTGCTGAAGGTCTCTTTCCTGAGCACGTTGGATGGTTTGAAATGGCAAGCAAACGAGCACGATTCTGGGAGAAGCATGCGCTGCCCCTCTTCGAAGTCAAGTTATCGGCAACTGAAGCCAAGGAATCTGTCGCCGAATACGTTGCCACATCTAGTTTTCCAGGCAGTGTAAACACAACCGAGATATCGTCCCCTGTTCGCTTCTATGGGCTTGCCCTTGAGGCCAAAGACCACCCAATTGTCAAGGTGATGAATACTGACGACTGCTTCCGTTTGTATTTGTTGAACTCGACAGATCAGTCTCAGATGTCAGCATTCCTGTCACAGACAGTTGACAATATACTACGCCCCTACCCTTTAGGTCTTTCTACATCGGTTGGGCTGCTTGTCGCAAATCCAGCATACGCTCAAGGCTCAGTCAATCTCGAGGACTTCAAGACGTCGTCCTACCATGGCTTGGTCGTCTGGAGTTGGCAACTCTCCATGATGGCAGCAGGACTGGAGAGGCAGCTAGGTCGATGCGATGATAACGGCGATCACCCGGATTTCTGCTCCGATGCAGCATTACACAGTCGCACTGTAGAAGCTTACAACCATTTGTGGGACCTGATTGAAACGAACCGCGATCATCTCAGCAGTGAGGTCTGGAGTTGGATTTACCGAGACAAAGATTATGTTTACACGCCGTTGGGGGCTATCCCTGGGCCAGAGGGTCAAACTCCTGTGGGTATGTACAAGGAATCGACACTATATTGCCATTGTCATTCAAACTAACTTATTTATCTTTACAGAGAGTGATATCAGACAACTTTGGAGTCTGACCTTTCTCGCCGTGAGACGAAACTCAACGTATCTCACTACGAAGGCGAAGTCCTTGAATGAGTGATTGACGACAATATTCACTTGTCACGCTTGCCTGATACTTTTAGTCGTGGGCAAGAAACCGGGAATATCAAGAGCCTCAACTTATATTTTATTTTATTGCACACAGATAAACATCATCCTTATTATTCTACCAATCATAGCACGGCCATATAATTCGGAGCTGCCACAACACAATTATTGTGTCGCCCACCGCCTCTGCAACCAGGGATAATAGATAAAAGGAAAATGACGGTGCATATACTCCAAGATGAGCTGATGCCCATTGATCCCGAGTCTAGAAGTTTGATGACAAGGAGTACATAAGGTATGAAGGCTCGTGATCTGCGGAAGGGTGATGAAACGGTGTTACGAGAGGTGTTATGTTTGATGCTAGTCCTGGCTCCCATAATCAAACATATAACAAATGATATCACGATTCTACCACTGTGGCTTGGTACACTCTGGTCTGTTTGTAGTCTCATCAAAACGAAACGGCGCAAACATGTATGACAATTTATCTCAAAACACGGGAGTAAGCAAGGCATCTCGGCCAATTCTGCTCCTCCGGCAAACTCATTTGCCCGTCATTGTGTATCCTGATATATACGATATATGAACTTGACGTGGGATCACTTTGAGGGGTTCTTCTATTTGTAAATTGCTCGTATGAGGTGGGCTCGATTCTTCAGCCAAAAACTAATCAGGACTGGCACCATGATTTAGATAATGACAAACCCACTGGGCTAGACATGATTCGCACTCTGGTCTATTTTTCCTAAATCCTACTACGAGCAACTCCATAAGCATTGAGTAGGGGTTTTTTTTTTTTTTGGGAACTGGTTCTTCGTAAATTAATCATTCAATTAATCAATCCAGTTTGAACCATTTCTTTTCCCTGCAAAGGGCGCGCGCTAGACTCTCCTGTCCCCATCGATTGCTCAACGTATCGATTGCCCCGAGAATGGTTCGTTATGCGGAAAGGGGTGCGGTTTGACCAACATCGTCGAATGCGCAATAGCCCCCGCCCGTGTTGTTACAGACACCGAAGACACAAACAGCACTGTCGCACAATTGACCAAGACCTTTCAAGGTTCGGACGTGGTTTCAAAGGATTGTCAAATATTCACAAGCAATATGCATCGGCCGCTGCGAGGTGACCGTTTTGGTCGAAGGTGTTTGTCTCCTTGCGTTTACAGTACTACACACGCATGCACGCGCACACACACACACTCACTTACACACGACAATTTCAAGTGGAAAGGCGGCTTAATTCTCCGTCCGCTCGTGGGAATGGACAAACACAGTATTTGCATACCCGTGGAGGTCATATATCTCGATCTCGGTACGAGTTACCTAAAAGCGCTAAGGACAGACCTGTCTCTACCCTACATGCCTACTTACTCATTACTTACATACATTGTACAGTGTTTTTGGCTTCTGTGTTTGGTTTCATTTTGTTTCAATTCTTCCGTATGGTATTGGGTCATTGTAGACTCAGACGCCCAGACTCGCGACCGGTCTGCAGGGATTGCCATTGTTGGAACATCCCTTAAGCCTTAGCGAAAATTCAGCGCCGGCAGACTCAGGCTGTAGTACCAGTATTGATGTAGCACTTACATTGGGACGGGGAAGTAGTAATGCAAGGGCTTATGTAACGATGGGATACGAAGTGGCGTTGAAATGATGCATTGCGACCATCCTGAATTGAACTTGCACCGAGACCACAGACCTGCTGACGCGTTAAAGTACTTAAGTTATTTGCTTGAGATCCTAGTCTTCACTTATAAAGGGTGTCTCTCGGGTATGAAACATGGGGGGAGGATTTTGTCCCTAGCGTATCATACTATTATAATGAAGTGTGGATCGAAAATAGGGGATCAAACGAAAAAGCTTTCACTCGTAATTCAAGATCGCACCATACTGTTTAGCAACGTAATATGTATGGGCCGGTATAATAGTTGGCTCGTAGCTATGTTACGTCAGAGTCGCTTCCGGTTACACAACGGCTTGGCTGGCTGATTCGCTCGGTGGTATTCTTCTCTTCCACAAATGCCCCGGACATAGTATCGAGCACGCCCGGGCTGGCGAGTCGATCCTATACAACAAAAGACCTCACATTCTTGCACAAACCCCAATACATCCGGAGGCCCGCTTATTCAAACCTCTCACTATCGCTCCTGAACTGGACACACAGATGTGGGTAGCTTAATAGCCTGGTTGCACAAAACGTTTAAACCGGAAACCCCAACTCAGTGGGCCGAGTCGTGGGTAGCAATGTGATCTAGCTGGCCGGTGCGACTTCACGGAGTATTGTCGTCTAGCTCCGACAGCTCGGCTGTCAAGTTGTCATCGTCCTCTTCAGGACCAAGAATGAGATCTTCACTTCCTTGCCACTGTGGCGGCATTCTCGGCATTTCTGCCTCGTCTTCCTGCTCCCAACCGTATTCTTCTCCCTCGCTGTCAGCGATCTCATCGTCAGCACCGTCAAGTTTTCGTTTCCGACGACGGGAGTTTGCCAAGGAAGGCTGAATTATTTCCAAATCCAATCCACTCAAGCCATGCTACACACGTGTTAATGAACGTGACAGAGTTAAGTAGGGTTAGACATACATTGCAAATTTCGAAAGGAAATATCAACCCCAAGCCGTTGGGCGTGGTTTGACCGTTATTCTTTTGCACGCCGATAAGACGTACGCTACGCGTGTCTGTATCATTTACTGTCCAGTCTTGGAAAAACACCAAACGACTGGCAATGCCTTGCTCCCACGCAGAGACATTGATAGCCGGAGCTATGGCGGCGCTGCGTTCAGCTTGCATTCTTGTGGCGCATTGACTCAGCAACAGGACAAGAAGATCCTGGGTTGCTGATAGCTTCTGTAATGCTGAAATCAAGTACTGAAGAACTTTAAGACGTCTGACGGCCGGGTTGGAAGCTACAATCAACTAAATCAACACAGAACGAGTCGAAGTTTACTTCAGGAGGTGTGTGTTTACCTTTCGACATCTGGCGGGGTTCGAAAGTCTTCGGGAAAGCACGATTTATCAAACCAGATAACCCGTCGATTACTACAAGAGATGTGCCTCTAGGAATACTGGACGTCTTTGGCTTGCAAAGGAGACCAACCAGATGTGCAAGTGATGGCGTTGAATAGTGAAGGAGGTTCGCTGGTATGTCCGGGCAAGTTGTCGTCCCATCGGGAAGACGCGACAAGCTGATGATTTCACTAAACCTGCGGCGGCACAAGGCATGAGACGTATCTGGCCTTCTCATTCAGCAATTGCACCTCGTTGGATGTGGCGTCGTTCAACGCTGGCTAGAGGCAGCCCAGCCCGGTAGAGGAATCTTGGGAGACTGACCTACCCATACAACTTTGTGACCATCTTGTATCGTGTTGGCAGCAACCTGCATGCTTTCCGTAGATGGATGAGTGTATGGTACTGGTTAGACAGGGAATGGGCAGGCTCATACGCAAAAGTTGTCTTCCCTGAAGCTGGAGGCCCCCACACTTCTACGATCTGGCCCTTCTGGATGCCTCCTTGGTGTGGTGGCCCATCGTTGTTATCGAACGATACGCCTGCCAACGTCTGATCGAGCGCGTCAAGGCCAGTGCGTATATGATGCTGAGAGCCGGTCTCGAGGTCGTCGAAAGCTTGTGCGGCTGAGATAGTAGGCAAGCGATCTGACACGCAATGAGAGACACGCGCTTATACAGTCATTGGCCATGATTGCACTCACGCGTAGAGGTATAGTCAAAGCTCGACACGTCCTTGCCGTGGATTGAGTCGTATTTGTCCATTGTGTCTCTTGTGACACAGGCTGCCAGACAGAAGGTGTCTACATGATATCTTCAAGAATACTATCTGAATTAGTCTAAGCTGCAAGGGCAGGTGGGGCTTCGTCCTATGTCGTGTGATATAGGTAGGTAGGAAGTATTCAAGTGTGCATCGCATTGGATGTGTCTGCACTGTTCGTGGTGGTGAGGCTACGTACAGCCTGAAGGCGGCGTGTTGGTGTCGACTGGCAGTACTTAGATTTAGGTACCTAGAGGTAGGTCCCTCTTAGTCCAGTAGCAGAGCCCCATACACGTGACGCCTCAGGGCCTGCCTTCCCCGTGGTAGGTACTGCATGTACCTACCTGTACTCAATCTCTTGGGGGGCACACTACCCCAAGGCACCAAGGTACCTTTGAGCCCAAAGCCGCTACTCTGAGCATGAGGCTCAAAAGAGCGTGGGGACGCGCCGAACGCTTGTTTTCAGATTAAGATTTGATGACTCGTCTACTGCAATTATTGTATTAATGTGGGCATGTACACAGACTTATATCCAATGCTTGAGTACCCATTCAGGAGGAGATACCTACATGTAGGTACGAGTAGTGATTGCGCTAGAAATTTTCTAATGCACCTGGGCATTGTGTCAAATTGTGCCAGTCATTGTCGGGACTGTTAGATGCCAACCGCATACTAGATAGGTACTTCTAGTAAACCAGTCTATAACTTAAGTAGCAGTATAATCGGCTGTATACAAGACACCGGTGGAACATGTTCCCCACACGTATGGATCTTCTCGCGACGCGAGACAAGTCCCAGAGTCTAGTGTACTTGGAATGGCACCCTGGACAACAATGTCGACAGTCAGATAAATACCAACAAAAGCCGAGCCAAGGCGAGGGTCGAGTCGCCGCATGTATCCATTCGATATTGAAATAACTACCTGCCTCGGTACCTAGCTGAGTGTAGTGATAAATGAGGTGGGTACCTACCTGAATTGCTCATTACGAAGAAGCAATGCCATTCGTGTCCTAGATTTATTGGCCATGGTGCGCAAAGGCTATGTACGAATCTCAGGGAGACAAGTACGTAGCATTCTTACACTAAGTGTGAATCGATTTCTCCATGGGGTTATAGAGGAGAACTCCAAGGTCGATAAAGCACGTGTTTGGCAGCAGCAAACCGTGAAAAAGGGACAAGCAAGCGGCTCTTGTACCATTGAACCGGATACGCACGAGCTTGTGGCATCTAGGCCTATGTAGGTCACTCCAGGCGTCGATGAGAGAGTTCCTTATCATTAGCTAACGATTTGGCTGTCTAGCGCCCCCCGACCCCCATTTTAGCCTCATGGACTAAAGGATACCAAAGGGTGAGCGGCCCGAATGAGCTCTGCTGGAACAAACAGTACGCCAATGGCCAAAGTGGAATTCACCGAGTGCCGGGCCGTTTAAAGATTCACCGGCTCTACGAACGGTACCCATAGACCTAGATTTTGGTTGCGAGCGGGGAGGATGTGAGGTATGGTGTTGCGATGCATATGCCATACTACCACGGATCTTATACTATTACTCGCCTCTATGGTAACTGCCATCCGAAGCCCGAAGCTGTGAGGAAGTGGCTGTTTTGCAGCATTTTCATTTTTCGACTTGTAGTTAGTAATGTACAGTAAGAATGGGAGATGCACGCTACACCAGCAGATGACGGATCCTTACAGTGCCAGGACTTGTCCACTCGCCATCTTCTCCGTTTAGCCTCGGGAAACGTCGGCCATCAGGATAGCGTATGTCGTCTAGGCGTGGGGAGCCGGTCTGTGCCTCTAATAGGTCCAGGCGGGCTAGGTTGTCAGTCATACCCTTGAAGACCTGGGGCCCCTACATGACCGGAATACCACTTAGGAGATCGCAGACAGGGGGCTCGATGCAGGTACGGGATACACTCTGTCAGGATCCAGTTTCAACCGGGTTTCTGTCTTTGCAATGCGTATCTCACCAAGCAATGCATAAATTTCATTGGTGTTGGTTGTAGGATGCATTACTTGAATATCCGCTGTTTGCGTTTCCACGATGGCATTCTCACGACGGTAACTCGCCCATACTAGGTAGAATGCATGTACTGGACTGGACTGTACATACACGAAGAGGGAAACACCATGATTAAGGCTACGGGGTTGCGAATTATTATTTTCTGATCGACGGTTCAGGGCAGCCACCTACCGAACCTACATGTACCGAGCTACCACGGCTATGTGTGGGCTTGAGCTACACACGTACCTGAGCATTTACTTCTGTACTGTGTTCACTGAAAGACAGAAAGTATACGGAGTAAGTATTGTTACACCATGTTCGTTTCTCATTGAAGTGCGCTTGCTTCTGTCACCGCGCCCTATCCTTATCTTCTTGTGTGTTCTTGAGAGGTCATGTGGCCTGCTTCGCACAAGACTTTTCAGACGAAACTGGCAGTCTGAATAAGCCGTGAGGCCGTAGAGGCATCCTTACATGGATGGTCGCCATTTGTTAAGCCATACTGTAACTAGGTATTTCGTGCTGAAGAGACGTGGGGAGCCAAGAATAAAGAAACGACCGGTTGGCCCTAGATGTCTACTCGTAATTCAATTCCTTTACTCAGGAATGATATCTGCCTCTTCATAACGCTATGATGATCAGCTAAACTACGAGAAGAGATTTACCACGTGCAAGTTCCAACGGTAGTGGATATTTGTAGTTTTGTTCTATTCCTTCTACTTGGGTTGAGTTGCGAATCACTGACTCGCACCTGTCCGCTCAAGAAGTATTCGTTCGTATGTAGAACAAGTGGCCTGGCCAACGCAGAGGATTTTTTTTTGCTGGTCAAAAAACTGTCGGGACTGTGTGGGAAGAGTTGATTCTCACATACTATGTTACTTTAGGCGCCTTCTTGGCCCCCTTTCTCTTGGCTTGCTTGGTACACCAGTGTGAGGTGTGTGGGGAATCTAGCTCAATCATCGTGATGTAATTTCATAGGCATCAGTACATAAACATTCATTAAAGCGTATGCACCCACAAAACCATATGAGAAACAACCATGGCTGGATGTATTACATTTGAGCACATTACGCCAACTAAAGGATCTTCTGACTGATACAACGGGCCACCAGCATGCCCTTCGTGTTGATCACTTTGTACTTCCGCAGTCAAAACTGAGCCTTTCTTATACCCACCTCAAGCTCTTTTGCAAGATCAATCAGGTAGACATACCTGCTCGCCTGTGTAAACATCTGATTACACGTTACTTGTTCTGGCTGGATATTTCGAAATCAAACTCTTACGTATGGGGTACTCTTAACGTCATTGTCTCGAGACCCCCAAATATCAAAACTATATGCTTAGGACCCACTGCATTCGGCACTATTCTCATCAAGGCTCGACAAGTTGCGACATCGCCATCGAACAGCTGTATGCGTCAAGAGTTGTGTTTAAATTGTACACGAGCAACTTCAAATGGGGTCATGTAGGCGTAACGATAAGCAATGGACGACCTACCTAATATCTACATAGGGGTTGTTATGAAAGTGCGAGAAGAAGCTCCCTCTCGCTTATTCCACGATGGTGTTATGCCGATCCTATAAGCTGTAGCTTCAAGCCTGGAGCACCTGACTGATTATGGAACTCAAAGCAGGTGGTATGCATGAGTACTACATTGCCTTAGTCATGGGGTGAGCGTCTTCGTTGTTGAATTTGAGCGTCTCAAGCATCAAGTTGATGCATCGACATCGACATGCAGAGCGAGGCTTGTTTTCGCGTGCTGATAACCCGCGAGTTTACGGGATTTTACGGGATGCTTCGTCAGCCGAGGACCCCCACGATTTGATGCGAGCTTGGCAAAATTAGCCCCGTGAATACTACGCCACACTGTTAGATAAGTGATGAGATCTTTCCCAGGGTTAATGGCGCATATATGATCATGGTACCGCGTCACGCAGTTCTGGGGCAACACTTGCTACTTATGCAACGTATTTTGGAAGAGTCCGGAACCGCCCCCATTGGTCTGCGCTCTGAAGAAGATCGAAGCCGGAACACTCTCCGCCTCCCCAAGTTGGTCAATAACCTCCACCCCGCGGAAAGGGATCAAGCGTATAACTTCGGTGAAGCTTCATGCCAGGTAGCAGCATACCTCGGAGCAATGGAAAGACACCAAAGACCTTATCTCGGTCTGAACTTTATCCTGAATCTTACTATCAACAGCTGAATATAACGCTGCCTTAAATAGCGACTATTGAGAGTTGCCATCCAACAAGTTTACTGTGCTGAGAATAAACACCATCGGATTGATAAGGATCGCCGGGGGGAGTGAACACATCTGCAAGGCAAGTACCCCAGAGCGAGGTGCTCTAGCTTAAATGTGGAGTGTGGGGAGAGCGTCCTAGGCCCCGATGTGGTTGATGAACACGGCGTGGTGTTATCGTTTGACCCCAGATTGTCGCTCGTACCATTCCTTAAGCAATCATACGAGGCCATGCAAAACGAGGAGATAGAGCTCTCTAGTAGCATCCGGCGGAGTAAAGGAGTCATTTTCACATACTAAAGTCGGGCCTTGTGAGAACTTAATCTGCAACTAAAGAATTTCAGGGTAGGAGTCCAGAAACAAGGTAAAACAAAGCCCCGGCGTATCCATCGTGAGTGATACTAGTTGAAGGGGTGAGTAGGGCTTTCGCTCGGCCAGAAGGAGAAGGAGCTAAATGACGAACCACAGTGTCAGATGCATTCCGTTAGTTGATCTAGCGTGCGCCGCACGTATCAATCTGTCGATTTTAGTCCAGATCTCAGCTCTGAACCTGATCCTCTGGTGGACTGGAAAAGACCAGATGGTAGGTGAATAGGTATTCCACCTACTTGCTTTGCCCAATGAATTGAATCCTGCCGCCAACGTGTCCTTGTCTCGATTAACCCATCCTTATTGATCAGTTGCTTATCTACCTACAGTAGCAGCATCGTGAACTCCTCTAAAAAGGCGTCATCCGACGGCTAGACCCGACCCAAATGCACGGTTTTGTACCTAAGCACTGCGCAGGGTCAAATGCATAGCATCACCATCACAAGCCAATTTCCAAACCGGACTACGGAGTTGGGACACATTGTGAGAATCTGTGCATTGTAAGGCCGAGATTCAAGCGAGCAGGCGAGTCGCGTTGTTGTCTTGATCGTCGTAAGTTCTTCGTCTCCACAAATAGCGGTGGTGCTACCTACCTACCCAGTACCTAATTCTTGTCGCCCTGTTCTGGTTCACATGAGACTGACTGAAATCATACTATACTGTAATGGGCGGTGCCGAAAACCAAACCGGACAAGCACCAAGAAACAAATTATCGTGAAGAGTTGTTGGGTGCCCCCAATTTTTTCCCTTTCTTATTCAGAATGCAAGTAGTCACATTCAAACAGACGGGAGCGATATGAACATCGCATAGCAGCAACAGATATACGTAAATGTTCTATAGGGGGAATGGCAAGGAGTTGGTCCAATGCTGGTGGAAAGGGTGACGGTAATCAAGTCGACAATGTACAATGTGTACGAGTAGATGCTGCTTACTAAATGGGGGTGTATTCGTGCTTTATTCTGGCAACCAACTTTTCCCACTCGACAGCCGCATCTGCTAATATTTATGTCATGAGCGAGCTGCGCGGACCCATCGCTAGATTGGAAGTAGCCAGAGTTAAAGGCTATGCGCATATGTCCTACAATTTCTGCTTGCCGAGCTTGCGTCCCGAATCGTCAACAATGGGTTTCAACAGGGACCGGCCTATCTCGCTATCAAACTCTTAATATGTAGGTTGCCTTTGTGCATTGTGCCCTGACTAGGAAGTTTCATGGCCATCGTGTAGGACCGATTTTTGTTTCCCAGTTACTCAAGTAGGTGATAAACGCGGAGCCCCAGGCCTAGAGCTGCAAAAGCTCGACAATGCAAAATATGTCACTAACTCGTTCGTTCGTACTGACCTTACCTAACAATTGACCGCATCTACCAACAGAGTGCTTTGGTTCTCATGGCCACCAGCTTGACTCTGATACCATATTCCTCAAATCCTCCATGTGCACATGTTTGAGAAAAACAAATAAAGCAATTCCTCAGATTTGATACGTGCGATACACAGTCGACATATATCCTGATCAGGGCGGCGGCAGGGGTCGAGCTAGCGAGCAATCAATACCCAAGCCGACTCCGACTGTGGTCCAAAGCTAGTAGGTAACAGTGGAAGTGTCCCTGGAGCACTCCTATAGAATGGAAGCGTGACAACGTGTAAGAACCTCACGATCTCCGCATTTCTACATTTCCGCTGGTTTGGTGTGGTGTGGTGTGGTGTGGTGTGTATGTGTAGTGAGTGTTGCAGTGATGGAATGATTGCTTTTGACTTGCGCAAGGCCCCCAAGTCCCTTGAAGCCCTGTTATCCATTCTGGCCACTGACCAGTGCCGGGTCTATTGCCCAGTGATCCATGTGCTGCGGTACCGGTACGGCCAATGGCTCCCCCACACGTAGTGGGGACCCCAGCATGAGAGACTGGAAGGGGGGATGAATGAACGAGGTACTTAGGTACTCTCGGTACCTTGGCACGCTTGGGCACCCATGCTGGTGGAGGAAGCGCCAAGTGCAAGGCGAGCCGGGGCAGGGCTCAGGCGGAGACGGACGAGTTACAAATTTGCAGGTACCTAGATGCACTGTGCCTCTCCCGGTACCCGCCCATGTACAGACCCCCAGCGAGCCCCAGTCGCCCAAGAGCCCAGTCCCCCCAAGAAGAAGGTACGGGCGATATCATGTAGCGAGGTACCTCCCTATGCGGCCTGAGGCCCTGGCGTGCCGCAGCCAGCTGAACTACTGTACGTCCCCTTCCCCAAGCCCCAAGAAAGGCTCCCCTTACACCCCAGTATATCCCCGGCAAGGAGGGCGTGCCCGGGTTCCACGTCCCACGCCTTTTTTTCTAGGAGGGCTTGTCAGATCTCTAGGTCTGACCACCGCCTTCTCGTCCGCCAGACCTTTAAAACTCATCCATACCCCCATCCGCCCGCAGTTGCTCTCCCCTCCCCAAATCTTCAGCCATACATCACACCGCAACAGGAAAGAAGACTGAACTCCCGCACTTCCCCAGATTCCAGACGGGGATAACTGCAAACGTTCTCTCTTACCTACACCTCGGTCGGCAACAGCAACAGAATACCCACACGGCATTCACTGCCCGTCGCTCTTCCGCCATACAACATTCGCCTGCTATTCCGGAGCGAAGACCATACATATACATATACGATCCAGAGATCGAATTCATGCGCAGGGCTAGGATCGAGGCTTCGTTGTTCGGTCGATACTCTAATCTTTACACCAGTTGATAACGAGCCAAGTCCGATCCCTACTATCACCATCCCGGGATCTGCCACTACCATATCAGGGCAACGGATACTAGCGCCCACTTGGCTGGTGATCACATGCAACGCTCACAGTCGGCGGTGGATTTTTCCAACCTGCTGAACCCCGAAGCCACTGCCGCACCGGTCAACACCAACGACGCCCAGCAAGACGTTAACATGGCGTCTGTGAGTGTGATTAGACCTAATGGTCCTTTACCTGGTGGGCAACCTGCTGAGGCCGCAAATGAACTGCCCCGGCCGTACAAATGCCCCCTATGTGATAAGGCCTTCCATCGGTTAGAACACCAAACGAGGCATATCCGTACGCATACAGGCGAGAAACCACATGCCTGCACGTTCCCCGGCTGCACCAAGAAGTTTTCTCGCTCAGACGAGTTGACTAGACACTCGAGAATACACAACAACCCGAACTCGAGACGGGGGAACAAGGCTGGCCAAGCCGCGCACCATGGACTTGGCCACCACGCATTGTCGCCTGACTCCATGATGCCGCCCCCTACCTCCGCCCGCAATATCAAGTCGGCTCCCACGTCTACTCTTGTGTCGCCCAATGTGTCACCTCCTCATTCTTATTCCGCATTTGCTGTTCCCCATCACGGCTCTTTGCATCACTACAATAGAGGTATCACCAGCAATAGCCCGCTGTCGGGGTCCAACGGGGAACTGGGCATTCTAGCAAATGCTGCCCAGCAGTTGGAACACGAGGGCCTCTCCGCCAACAGCTCCAGGCATCACCCGTATTACTCCCATAGCCACCACAACTCACGCAATCATCTTCCATCGCTTTCGGCTTACCACATGACTCGCACGCATTCGGGCGATGACGGCCGAGACGATCACTATTCGCAGACTGGTCGCCTTGCCAAGCGATCGCGGCCAAATTCGCCCAACTCAACTGCCCCGTCGTCTCCTACTTTCTCGCATGATTCACTGTCGCCCACGCCTGACCACACACCGCTTGCAACGCCAGCTCATTCGCCTCGACTGCGCCCCTACGCGGCTATTGAGTTGCCTATCCTCCGAAATTTGACTCTGGGCCACACTCCAGCCCTCGCCCCGATGGAACCACATCTAGAAGGTTCAGGATTTCAGTCGGCGCCTCAGCCAACCAGTGGCACTCGGTCTTCGGGTATCTCGCTGACCGATATTATCAGCCGGCCCGACAGGAGTAGGAAACTACCAGTTCCCAAGGTGGCGGTTCATGACCTACTATCTCACGATTCATTTAATGCTAGTGGTCGAAGCTCAACGACTGGTAGTATTGTTGGGAGCGACTAAGCTAGGCAAGACAGCGCATCATGCACAGCGAGGTTGGCCTCGCATGGAGTTACGATACGAATAATGACGACTTGGTCACAGGCATATATAGATTTGTATAGAAGGAGGAGCGTTTTCATCAGCGGTGTTTGGATGTGTCAATTTTCTCCACTCAAACTCACGACGACTAGCTTCGGCTGTCAATGTCGATGTGTGGAAGGGCGTGGATAGATGGGGTTTTTGGGATAAGCAGTGTTTGGGTGTTACGATTATATAGATTCCGGGTTCCTTCGGTGGTTAGACATTGTTGATACAGGCTGGACTTTCACACTGGCGTTTCCGCTCGCGGCGAGATTCGAGGCTGGTCGGCTGGATCTCCCAGGGACAAAATTGCGAATACCATCGTCACTTAATTGCCCTTTGTTTCGTTCACGATTTCTCAAGCCGACTCTCCCCTTATACTACAATACGAAATCATTTCTCTCCAATAATCGTTATGGTTTCATTTCTGTTCCTATTCTGTGCGCTACTTTGAGCAGTTGGTGGAAACATGCTTTCAAGCGGCCTTTGTCATTTAACGAATCTTGTCGGGTATGGATGGCTAATTCCAACCCAGACGAACTAATATCAATGGGCGACTCCACTCGCCCTCGACAAATCATCTGTCTCCGCAGCTCAACGTGTATGAAGTGACTAGCAGTTAACGCGATCGCTTCTGATAAGCTACCACACCGAGCTTGCTGAAGTCTCGTACGCCTCACGCCCAGAACTTGGCAATGACTCAGCTACGGTTGGCAAACTTCACGTACTCTATCGTAGTCTTGGCGATTGAGATATGAGGAGCCTCGCCTTAACATCAGTGCAATATTACATTGCCGGTCCCCTCGGTTCAGCCGTGGAGGGCAATGGAATTGTTTTGTGTCTTTATTCCCACCAACCCGATGCATCGTTTCCGGCCATGCTTGCGATCTATTGTGCGATCTGCGCTGCTGAATTCTGACGTATGCGTCTAGCCGGGTAGTCCCCTGGGGCCCCGCACTGGGGCGATCTACATTGCGATGCTGAAAGGGAAAGGAGGGCTAGCGAGATTGTGAATCCTAGGTACTTTACCTAGGTAGATAGAGGAGGGTGGAAGCCTGCCGAGTTGCCTGAAGCCAGCTGTATCAGTAGATTTGCTCTCATCTGCTTATGCGACTAAGCATCAAACCTTCATGGTGATGAGTTGGCGGTTGGTGACCATGTTGAAGATGATGGTGATGATGGCGTGCAGAGCGCGCCCCAGGCTCCTGCTGTGTTGGATTGGATTCTCTTCGGCCCCAGATTCTAAAACCCCCGGACCAGGGTCTGGCCCAGTACGGCGCCATGCCACTTGGCAGCCGACAGCGGCACCATACGCGCACCTGGGCAAACAAACCACTGCGGTGGCCCCCTTTCAGTTACCACTACCTGCTTACCTAGTACCTATCTTACTTACCTTGCTTCTTCTTGTTTGGGGCCAGGGCAATCTGTACTTATCGTCATGGGGCTGGCTGGCAGGAATATTCCTTTCCAAAACCGGTGGCTCTTAGTCGTCTGTCTATAATTAGTCCTCATTGTTGGCCGAAAAGATAGAAAACAGTTTTTTTTGAACTAAGTAACCTACCTTCCTACATACCTAATAGGTGAGGACAGACAAAGTGTGCACAAACAAAACAAAGCCCGCGCTATCCGCGCATGGCGCTTGTGGTCTAATGTCACCTGTCTTGTCTTTGTCCTTCCCTTCTCAAGAAAGGAAGAAAGGACTTGGTATTGTGAGCTGTTGACATGTCAGTAGTTCTTTTTCATCTGGATTTTTTAACCTGGTGTTTATTACTATACATGGTGGTTCCTGGCTGCCCACCGCCTTACGTGTGCCGGACATGTATGCTTAATATCAGTATGCCGGTGTATAGCGCGTTGGCACCGGTATGGTGTGGTATGGTATGTGTGACAATAATAAGCCGTCCTCCTCCGCCTGGCTGGTTGGTTGTTCCGGCACACACCCACACCCACAAGTATGAATGTACGGAGTATGGATTGAGTAGTTAATATTATAAATATGTGTATAAATGAAATATGCGTACGACTGCATGGAGAGAGAGAGAGAGAGAGAGAGAGAGAGAGAGAGAGGTGTGCCGACCTTCCTTGACCACCACCACCACCACCACCACCGCACCTTTGTCATGTAAGTGACAGAAGTGATACCTGTCTTCTGCGTAAACTGGTACATATAACCCCGGCGTTGTCGTCACCATCCGTGCCACAACGACGAGCGGCCGGCGGGGGCCGGCAATGCAAGCCCATTTTTAGTAGAATACCTCCTACTTGAAGGATCGATCTTTAGTTGAGGTAGGTTGGTAGGTAGTAGCGGACCCCAACGAGGCGACGGTATCGGACGTTCACCGCCATGGGTTTTTTTTTCTGCACCTACATACATTACATGCCACACGCAGCACGTAAGCAGAGCAGAAGGGATGAGTGGTGAACAGATCTCAGGCTGACCTCGCGTTCAGGCCCGGGCGTTGCCGAAACAAGCGTAAGGTTATGTTTTATGTTACACATGGAATGAGGCGGTGGGCAGCGAAATTGATAAAAGTTTTTTTCACGCTGATGGCTTACGTACTTGCATTCAAGACATACGAGCGAACGGGAGCATGTAATGCATGCATGAATTCTGATATTTATTTACCTTAGTGTGAGGGTCCATCCTATCAAGAGTTTTGCGCAGATGCTCTTCCGTGGACGGTTCGGTCTTGGGAGCAACCTAACCCACTTTCCAGTCTGGCCAAGAACTGTCCAAGGCCAGTTTGGTTCTCACAAGACCAGCTGGAATTCTCGACGGTCTGTTGTGTACAATAATGGGCTGTACATGAACAGCAGTGCTAGGCTGTCTGGTGCGCATGCTAATATGTGTGGGAGCATTTTAGTCACAAATCGCGACATGGGTCCGAAGTCACGATGACGCTGACGTGATGCCTTCTTTTTTTTTCGCGGGGGGGGGCTTCTTGGGGGTTACGGTCAGTAGTATGTACAGATAGGGATATAGGTACTTATTTCGTAGCAATCCATCCTTATGAAATCTACATGTACCTAACCTACCACGAACCAGGGACGTTGCGTCACTCGGGGACCCCACGTTCGTCTGTTTCAGCTGACTCTTAGGACCTGATTGTGTGTCGCGTGCTGCGCTCGTAGCTCGACGAAGGAGGGTCTCGGAGAGTGAAGGTGTGGTCACACAGAAGGACAGAAAGCCCTAGAAAAGGAAATGAGGATGTTTTATGGCTGGCGCCCATACGACGACGATCTGACCTGAGCAATTAATAGCACACTAGCGTGGACAATGCGATACTTAGTAGATAGGAACTCTAGGCAGGTACCTATATATGAGAGATAAAGCGATGCTTATTAGTTTGTCACATGTCTTCATCGTGATGCCCAGTTGGCTGTCGAGAGATAGGGGAAGTCCATACAGCTGAATTTCAAATTTCATTCACCATGCATTGCATTGGTTTAGATACCCGCGTATCGAGATGACAAGGAACCTCGAGCGTCGGTTCGAGGGCACGCAAACAATGGGCGATAAGGTTCCTTTACGCTTTAGGAAGGATGTGTGGCCGGAAGCATGACGATGTTATACTTTGGGGCGTTCGTGCCGCCCACAGCGCGTGCTGGGGAAAGAGTGGGAGGGAGAAGTTGGGTGCGGGGACTCCAGGTACCAAGCGGTCCAACTTGGGCCAAGTGCTAAGTGCCTACGTTAGGTGCTTCTTTAATCGTGCGTTGAGGTGCCAGGTGTACGGAGTAGCAGGTGTGGTGTAACAGGTATTCGCGGGGAGCACCGGAAATCTTGCTGATCGACTGGTTACATGCCTTAGCGGCCGAGGGAAGCAGAGGAGCGCAGCGCGCGAGGCGTGCGCTACGGCACGCATCTTGGATATCCCTGGCAGCGCCTGACAAGCCCTGACCTGGCGACTGGCATGCCTGGAAGCCCGAGGAGGCCCTGCCGAGCCTGCCTCTACAGGGTGTTTGCTCCCCACGCGAAACCAGATAAGGACAAGAAAATCTTGCAAAAGCGGGTAGCGATAATGCCGACGACCATTTTCAAAGTACACCGTCCGAGCCATCTTGGACTTACGGAGTAGACTGAGCACGTTACCTGTGACTAGCACAGCAGCGGGGGTAACGTGCCAGCGGCTACAGATGCCCTGAACGGCAATCCGAGATGGCATAGCCTGTGACCGTCACCCGAGTCATGGCCGAGGTCACATCAGATTGTTCCCTCCACCCTATCCAGACCCCAGACAAACAGACCTAGAGGCTGGCGGGGAGGAGGAGTTCAGAGATAAGGCGAGCCCAGACCAGGTCCGCCTGATCCGCCATCCGTCACGAGAGTTCCCATCGCGGCTTTGCGGCTTTGGCAACGGAAATGAAACGAGGCTTGCTGGGCTTGAGCTGTGCTGCACCGTTCCAGGGGGCCAGCGGTGGGAAATCTCGTGTTTGTGCTCCTGATGCCGCATTGTGTTCCTGATGCCCGCAGCGCGGTTGGTGGTTCGTTGGGTGCCGCTGGCCTGACACCCTGAATGATGTGCAGCTTCGTAGCGCACTCGCACTCCAACCGGGCGATTGCAGACGCGAGCAAGATATGCCATATGCAGTAAATCCTGCTGCCTGGCCTGGCCTGGCCTGTGTCTATTTGCGATTTGTCCGGGGGCGGTTCCTGGACGTACAGTCGCATTGGGATTTCGCTGTGGATTTTGTCCCCCTTTCTAGTCAGCTCACATCTACGAGTAAGTACATACTTAGACTCTGGCCCACAATCGCCTGATTATGCCGCGTCTTCGCAATGATCCAGATACCACATTGCCTTCAATAAGAGAAATTCTGGCTTCGGTGAAATCTGCTGTGTCTTTCACTGCAGCTGATGTAGTTGCAGGTGTTCTACTGTAGGTAAGTAGAGTGTGAGGTAGGTAGGTACATGTACTTGGTGGTTGATGTCCCCAGCACAGGACACAAACAGTATAAAACATCAGAACTTCAAGGTAACTCCATACTCGTAGTCCTGGACAGGTACCTGCCCGCCTAGTGGTGTCACACAGTTATTAGTGCACAGTAGCTCAATAGGCGGGCGGGTGTATCCGAAGGATACCTAGGTAAGTCCCTAGCCAGGAAAGGCCCCTGAGAACAGCTAAGCCACCCGAGCCACCCGAGCCACCCGAGCCACCGACGCTGAGAAGAGGCAAGAGACAGAGTACCTAACGAGCCAGAGCCAGCCTTGGATACTTGTCCTTACATACACCGCAACTTGGAACTTTCGGTCTTGCTACGGGCTATCGCACACTCCGATCTTAAGGCTGTACAATCGCATGCATACATTATTCTTACTCATTGGCTGACAGCTCCTTTTTGGAAGGGGCTGAGCATGTGTGAGATAAGCTGCCGAGCGGCCCAAGCATCGAGTTGGCCTAAAACAACGACATGAAGTGCGGACCTTCTCTGGGCTTTCCAGACTCTTTCCGTCTCGGGCCAATCCACACAATTATCCCAGCCGCCTGTGCGGGGTGATAGTCTGGGGAGCCTTGTCGCCTATCTCGTCGACTCGCTCTCCCGATTCGCTCGCCTGGAGCGACCCTTGCGCATTGACGAGAACCAGCGATGCTTGTCTTGGATGCTTGGTTGTTTCTTTTTTAGGAATTCGCTGACGTTTTCCCCGGCCCCTGTCCATAAGGAAATACCAAACAATAGGTACCTTACGACTAGACACGGAGGCGAGAGAGCCAATGGAGCCGGCGGACCCAATATCCACATCCTACGTACAAAGGCATGCATTGACAAGCCCATTGAAACAATCGGTCATCCCCGAACGGCACTTGAACTGAACCACCCCAGCCCAGCACTACTCGTAGAGCATGCCGTTTGAAGTCATTCTCGCCGAGTTGAATATGAGTATTGTCATGCCACCAGCTCTCTTATGAAAACCCACATAGGCACATGTTGCGGTGTCACAGTCGCGGGGAGTGCAGAATCAGATCAAATTGTATTTTATTTTGGTCGGCCCAAAACAAAGCAAAATGGGGCTAAGCGCATGAGGCCAATCGTCTTTGGTCGACGCGACGGCAAAACATCATAGGACAGACACCTGGCAAATGCATATCCATAGTCTCACAACTGCACTCACACGGACGCTTTGTATTGCATCCAACCAGACGGCCATTCGAAAGCATGTTGTGACCTGTACACGGCGGATTCTAATCCTCCAAGGTGCAGAAAATACCCCCCTTTCCTACGGGAAGATCACAACGAGGCTCAGCAATGGTGGAATGCATCCACGCCTACCGAACGCGTGTTGGACGAGTAGGCATTCTCAAATACTAAGACGTTACATCATGAACAGCTGGTGGCTCGCTCGCTCCCTCATCCCACATTTCCTATTCGGGTATGCCAAGAGATGCCAAGAGACCCCGTAATCTGGCGGTGCGTGGGGGCTCGGGTTGCTAGGATTCAAGTGCGTTATCGACATACAATTAGGTAGGTCCCTTACGGTGTACAGTAAGTTTCAATGTGACGAAAGTCTCAGTGACATACTCCGTACATTTGTACCCTCAGCTCTCTTGACTGCTATTGACGTGAGACTTGGCTGATGCTGTGAACAACTTGACTCGCTACAGTATTGCACACAGAACTGCACATATATATGGCCCTTTTCGCTGTCTATTGATTGCGGAGTGGCGTGGTAGGCAAGGTCGAACCAGAATCACACATTCGCACTCCTGCAGGGTACTTTTACCCCGTGTAAAACCTGTACCTCTCAGATGAAATACCGTCAACCCGAGGAACCAAAAACATAAGATAAAGTGACACAACCTTCGAGACTCGGACTTCCGATGGATAATGTCGACGAGCCGGCATTCCTCTCGCGACAGCGCCTGGCCTCACTCAACTTTTCACCGGCAGACAGGATTCACCGGCGTTACACCGCAGCCTGTGATCTTCGAGGCTGCTAACATGAAACTGTAGGCTCATCAGGGACTTTGTAAAAGCCACGTTTCACTCCCGTAATACGAAGCACTGTCTGCTGCGCACGGTATTTCCACTCATCATGAGACTGTAACGTACGACAGGCAATTATGTATCTCTTTCATAACCCGTGCAACTTAGTATGTCGAGTTTATCAGCAGTGCCATCTTTCCGTCAATAAGCAACAGTTCGACACAACGCTCCGTATCACCGGAACATCAACGTCTATTATCCACGGGCACTCAAAGCTCATGTAGAAATGAAGCTGGAACATTGCGCAAATTTGCAGATACTATGAGACAAAGATAGCGAGCGGCTCACATGTCGATTGTCGGGACTATCACACAAAACTGACGATACCCAGTCCCCCAGCCTCAATTGTCTCTGGAGCAATACCTGATACCTGACCCCCACACTTCAATCGAGCAACTTACGGAGTATGTATATAGCACGCGGGATGCTTCAGACAAGAACGTGTCTCGGCGCGGAGAAGTATGGGGGCACGGGGGCACGGGGTCACCAGTACATCAGACTTAAGCGAATCTTCATTGCTTGTCTCTTATCCACTTCGTGAACGTGGTGTCTTGGACAGGTGCAACTGATGCCATGATGTTGTAATAACGAATCTCTCATTCACATCGTGGCAAGGTGATGTTGCATGTCAAAGTGTTGACTGCGTGGCTGATTGTACTCATGGTCTCGCACTCCTAGGCCTCATAGTGCAAGCACATCAATATATACAAGGTCATCGCGATCCTTTATAGCAGCGCCGACTGTTGCGACGTTCTGGGTAACATGTTCAGTTGTCCATTCAGTCTTTGAACGACGAAAGGAGGGATCCTGTTGCTTCGCTAATGAAGCTGCACTCTCAGTCTCCGAAGGCAATCGATCCTCCCCAAGCTCCCATGTCAAACAACGAAAGCTCTATTGTTATCTTATATGGAGTCTCGGACTTACGAGGGAACATTGGCAGCCAGCGAGAGACTGACTCAACCTATAGTCGATCATGCAATACTTGAGGCTATCCGTGGCATCCGAGACCCAAACGCTCCCCCGAAGTCTGATACAGGACTAAGACAACACTTCACGACTCTTCATCTTATTGCTGACCATCTCTGTTGATTTGATTGCTCTCTCAATGCGGTGCGTTGCATTGAGCCGGAACCGATCGAACGGACTTATAAAGGGATCGAGTTGCCATCCAAACCCGTGAGCAAGGGTTCAGAAACGTAGGCTCTGCTTTCCTTAGATCGAACATGGGATAGGCAGATTACAATTATGAAGCGAATGCTAATCCACCAGATGTGACTGGTTCATGTTACATTCACCGAGGTCTGGACTCCTGCATTATCTCACTTGAATGGTGCGATTATTCTCTCTCCATACGATACCTGGCACGGAGGCTTTTGCGTCGTTCCAAGATCTAGACCTTTCCGATCCGCCCAACCTTGCCGTCACAGACCAAGAGGGGTGATTGCCTAAGATGATATCGGAGACCCGGGCTGGCGAGGGCTGGGTAGCAATTCTCATTGTCTGCAAGATCGCGATACAGATTATAGGACACTAGCCACGATTGCCCTCTGTGTCTCTCCAGCGATTCACATGCGAGCCTGATGTATCCGGCTCGATAGAGTCATTCCGCTCGGCCTGCACTCGGCGAACGCAAGCCGTAGGATCTTCACACCCTCAGTGCTCATCATACGGGAGCTCCCGCGGACCGTATGATGGCTGCTTAATAAGTACTTTCGAAAGCATTGCCGTCGTTCTGGCGCACCGATATACTTCCCGTGCCGCCCAATTTCTACAGGTGGGATAGATACTGTGTCTTATTCGCGGACCCAACGGCGTGGGATTATATGATATACCTCCTCCCGAATCTGCTATTACCCATGTTACAGTACCCGCTTTCGGATCGTACGAGAAGGTTTTCCTAGTGGGCAGAGGGCCTCCTGGCTCGCCTGGCTCGATGCTGGGGCCGTCTTAATCAATCTGTTATGCCTTGCCGATACCGTAGATCGTCTTTATCACCCCGCAGAAGAGCCGTCCGATTAGCCTCTGACTGATGAGGGGAAGTCTGTCGACGTCGTATTCAACCACGCCGCCGCACACCACAATCAGCACACCCTCGAAAGACGTGATGGTCGTCTAGCGGTGAAAAAGCTGTCACAATACGTATCGCCACTATATTTCTGACAGTATAGGTAGCTTTTGAGGTTTTCCTCTGTCGGATGATTAGGAGTATTGTTCGGGATTGCAGCAGTCTTCACGTACCCTCAATGATTGCATTCACGGTAGATAAGGACACGTTGGCTGACTTGGTACCTGTGGGCCGGTTATCTGGCGATAGGTTCATCTCATCAGTGTTCGACGCTGAAGTTCTAGACCAGCTCGTCCATTTTCGACCGGCTCATGTGTCCACGTTTGCTCTTCGCCGTGTTAGCACTGTAACAGTGTGATCGTTCGCGCGTCAAGTACCGGATTGCACGATGAACATCCTTGCGAACATGATGCCACAAATTGCACTGCTAGATCTCGCGTCATCGAGATTCAGATATGAGCCTGCATACCTAGTGTCATAGCGTAATCTAATCTCTCATTTACCATAGATATGATGGCACCTATAGGTTCCATTCCCTAGATAGCAGGCTGGCAGGCAGACAGGCAGCTTCTCCAAGCTCAATCAACGATACAGGAAACTCCAGTTGTGTGATGCTACTTCGTCGCAGTCCTCCCATTCACGCTGCTTTCTTCAGGCTGGAGAGCAGCCTCATTGAGAAAGTACAGGCGGAGATTCTCTCCGTTTGGTGAATAGGCGAGGAATACTTAACCGAGGGATCATTGTCCCACCCATCGCCGGGGAAATCGGCCCGCCAGTAGACCCGGCTTCGTGGCACAGCATGCCCAACACCCTCATGGCCCATCGCCTATTATAAAGGGCACCCTTCACTGGCATCACGTAGCATAAGCGAGAAAATTTTATCCTCGAGCATAGTAGGATCAGTACAGAAATTTTCAGGCTACTGGGAGTACTTTGATATACGTCTAGTCGAAGTAATTGAACTCTGAAACACTGTGGACACAAGATTCGCGCGAATAAGAGCCGTGCTTAGACACAGACAGTTGGAGACACGGTGATTAGCTCTCATGGCTACCTATCTAATCAGAATGAAAAGTCACATGATACTCGATTGAAGGTTTGAGCCTAACGATGTAATTTCAGTTATTGGATCTATTGATATCATGGAAGCCAATGAGACTGGGACTTAAAGCTTTTTTTCTTGTGTAGGGGTAAGTCAGAAGCAGCTGTTCGCGCGGACAAATGTCAAAGCATATCGGAATAGGGCAGATTCCAGATAATGGTAACAAAAGAGCTATTCGTGAGCAGAGTAATCTAGTAAGCCAACTTTAGTACGAGTTTCAGATGAGGCATTTATAAAATTCAAAAGCTCACTCGGGTATTGGTATTCTGAGGTAGATGTCAAGTCGACTGCATACCTACCTGGTAGCAACTACGGGTGGTCAGTAGAGGCGCATACCGCACCTCATGTAGGTACTTATGAACAACTCCCACTAACATCACTGGCTGGAAAGGAACGCATAAATTGGTGAATATCGCGAATTAGATACATGAACACTCCAGCCATTCTCATTCGCATCAAATTGCGGCATAGAATGAAAGTTCGTTGTTTCCCCCCCAGACCCCCATGCTGACGTTGCAAGTGAGACCTGCGGCAGATCAGAAGTACGCCACAATGTAAAAGTCAGGTGTTTTGAGTGAGTGATCCTTGCCCAATGTGATTCCCAGAAACCTCATACAACACGCGGAATTGATATCGAAATTGTTCCGTGTCACCTTCTGTGTCCCAGATCCAGTAAAAGACAGACCATTGTCACTCATTATCAGCCACCACATGCAAAAGGTCTTTCGAACAGCCTTTCATCGTTCAGATTGTCTAATCGAGACCAAGGGTGATTGTGAGAACTCTCAACCCAAACTGTTCAAAAGAGCGATCAAAATATTCTTGGATCAAACCAAACACTCAATCGGAAGACTCGGAATCGGAAGACTCGGAATCGGAATACTCGGAATCGGAATACTTGGAATCGGAAGACCCAGAATCGGACTCATCACCTGAAAGAGCTTCCTCGTCAGAATCATCAAATGGAGACTCAAAAGCGTCACGGTCGCCCATTAGCCACATATACTCCCTTTCTTTGAGTGGCTTGGGTTTGCGGCCATGTGCCATGGCCTCTTTGATCTCTGAGGTCTTTTTGGCCTGCATCGCGCGAATTCGATCATCAATAGTATCCTCAGCGAAAAGGCGAATCAAGTATGTTTTCTTGCTCTGTCCATGACGCTTGAGGCGACCGAATGCTTGGGACTCTGCGGCACAATTCCACCAGGGATTCATAATGATCATTCGATTAGCCTCGGTCACGTTCAATCCAACGTTGCCAGCTCCCATAGTAGAGATCTAGGTGACAGTTCAGCTGGGACACTTCTTTTTGATTAAGCGATGATGAACGGGTTACATACCATGACTTTAATTTCATGATTCGTTTTGAAATCGTCGAGGTTCGTCGCTCGGTTCAGAACAGTCATCCCACTGCCGCAGTAGTAAACGAACTCGATCTTTTCTTTGTTGAGCATTCGCCCTAGAATTTTCGCAGTCCCGATCCATTCCGTGAAAATCACGATCTTGTCGTCCGGCGCTTCTGTTTGCCAATCATTGACAATTTTAATTGCAGCAGTTAACTTCGTACTAGGAGTGATGGTGTTTTCCTTATCGCACTTTTCCAGCCAGCGGCAAAACGTCATACTCATCTGGGGTTGCATCCCGTTATGGTCATCCCCTGGAGATCGTTGGCTTCGTTCTTTCTTGACAACCACCGAGAAGCCACGGCCATTGTCATATCGAAAAGATTCTGTCGTCAGTTTCGCCGGGATTTCTTGCCGAAGTTCTTTTCTGTCAGGATCCTCCTTAATACCAGCGAACGTCTTGCCGCATTGGGGACACTTGCACTGCCTTTTACCCTCCTCGTAAGCATTGTCGACAACTCCCCTGTAGCAATTTCGACATAACACATGGCCGCACTGTGAATGTTAACAAATCTACCTACCATAAAAACACCATATGGCCAGTGGTATTTACCTGGAGTTGCCGGAGTTCGGACACAGATGAGCATTCAAGACACCCGTCATTGTTTTGTGAATAGAGAGTGTCGTCTAAATGGGCTATAATGTAGGTGACTACGTCGAGAGCACTCGTTTCCTTTGGCCCTTCAGGTGGAGTCGATGCAGTCTCGTTCCTGGCTTTCACCTTGGCGATGTCGATTTGTCGGAGTTTTGCAATCAAGCTCTCCAGGTCGGCTTTGTCTAGGGTGTCCTTAATGCATTTCTCCAAGAGGAAAATATGATCAACCGATTGCCTAAGCCTTGTAGTCCGGAGGTAGGGATTTGAAATCGGGCCGTGATGCTCAAGTTTCTTAATCTCAGGTTGTCGGCCAGCTTTCTTGTTCTTAGCTGCGATCTTTTTCTTTTCTCTGATTTCCGCCTCAATTCGGAGCATAACTTCCTCTAGGAATCTGTGACAGTATTAGCTCCGTTTTCAAAATGTCACGTCTGTCTTACCTTGCCACTGTCATCTCTTCGTCTGTGAGTCTTAAAACTTTGTCCTCGACGATGTGCTCCGGGAGCTGACATATCTTTCGGCCCAAGAAATCTTGAGTTGATTCACTAATACCATGCTCAGTCAAAGTGTAAACCCTCGATCCCGGAAGTAGACATACCGTCGATACATGATATGGGCTAAAATCTGCATCATTCGATCTGCCGAGCCGTTCTGCGATTATGAGCATCATATAGTATTGTTGGCTTGCAACTGACGAAGGGTCGATAATTCGAGACTTGCACTCTTTGGTTTGTTCCATTTCTTTACGAATTGCTCGTACTCTTCAGTCGGGTCAATACCGAAGAAGTCAAAGTATGGCAAACATTCTATGAAAAATCAGTTCATCAGAAAGCATGGCGTTTTGAGCTGTGACCATCACCCTTAATACCGTTTCTCAGTGGGGTCCCGGATAGTATCCATCTGAGTTGTGCTCTTAGCTGACAGCAGGCTCTGGAAGCTATAATCAGAGTCAGTTATGTAAATCTTCGAACACCGTATTAATGCAGGACATACTGCTCCCCTTGCGATTCCTGATGCTATCACCCTCGTCCAATATAATGCGGTAGAATTCCGCACTGAATAGAGCTCCGCTGTCTTTCTTGGAACCAGAGGACTGTAGTCTGAATTCGCGTTCCATTTGACTATAAGTTGCGAGCCTAAAGTCGTCAGCTATGAGCACCAAAGGCAGATAGATAGATCTCAACTTACACGACCTGGAACGCCGTTATTGACAAGCGTTTCATGCCTCCGGTATACTTAACCACATCATCTTCCGAAAAGTTTGCATGCCGCAACAGTTCTTGATGCCACTGCTCTACGAGACCCTGGTTAGGTACCACAATAAGAGTCGCACCCTGGTGATTTCGCCTCACTGCCTTGCCGGGCGGGTTGGCTACCATGCAAGCGATGGCTTGCACTGTCTTCCCTATGCCCATTTCATCGGCAAGAATACCTCCCCTCAAAGCCCTCCGTGGCTCTTCCATACGGTCTGTTGGTTGAGTGGCCATGTTTTCATGCTTTGCTGGGTCTTTCAACCCTCTCATCCTCTCCCGACGTAACATGAAAGCAGCGCCACTGACTTGATAGTCTCGGAGGTAGCTCTTCATTCCTTCAACCTGGAACATTCAATTGGACAAATCATTATCTTGGCTCACACGTTGGATCTTGGATTTGAATACCAAAAGTGCTTCGTTGAGCGTAGTTAAGTCACGTTTTCTCTGGGCTGGAGTATCCTCTGGAGCATCGGACGACTGATACTGCTGCCCTGATATCGGCTCGACCAAATTTCCCAACTGGCCTTCAAGTTGAACCTTGCGGTCGTTGATCTTCTTCTCCTCTCGCTTTTGCCTTTTCTGTTGAGCCGATAGCGGAGGCTCGTCAATCCTATGCTTACCACCAGCCATTCTATCACTACCGGCTGTTTCGGCCGTATATATGATGTGTGTCGGCTTGGGCTTATTGGAAGAGCGCAAAGTAGTCTTGCCTATGATCTCATCAGAGTCCTGTAGTGCCATATTTGTGATGCGCAACAGTTGTGGTATGTTCAGCTGCTTTTGAGATGAGGTTGTAGAGAAAGAACTTGGATAAAGTTTTGAAGAGAAAGATCACAGGAGAAAATTGCTGGGTGAAATGGAAAAGGGACAATTGCCGCTCATAATCAATAATGACAATGACACCCCAAATTTGAGTGACTTACCACAGTGAAGGGGTAGACAAAAGTCTACGTCGATGAGGTTGTTAGGATAAGCGAGGCTGTCGATAAGGCAAAAGTGCCACAGGAGATAGATATGAAGGCGAGCCTTTCCTAATAATGGAGGTGGATTCGAGTCAATGGAAGTTATATGAAGCGTCTTCGAGGCGTAGCGAGGACGATGACAGTGCTAGCATTGGGCTTGAGATGAGGGCATGAGACAGGGTAGTGTTGAGTAGGAAGGATGCTGTTGCCCTTTTAGCCACGTACGTAGGTACATGAGTTAAGGACGACGTACCTTCTGTAATCGTCTTCGAGCCTCGGTGTCGAGTTCTTGCTCTTTGATAGGCTCACAGAGCAAAGGGAACCTAAATGAGCAACAGGGCACTTGGTGTTCTGCCTTGATGTGATGTGATGTGGTAGGTATCTAGGAACCAGGCTACTCTGGTGTTGTTGGTGAAGTATTAGTGAGCTAGCGCCTCGGCGAGTAAGCAGCTTCCCAAAGTCGATATGCTCGATGATTGAAAATTTGGCAGTGGCTACAGAAAGACGGATTGAGTGTGTCAGATAGCACGTCGAAGAACAAGTCTCATAAGACTGGGTCGTGTCTGTAAGTTGTAGAGGTATCGTGTGTCAAGCTGTCAAATCAACGGCGGCAACAAGTGCGAACCCTTCCGCCACTACGTTCCTGCCGAGGACTGGGATGTATGAGTAAAAGAAGTCGCGTAGTGTCGGACCACCATCAACGTGGCTGCTTGCTCAAGACTCACCGTTATGAACCGTGACCTGATATGCCAATGGCACTACCTACCTGGTATGGGTTGTAAGAGTCGACGATTAGGCGAATGCCAGATGCGGGGTGACTAGCATCAAGTGTTGAAGATGGTAAGAAGTACCTAGGTAGGTGCTCCCATCAGTCGGGCCTTACTTACTCTTGGTCGGGTGGTTTGCCAAATCGCGTGAAGGTTGTAGGTAGTCTACCTTATGGTGAGCAGAATTGATCAATGTTAATGTGACTGGCTCTAGGAGCTATCGCGGTGGATGAGGTAGTTGTTCGAGATGAGGCTTTGGGGAAATAAACTGGGAAGGCACGCAGAGTTGGCAATGACTTCTATACGCCATTGGCAGCAACCTCAGATCCCATACATACGTCGTTGGTATGAACGAACTACCTCACTCATATCGTGTTGGTTTGGCCACCTCTAACCACTGCGAGAAGACTCTGGCAAGACATGGAATTTGAGCAAAAGACCAAAAGCATGCTGCGGCTGAATGATGGTACGTCGATAGTCTATCTAGGCGATGTTAATGTACGAATCCTAGTCATCCCGGGCCAATTCATCATTGGCCTTGATAAACACGCTCTATTCTAAGTAATGCTACTCATACTGAGGGCACTCACTCGTGGCCACAAACTGGATATCATCATCGCACACCCTCATATCTTTCATCACAGGGCTCACGATATGTAAGCGAGAGCATAGCATGCGTACATCATCCCAAGTCATCATCTTCATCGATTTTCACTCAAATACAGCCACCTGAAAGTTGTGTGACTTGCATTCCTAGGTGCCCTCATCCCAGAACGCCGATGCCCAACCGTCGTATCAAAGCTGTGTTGTAGATCACGCCAATCCATCAAATCTTGTATACTAGTTCGCCGTCGGTGTACCTGGGTCACGTTAGCATCACGCTCATTACCAGTATAGGGGTCAGAGCATCGCCTACATTATAGAGTTCGCATCGTCCATCTTCTTGAGCGCCTTCACAGCTTCGTCTCGCGAGAACGTTTCACCTCGCCGGCCTAACCGTCCGTTGACTGCTTCAATCACATCATTTACATTTGCCGAGTCGTCCTCGAACAGCTCTGTGCTTAGAAGCTGCCCAAGAGCTGAACGGAATGTTGCAAACCTTTCAGCCGTGATGGGCACATCGAGATTGAGAGTGGCGGCTTCGGCAGCGAGGTCGGTGTCTTCCTGCGTGTCCTCTTCTTGTGTTGTCTCGAGCTGTGACGAGGGCACGGATGAAGCAAAAGAGATCTGCGACGTGGTGGGTGCATTGGACGATGAGACACCACCACTTCGGGTCGAGCGATTGGTTCGACGAGGTGTGGCGTCATAGATATCATCCTCTTCTTGTTCAGGTTCGGGCGTATCAGCTTGTGTGTTGCGAGCAGCAGCAGTGGCAGCAGCAGCAGCAGCGCCGTTCGTACGACGGCCATTGCTGGCTTGCGCAACGCCAGTTCTTCGCGTGGAGCGAGTTGCACTGGTACGGGCTGTAGAACCTCTGAAAGTCGTGTCATCACCGTCGTCATCGGAGCTATCTTCACCCGAAGAGCCTGATTCAACCTGCCGTGTCCGTCTGCGCTTCTTTCGCGACTCGTCTTCCACGACCTCCTTAAAGAGGGCAAAGCGCAGTATGGCTTCCGCTGCCAATGCGTCTCGCTCTTCAACCCTGTTCGAAAGTCGGGACTTGGCGTGCGCAGTTGCTAGACGAATGAGCGTTTCTAGTGTACGGACGGTCAATGGCGACGTCCTCCTCTGGTTTCCCTCCATTTCGTCATTCCGTAAACCGACATAGATCTCTGCGATCCGATCTGAAGCGTCCTGGGTGAGAACCGGCTTCAGTCTCGTCTTGCAGTATTGGATGTACTTCTTCATAAACGGGATACCAAGGACCACGTGACGCTTGTTAGCTCCACGGCCCGAGGTCACGGTCACACCAGCGTGCAACATGGCATCATATTTCTCATATACCTCGGTTGGCTTTTGAGTATTGGTCTGGCTCTGTAGAGCTACACCGAGAGCTTGCGATGCGTTCTCACGGACAGGTGCGCCTTCATCGGTACCCGGTTGTCGATAACGGTGCATGCGTAGGACGTGCTCGGAAACTTGGCGATCTCGGGTATCCTCGATGTCATCCGTGACAACAAACAGAAGATCGAAACGTGACAGGAGCGAGTCGGGAAGGGCGATGTTTTTGTGGGGGTCTTTGTGTGTATCGTATTGACCGAAAATAGGGTTGGCGGCGGCAATGACACTGCATCTGGCGTTGAGCGATGTATGAATACCGGCTTTGGCTATGGTGACGGTCTGCTGCTCCATGACTTCGTGGATGGCAACTCGGTCAATGTCGGACATCTTGTCGAATTCGTCAATACATACGACTCCTCTATCTGCCATCACCATGGCACCGGCCTCGAGCCTCCTCTCACCCGTCTCCTTGTCTGAGGTGACGGCTGCTGTTAAACCCACACCGGAGGAGCCACGACCAGTGGTAGCGATCGCCAACGGGGCTGTGTTGAGAACAAATCGGAGAAGTTGGGATTTCGCCGTGGAGGGATCACCAACCATCAGGATGTTGATGTCACCTCTCAGATGCGTACCATTTTCGAGGTTCTTCTCCATACCGCCGAGAAGCATGAGCAAGATGGCCTTTTTGATATAGTCGTGGCCATAGATACTCGGCGCCAATGACTGAGAAAGGAGTTCGAAGAGATTCTTCTTCTTCGAAATTTTGTTGATATTGCGAATATCAGTGTCGGTAATTATAGCAGTAGCTACACCTCCGCTTGCCTTTGACGAGAGCAAGACGATGTGATTCGCTAGGATAACGGTCTTGAACAGAGCGCTGTTGTGGTTCGTGTTTCTGTTACCCAGTGTCCTGAAGATGCCGACGAGCTGGATTCTGTCGCCTGGTTTGACTTTGTCAACGAGATCATCGTCTAGAACAACATCAACGCCTCGAGGAAGCTGCCCGGCAGGCGCTCGTTCGGGCATTTCCTGTATGGATATCGTTTGGTGATCTCTGTATGTGCAGAAGCCGTACTCGGTAAGCAGAGGGTTTCCGTCTTCGTCCTCTCGGGGATATACACTGGATGTGGCGACGCCGGTGGTCATGGTTTGGTCACGGTAGTCGCGATAGTGAAATATGTTCTTCTTCTCATTGAAGTGTACACTTCTGACCACCTTGGGCCTAATGAGGGAACATCTTGTGACTATGCCCTCGATCGAGACCATGTGGTTCAGGTGGTTCGACGACAGTGTTCTGGGGTTGCAGGCGTTGAGACCAAAGCTGCCGGCCCAGGCGCAATAATACAGGACGTCCTCATTGGTCTGGTCGGGGCGCGCTTGCGGGATCGTCTCGACGACTTTCTTGAGAGCGAAATCGAACGCGATGGTGTAATCGAAGGGATCGAAGAGCAGGCCATCTGCCAGCTCGGGGTTGTGGTCGCGGACATGGTCGAGATTGACAACGAGTCGTCTCTGGTTCTTTTGGAGCATAAGAATGATGTCGGACCGGTAACTCCTCGCATTTTGATCATCTACCTCAGCGAACCGCCAGGCGTCAGCAACCCGACGATCGCAGTACATTCGACAACTGTCCAGTCATCACACTCATCACACGCAGCACTCACGGGGATCAAGAAACTCCGAGGCCAGACGGACTCGCTCCTTGGCCGCCTCGTCGCGAAGCAGAAAGGGGTCCATGATGCCTCACACTACACTCTTGTGGACAGGGCTGCACCTCTTGTGTGTAAAAACCGGGATTGAAGGCGAATTGTGCGGATCGAGGTACTCTGACGCTTCTGTCCGGCTTGAGACGAGGGCGACGAGAAGAGTTGCGATGTTGGCTTGGCAGTGGTGGGAGGTTGCTTGGTGGGTGGGCAGGCGGTGGACATGCTGGTGGGGGATGTAAACTGGAGCAGGGCCAAAGCCAAGGCTGAGCGCGTCGTGAGAATTACGCGACACCGCGTCGGGGCAAGATCAATTAAAATACCCACTTCGAGTAATATCTCTCATCCGACTATCTCCGCCCCTAGCCGGCCCGATTCTGGTTGGAGGGTTTCCAGTAAGTGGGGCTTCCAGGTATCCAGGGGTCGAGGGTAGGCGCAGCAAGGCGCAGAGCATGTCGCTGAGTCACCCCCGAAACACCGTGGATACCATTGAGTCACTGGCCAGAGGCAGGCACCGCAGGGTCAAACCAAAACCACACATAAGTGTTGAGTGTTGTGGGGTCTGTATGATTTTAATCCGACTCTGCTTCTGCACTGGCGAATCCCAAGCAAGTACCTTTCGTTTCACCCTAGGCTGAATCTCGAATATGAATCATAATGGCTCAGCTACAACAGCAACCATCCCCTGTCAATACCATGCCTCACATCACTCATTGTGGTTATTAAGTAGGCGAGTCTTTTTGGTTTTGATGATATAAAATGTTTCTTGTTTGATTATATAATCCAAGTTGTCCATCTCATGATACCCTGTGTTGTGTGTCTAGCCATCAGCAAGCTTGGCGTTTTTTTTCATCGGATCGTCTTTCACGTCCAGTATACTTTCCTCTCACTTTTTTACTTGATACATATCCTGTTATCGTCTGAAAAATCGAGCTATGGCGGACCAAGGGGAAGCATCACAGCCTACAGCTGTCGCCCTCGACTCATATGACACAGCTTTATGTGTAATTCCTCCTAAGCAGTATTGGCCTATGTTCGATGGCCTACGGTCACTATATGACAAAGCTTGTGAGAAATGGCCACCTCACATCAACCTTGCGTATCCATTTGTTCGAGTCGAGGACTTGCCGAGGACCTGTGCATCGGTCTCGTCTCACATGGACTCCACGTCACGAAATTCCAACTCTCCATCGAATAACATCAATATATGTCTGAATGCCACGGATGTATTCAAACACAGACGCGACAACACTATCTTCAAATACGATAACGATGAAAAACGAACAGCAAAACTAGTAGCTCTGCGCCAGACCATTTTGGAAGCGATCGGTCACACCTCAGCAACAGACTACCGCATGCACATGACAGTTGGACAAAGCCAAGATCTCGATGCATCTCCTCACAAGTACCTTATGGGGAAAGCATCTCTATTACCGTCTGTGCAGTGGAGTGTTGACAAGCTGTATATCTTGCATCGGAGGCGGATGGAGATTGATGGGGAAGCCTTCACTCAGATGGAAATATGGGGGACTAGTAAGTAGCGAGCACCCTGTACCAACCATTTCTTCTTGATATGGCGCTGTTTCGAAACGCTACTATACATGTGCGAGTTCATCCTGAGGTCGTAGCTGCTGACGTTTCGTGTGAAAGTCGACCTCAATTCGTTTTCATTACACAGGGCGGGTGTATCTGAACACCCTACTCAAGATGGTCTCGCAGCTACTACAACGCGAGACGGACTTTCAAACTTGCCGCGAGAAAATAGCTCGCTCGTGAACTACCCATATACTTACTCAGATGAAGGGCGATGGGTTCTTCATCAGGGCACTCCTACACACGCACGAGGAGCAGAAAATCTCGACTCTCTGACGGTCGCGAGCTATAATGTTTTGGCAGAATTCGAATGGCCCCCTTCGGATGCCAGATACCCACTGCTTGTTCAAAACATCCTACAGCAACCGATTTTGTCCGACATAGTGGTTTTACAGGAAGTCACAGATAGTTTCCTCTCCTACATCTGCCAGAGTGACGATATCCGAAAACACTACCGATTCATCAGTAGTGGACCGCCCGACCAAGACGATATCGAGCCACTGCCAAGCCACCTGAACGTCGTGGTGCTGAGCAGATGGGCTTTCTCCTGGAGCTGGCTATCCTTTCATAGACGACACAAGGGTGCTATCATCGTGAAGTTTGCAGATATTGGAAAGCTCGACAATGGGGTGTTCATCCCAGCCATCCTGTCAACCGTTCATTTGACGTGCGGCCTGACCGACGGCTCAGTTTCATCGAAAAAATCGGAGCTCCAGACCCTGATCGCTCACTTGTCTCAGAACTATGCTCATAATATGTGGATTCTTGCAGGCGACTTCAATGTCACCACCAGCGCTTATACGATTGAAACGGCATTCAAAAAGAAGTCTATCTCGTCACAGACGGTGGCTTACCTCAACGGACTTGAGAATTCGCTTGCTGAAGCTGGGCTGATAGACACCTGGACCTCGGCCCGAGTTCAACACGGCGACCTCATGGACTCTGAACATGATTTTGAGCTGCAATCGCAGACATTTGAAGGAGAACAAGGAGCCACGTTTGACCCCACAGTGAATAGTTTGGCTTCAGATATCGTCGGCTGGGGATTTCAAAACAGACCCCAGAGGTACGACCGTATCCTAGTCAAAGGAGAAGACGTTCTTGTGACTGGCTTCACACTGTTTGGGCGGAGACAAGGCTACCTGCAGAAAAGCACTACGGATAACGCGAGCGAATCTGAAGGAGAGCTAGAGGGTGAACTTTCGTATGCTAGCGACCACTGGGGTGTCAGATGCTCCTTGAAGATCAACGGACCTGGCGACAATATTGCCACCGAGAATACTTCCAAACTCTCTGTGCCGGTGCATTTGAGACCAGCTTCGACTTCTCTGGATTCCATCTCGGAACTCAAAAATTGCCTCGATGAGATAGGCGTATTTCCTTCGGACTTGGACAGTACGAGGCGGAAAGCAGCATTGCAGTTATTGAAAGAGGTTGTAATAGAGCAGGATGCTGTTGAAGCCCGAGGAAAGCCTGCCTTTGTCCTTGTCCCAGTTGGGTCGTATGGTCTCGGCGTTTGGACAGCGTCCTCGGACATTGACTGTCTCTGCATTGGGCCCATCTGCACCAAGACGTTTTTCAACTTGGTTGTCCAAAGGCTACGGAAGGCCGAAGACAGAGGTATAATACTCCGAAGGAGGGTGAATGCCCATTCTGGCACGATGCTTGAGCTTGAGGTCTTAGGCATCAAAATGGATCTTCAGTACTGCCCGTCGACTATCATTGCTGAGACCTGGCCACACGCCATGAGACTACCTGCTACCGACTCCGCGTTCGCGCTTCCAACTCAGACGTTAGCGAAGCTGAAGCCAGCAAGGGATATGCACTATCTCCAGCGGACGGTTCCTGACTATGCTGCATTCCGAACTGCCCACTACCTGATTAAATATTGGGCAAAGCAGCGCGGCATATACTCTGCGAAATTTGGACTGTTAAGTGGCATACAGATATCGATTCTATTGGCTCGAGTGTGCAAGCTATTAGCACAAGAGGGAACACCCGTTGCTTTGCCATCCATTTTGACAACCTTCTTTGACCATTACGCCAGTTTCGAATGGAACACCCAGCTGGCGTTTGATCCCTTGTTTCACAAACAACTTCGATATATACGCACAACCAGGGAACCAATGGCGATTCTAGGATACCACCCTCCAAGTCTCAACACGGCACTCAATGCATCACTTCCTTCAGTGAGAACGATTTCCAATGAGTTCACGCGAGCAAATACGCTGTTATGTCACGAAGGGGCGACCTGGAACACGTTTTTGAGCTCAATCCAGGGCGGGGCTTCAGAGTTCTTAAAAGAATTCAAGACTTTCATCAAGATCGATACTCAATTTTGGGGGGTTTCACTAGCGAAAGGCAGCGGCTTTGTTGGCTGGTTGGAATCTAGATGTGTCATGCTCCTAGTCGGTAAGTTCAGGTGTTATGAAATTATACCAAGGTGATGCTAATAAGATAATAGATCTGAACCGGCGTTTACCCAGTATTCATGCCCGCATCTGGCCTGAGCGATTTGTCAAGGAAGATGTCGCTGAAGACGAAACCGACTACCAGGGCTATTACCTAATCGGCCTGGACAAATGGGAAGCTCATACTCAGGAGCCTATGTCCAAAGACGACATGAAGACAACACTGAATTCATTGCACGCTGCATTGCAAAAGTTCGAAGAACAGATCCGAGGCGATGAGAAATATTTCGACTCAAAGACCTCCTGGATGAGTGCATCGCTCGTAAACCAATCAGAGCTTGGCGCATTACGACTTGATGCCCGTGATTGGGGCGAATATACAATCGGTGATGATGACTTCGACGACGAGGAAGAAGAGGAGGAGGAGGAGACTATTGATTCCGACGAGGAGAATCGCAGTGATCTAGAAGCGCGGACCAGCAAGTCAAAATCTAAAAAGGCCAAGACTGCACAACTACCTGTGCGTCCAGCTTACAAAGGCAAGTTTCGATCCTCGGCCGATGTTATCAACAGAATCCGCTGGGACCCAGATATGAACAGCGACGATTACATTGTGGGTTACGAGGATCGTTTCTTAGGGACCAAAGAGAGAGCACTGGATGCGTGGAAGTCAGAACAGACGGATGAGGAGTTTATCCCTCAGCATCGAATTCTGTACTTTAAGCGCAAGAGCGACGGTGTGACTGTTTGGGACCGGAAGGAGAGGCGCGACATGGTATTTGGAAGCGGCGTCAGCAGCATCAAGGCTGATTGAGTTGGAAGTGAGCTCTGCTAGCAAATACCTGTTAGAAGCTTAATAGTATGCCATGACCTTGATCTGAAAAATGCGGTGAAAGTGTTTCCGAGTTGCCCTCGCGTTGGAGACAATTCAGCTTGGTATCACCCTAGTGGTTGTAGTATTCGAGCTAAGTGAACACAGCGAAGAGGGTGTATGTGAGCTCATTGGTCAAATATTACCGACTAATTCACCGCTTCCGTTTTTAAATACCAGCTCGCCAAATTACCTACTAGACATGACAAGTGCCGTATTCTGAAGTACCTCGCAAGAGAGCTCATCGCGGGTATACCCGAACGTGAGGGGTCACCTGATTCGATTCTCATGCATGCGAATCATCATCCTTGCGGAACGTGGCCTGTCAAGCGAGGTAAGTACTGGTACCAGCCCTAAGTATTGTCTTCGTTGCGCCCTACTATCACTCACTTTACCTAAAGGGGCACTGGTTTAGGATCGCAGATACCCAGCACCCGGACAAAATACCGGGCATGGTCCGGGATTGTAGGTAGGCCGATATATTTGCCGCCCCGCGGAAAACCGTCGTGGTGCAGGAGTCTGGGGCTTTAGGCCGAAATGCGACAGGCGATTGGGCTACTATGATGCAATCAAGCTGTAAAACTAACTGTAATAAGTACTTGGGTATATAATATTATTACACTAGCGACGGTCGTAAATGGAGGAGTCAATACACTGGGCGCTTGATGCGCGTAGGCGATATACGTTCAACTCCCCCATGCATAGTTTCTGTGTCCTCCACTTTACGCGGATCTTTGACTGTCCGTCTTGTGTCTTTCACCAATGACCTAGTCTATCAGACCGCACGTGAAGAATATCGAGGGAAGACTGGGCTTTAATACGACTCTCAAAAGTGATAGCAACAGTCCATCCAGGCTTTTTCTTACTACGCCTTTGTGGCCTTGACCAGGGCCAAACCAGGTTGTCGTAAGAATTTCTCCCACACCTTGGGGTTCTCCTGAACGGTCGGGCAGTTCTAGATCGCGGCATTGATTTAGTAATGTTTACATGAAACTTTCTTCGATACTTCAGTGTTTGCGAGAGCACGAGCAACGGAACATGCTCATTGAGAGAGCTTGTTTCTGAGCAAAGATGCCAAAAAGGGGGTGGGGGTGGGTTTTACATAATCCAATGACTGACCTCGTAGGGTTCAACTTGCACATCGACGAGTCCGTGCTTCTCGTAAATCTCTGTAGAGCCAGAGTATGTCGCCTCCATGCTCGCCGCCTCAATCGCTGTACCGAAGTTGCCAAAAGCATACCGGAACTTCAATCCGCCCGGGATTTCCTCGACGTCGCGGAAGACAGCACCTAATTCACCCGACGCCATAGCTGGTGCGCGGGGATCGCAGGCCCGAGTATTGTAAAACCTCCCGCCAGGCTTCAGGTACTTGACGCAATTCTGGAACATGCCGTCGAGTACTTCCATGCTATCCGCATGATCGAAAGGCCAGTGAGCCATGACGATATCGTACTGGGAATGCAGTGGAAGATGATCAAGCGGCTTCGAGACATCTGCTTCGAACCATCGTATCGCATCGCGGTTTATCTTCGCCTCCACCTTTTGGCCCTCTTGCATCATCTCGTGAGAGATGTCGACGACGTCCACAGCCGCGGCGCCGGCGTCAAGAGCATGGCGTGCTTTTATCCCCGAGCCACCAGCCAGATCAAGGATTGCGGCGCCGGGGACTTTTCCAAGTGCCGAGATGAAGAGCTCCGTATCAAGGCGCATAATTGGCGAGCCTTGAGTCCAGAAGGTTTCGTAATTGGCTGCTTCTGCGCCATATTCTGTTTTCACCTTATCTGACATGATGCAGTGTTCTGTTGGTATGACCTGTCGACTAACCCTGTTGAACTGAGATACATAAAAGGTAGAAGAAAGAGATTTCAATGGGAACCGCCCTGATTAAATGCTATTGACAATGTAGCATGCATGTTGTCCAGTTATGAGGTGGTGTGAGGGTAAGCTGTGATCAACGAATCACCGGTTAGGCTTAAACGCAATGTAGGGTCGAAAAGAAACAGCAGTGGTTATCAAAGCTTCATCTGCATGCAGTAAGACAATAGTCTTCGAAACAGGATACCCATAACGCGGCGTCTAGATGAGAGACTGCCCCAACGCCATATTATGTCTGTATGCTTGTGTACCGTTTCCCCTTAAGGAGTAACATCAATTGACATTTACACTGAATATGAAATGGCGATCTCGCTATTTCAGTAACATAGAAATCATTAAATTGAACGGCAGACAGCTCATAGCTCAACTCATATAGATCTCCAGGACATTCTTGTTACTTGGTCGCGTAAGCGCTAGTGGCTTGTCCCGATGCACATAATTGCTGTTCCGTGCTAGACGCGTCAAGAGTAAAGTAAATCCGTCTCCTGGACCGCATGAGGATCATTGAAATCTGCTCTTCAGATTCTGTTATTACACTAGAAAGTGTGGGAATTGAAGCTCTTTCATGAACGTTTATTTAAGAGTGCTGCATGATCTTTCGCTTGCCATATGTGTCCGGTCCAGTGATTCCCACTACATAGACGCACGCATCTAGGAGATGGCATGACAATTTTCATCATCAATCTGCTGTTAATTTTAAGCTAAGCTCGAAATCTTCATCTGAACAGCAGACCGACGTTTCGGAGCAAGCTTAGCTGCGATCATGTAAGTCAGGTTGTAGAGACAGTCATTACTAGTATTCAGCACAGTGGCCTCGCTTATACTGCGACTTATATGACCTATCTGGGTTCTTATTTTATTTTATTTTATCTTTCATTACTGACCGGGCAATTGGACTTCGGCATTGTAGCCATTGCCAACATAGATTCCTCTCTTTCAAGGTTGTCGAGTTTATGATTGTCTACGGCATCTAATCAGGTCTTGGCGTCATTTGCCAGTTGCGAGCAGCTGCAGTGATTGAGTTTCTATTAAACATACCTAGCTAAGGGAGTTGCGCACTTATGAATGCGACAAACGATAAATCAAAGCCCGAATCCGTGTGTGCTTCCGACTGGCATGAGGAATTTTCGCTGACGCCCAATGTCCGGAGTATTATACCAGGAACCTCCTATGGCCTTACCTAGCTCAGCTAATCATGCCGGGGACTACGGGATGAGCGGCGTCGCATGCACTGGGTCGGACCCGTTGCACACGGATGACGGTATCAACTGCTGCAATTACAGCGTGCTACTACGTCGTAAGATAATAGCTTCTGTAGGGCGGCCCGGGTAGATGTAGTAGAGATATTGATGCACAGATGATTTCTGTATTCAACGACTGTGGAGTTCTGGCGGATGAGTTCCATCATGCTCTCATATGCGCTTCTAGTTGAACAAAGCCGCGCTTCGTATCGCAACCCTACTGCATCAGCATGCACAGTAGCGCCTGGAATGAAGTTACTTTCCGAATGGAGTCGCCTCATGTAAAGTATGACTCTACTCCGCAAAGTGATGCACTGCCGGGGAAACCTAGAACAAGTGGCAATGAAGAAAAACAGTAGGAGGAGGTCCTCCGGTACGCTCCCCGGTGCAGGCCAGGCGGTCTGTTTCGCGATGCTCAAGGCCGTGGGGGGAAAAACGGTGCAATTTGTCAACTCGTCCCTGCAAACCAGTCTGTACAATGTCGAGACGCATCATATCATTCGAATCGTATGAGGTCGACCCATCGCTTCGAAGGGATTGTTTACCTTTGTTTTCTTGTCTTTCTTACCTTTACTTGGCCATTGGTTTTTTCTCGTTGGATGCGTGTAGTTGTGGCAGTATCCCCACACAATACTACTGCCCTGTATATAAGATCCAACCGGGATTTTCTGCACCGGATAGCGGGAATCGGTTCCGTATGCAGAAGAGTTTGTACGGATGCAGGGATGAAGGAGCTGATCGATCGGTTCTGTTCCTGGCATTCCTGTTTGGTACCGAAAGGACGTTATTTCAGTGTTCACCCTCGGATTCACATATGCTGATTTTGTGAGCATTGCGCGGGACGTATCCCTGATGCTTTATTTATTGTATCTGCATCTTGTCTCTTATAGTTGAATGGCAATTCCATAAGCACCGTCGCATTGAGTAGCCTCCCGCTTGGAGGCTTTGGTGCCAGAATCTGGCGAGAGACTGCGTCGTCAGGTAAGTGCTTGATTGTTGGCTGAGATCATTCGGTGTACTACACGTCGACCCACTACTAGCCGAAGTTTTCTAGAATTCACTTTTTTTCCGTGCCTGCATATATTTGTGAACGAATCAGGACATCATCCGCATTCACAATGGCACATACTCGGATCCATCCTTCGTTCAAGCTGACAGACCACGATCATACCTGTAACTAGTCCGAATCGGAGCCACATCTCTTTTTTGTCGGCGACTAATTCGAAAATAGTGAGAACACGCTAGTGCCGATTACAAATCCCTTTAGCCTTATTCCTATGTTTCGACCGTGACGTTGAGAGTCGTGACCAAGGTGACCGAATCTTAAGGCATAATGCGGCGAATCATCGGTTTGGTATTGTATGTAAGTTGCTACTGGCACCATCTTTTGCTTAAAGGTCAAACAGGTGAAGATCATTCTAGCCGAGGGTTCGAAAGTGTCGCCCCTAGATAGCCATAGTTAGATAGCCATAGTGCTGGCATGCCGCCAGGATATGCATCAGTCACTATTGGGCAATAGCTGCCCAGTGCTACTGGGACCGGAAACACTACAACGCTCTTTGTTCAAGCGAAACAGGCGGTCCAGAAGATTGAGACATGGCCTGGTATATCACCAACATGGCGAGTGTCAAGCAGAGCAACAAGCTCGTGAAGGACTAGAAGACCAGGCCTAGCTCTGCTTACTTCTTCCCAGTACGCTTTATTGGGCTAGAACAGTTAGGCAGGCCCGATGCATATTCGTTCTGAAGATGCCAGGTTTGAGGCCGAAGTTGTGCTGTCATAGTTGCAGCTTGGCGGCCCAATATGCCGCCCTAAATGAACAATCCACGGTCGCTATTGGGTTCACAGAGTGGTTGCTCTCTTCTGGCCCGATGTCGCCCAATCAGTTGGCGACATTGACATGAACAGAGCCACCGCGAAAGCAAGGAATGTGAGCTTCCGGGAACCCTGGCTGGCTGATTGCGAGTTGTAAATTGCCATAGGTCCTGGCTGGGTGCCGGGTTTCAAGCATCGCATAGAGCCAGAAAGCGGGTCTGTGCTCTCTCTGTCAACTATGCTGAAAGAGAACATCCAGGAAATGCATTTGACCGCCCACATGCTCCATAAGCAACAGTTCCGAACACATACCAACAAAAGAGTCATCAGGTAGATAGCGTCTCTTGACACTCTGAGATAAATTTGTTAGACAACCAGACATGGTTCCTTGATAGTCATATGGCCCAGATCCATCCGCCCTCGACCTTAGTGGCCTGCGGTGAGCTGCGGGTGGAGGCGTGCGCTTGGTGAATCGGATTATAGCTCGGAACGTAGCGGTCGCAGGAGGGAAAGATCAAGTTCGCTAGAGAATTGCAAAGGAGGAAAGAGTTGCCGAGTACTGGAGCAATCGTTGCAGGGTATGTCGACAGCAGAAGTAGGAATCCTGGCCAGTTACTCAGATATAAGCGCGGGATAATGACGCTCACATGCCTGCTCGAATTCATGCAGACATAATAGCTTGCATGACTTTAAAGACCAGCTAGGTTCTCGGTTGGTGCTATGCCTTTGAAAGTTGTCGTAAGCGTCGACTTTTCAGGTTTTCACCGACCAGAACGATGTCTTGTATAGTCAGTCACAATTAGACAATTTGATATTCGTTCAAGCCCCGAATTCGTAGCTAAGTCAAGATCGACTCGGTTTTATCGCCGATGTAGTCGTTGGAGATTTTAGATATCTTCACTTTTGTGCTGCCTATGTTCCCAATCGAGACGATGGAGAACAAGACTTTCATTCGAATTTCGGCCTTCCAATCAGGAATATTATCATCAGCTGCTATAAAATCCACGATTGGAAGGCCGAAATGCGAACATCTCTGTTGTGCATCCTCCTGATTATGTGCCTGTCTGTTGCTTTATCGGAATGTGGCCTTGTGCTGAAGACTCTGCTGTTTAACTTTGCCTTTCCGTTATTACTGTCTTCATACCGTCCTTAGCACGTGCGCCTTGACGTGATGTGTGGGGAATGATAATAAAGTTTCTGTTATCAATCTGATGCTAAGCTAGGTGGTATCAACACAACTGCCAACTAGGATCTGGCTCTTACCTTGACGTTCTTATGTAGCAATGCGGGTTGAACAACTGTACTTATACTGCGACGATGATCATATGTTCTTGCATGGATAGGCTGCATCCTTTAAAACCGTAGCATTGGGGCTTGACCGGTTGCTCTTGGCTCTTTGATCGGCATACACCGGTTTAGTCGCGAAGCTCCACAGAATATCGTAAACTTGGCTTCTAATTCTCCCATCACTGATCAGTAACCAGAAGGTTCAGAGCTCACACGTAGTCACGACTACATGGCGCGAGGTAATGGCTGGGTGCCGAACGAGATAATGCATGGTTGGTGTATCAATGTCGATCGCTTCATCGATCTTTGGTCTTCTCCGATGTCCATATCAAAGTGGCACACCGGCCCTGACAGGCACGACGAGTTGGCCGATCTCCAATGGTGGTTAGCAGAAGCGCTTGTCGGGTATGCTTAGAGTGAGTGATAGAGCACGCCAGACGACGACCGGACGCGACGCGACAGGAAATGCGCTTCACGTGTACTGTAGGCCGGTTGTGCCGCCAGACCCGAGAGCTACCTAGAGCGGTCCAGCCATGTAGATTAGATAAGTGAGAAGATATGTAATGAGCCTTACTAGGATGGGTTAGCTAGATGTCTAGAGGCACATAATCGAATTGGTACCAGGGGCATCTAACCTATCCAGGTAAGCACTGATCTACTTGGGTCTCTCCAGGCAGTGAGCAGTTTACCAATAGGTACCTTGCCTGCCCCTCAGATCCTACAAAGTCTTTAAGTTGATTCTGCATCTTGCCTCGCTTGCCAACAGGTTCGAGCCAATTTGTACAGTACGAGTACAGCATGGCAGATAACTTATGGAGAAATTCTAACGACACCCCAAAAGCTTGGGTTAGCGTGCTATATACAGAAGTATCCAGGTATCGTGGAGGGGCCATGCTCGCCATGTCGGCCATGCACGTGTTCAACAACAGAGCTAAGCATGCTAAGGTCAACCTGGCATGCAAACCCAGCTCCACAAGGATAATTTACCGGTTCGCTACCGAGCTACCTACTACTGTACTCTTCTTCTCCGTCTGTCTCTAACATCCTCCCTCATCCACAACGGGCTCCTCGATTCTGCTTTCTTCCCGTCGCACCTGCTTCAGGTACCGGAGTACTTACGAAAGTATCTTGCTACTACCCAGATGTGGACAAGGACCAGGCGAGCAGGCTGCGTCCGGCAGTGGGGGGGTGCTGGGGGGTGCCGTGTAAGTACCGGTACCTCTCTTCTGTTGTTCTCTTTCTCCCTTTCCACTTCGTCTCATCTCAGCCCAGAGTTCTGCCAGAGGTAAGTTGCTGTTCCACCAAAAAAAAAGTGCGTAGAAAGTTGGTAGCCAACCCCAACCCGGCCCGGCCCCGGCATGCCTGGCTGACGATAGACAATTCGTCTTATCCCATCTCTCACCATGGTCCTCCAGCTCAGCACTATAACATCAAGGTGTACTATATAAGACGGGTTTGTCCCGTCTCACTCGTCCCTATCCTCATCCTCGGTCTCTTCGTAATCATAGCCAATCCTACCATCACCATCACTTCCAAGCAAATAAGCAGACTCTGTTCAAAACAATCGTCTTCTCCCACAGATCATCCACAACTATCTCAGTGCACCCAAATCTCCCTGTCGAAGAGTCATATAGCAGGCAACCCACCTGGCACCTCAATATCTCAAAATTGAGCAAATTCCATCACCAGCCACAGTCTCACGCCCATCGTAACCTACCCTGCCAGTTCTCATCATGGCTGTCAAGGAGCGCCAGATTCTAGTCGACCACTGCTGCACTTTCTGCTGCAAGGCTGTCGACTTCGGGACACATGACTACTGCGGAACTCATGATGCTTGCCATAGGTGCGAAGACTAAGGCCATCGCCCGTTACTCCCCGCATCTGAGGCTTTTAGCCATAGGGGAGTCTCGCAACACGGTCTGAGCGCGTCCCTTTCGCCACTGTCCAGAATAGTGCAGTGGTATCGATTAGTCAACTGTATATCACTCGTTTTAGTATCCCCTTTCATGGAACTTCCAGGGCAGGCTATGTATGCATGGCATGAACGCCTCCATTGCCAGTCATCCCATTTTCTGAGTCAGCATGTCGCGGCTACATATGCACACGCCGACACTTCGGGACTCGCTAGTTCGGGACTACGCATGTTCGACGATCGCCTCGGTCTGCAGGGTCGCCTCGCGAAATCTCTTCAAGATTGGGCGTGGTGCAGGCTGCCGGAATCTGGTTGCTCTGCTGTCCAGCCTATGAGACTGGGCCTAGGTTTTTCTCTCTGGGGCCAGCAGCGTACACGTTCCTGGCTGCGGGCCTCGCTCTACTCCTACTGCTCGTTCGACATGTCCCTGCTCGGTTGACTGCGCATAATCAAGCGTTTGTCAAGCGTCTGCATATATCTACTAAGCTGCTGCTTTTGTTCCTATTCCTACCAGGGTTGGTACATTTTCAATGCAGTGCTAACCGGGTGGCACCGGCATTTCTGGAAGGGGATCGGTACAAGAGATCGGTATTTTTTCAACTTTGGATTCTCACATGGCGTTTTGTATGGAGTAAGCAAACGGCACGGATGAGGGCCGCGGCATCTCGGAGCTGTGAAAACTTTAGTTAACGTTGTTGGGAATCTATATCGTGGGGTGACAGAATACTATTTATTTCCCCACCTACGTGATCTTCACATGTGCACGCCAATGAGCTGTTGATTCCTCTATTATCATTCTACTGGCAAGCCCCCTCTCTCTATGACGAGCAGTCTCCGGTCCGAAGGATACCCAAGCAAGCAACTCAAGGCATGACACGTCCCCATTCGTGATGGAGTCAGACCTCAAAATTTGATAGTGGCCGTGGGGGTCGCGGTGTTGCTGGCTTTTGCCGCCCTTGTTGTTTAGGTCACTCTGTCATTCGAGATTGGGACCCCGTCTCATGCATGCATGATATATGAATTGGTGGTCGAAGAATATCGGTAGCTATGACGGGTAGAAGAGGATGTGGTCATTCGTTCAGACTACGCTGACATCGTTTTTAGAGTACTACCTACATGTAGGTACTCTTGTCACTCTGCTACCTTGTACCGAAGCAACCAGCTCGTTTCTGGAACAATCAAGACATTCGCCACCTGTATCCTTACCAGGCCACAGGTCCAAGACACCAATTTGCCCAATTGATCATTCCTTGTTGGGCATAGTTGCCGTGATTGTGTTTGACTGGGGTAGGCGAGCATATGTGGTTCACCTCGTCTACCTACCTCGCCTGCTTAAGTATGTAAGTAAGTATGTGCGTACATAGCAATTGCTTACGGAACATCAAGGTAGCCAGGCTCGCCAGTTTTCCTCAAATCAATGACATTATCTGCTGGGCGAAACCCTCATATCACCGATATCCCACACTCACGGTTTCCGATGCGTTTTGACCGAGCCTACTTGTCCTCGAGGCACCTTCAGCGCTCAGCACTTATACTACAGTAAAATCACCCTCGGATGGTGCAGCATGACTCAATTGAGCATAGCGATGTTTCTTTAACCGGGGTGGCCACTCTTATGATGGGCTAGCCTGGCGAGCCTGGCTCACCTGGGGGCCTGGCATCCCGGGTATAATTAGCCTTTATATGACATGTTGGTTACTTATCTCGAGTCCGGGGTAGCGTACCAAGCAATTGCTTCGAAGCCAACACTGAAGCAAAATGGGAGCTCGTCCAGGCAGTTTAACACCACATCCGGCAAGCATTTTCACAATGAGAATAGCACGAACTTCTAGACAACCGCATATTGGTGGCAAGACCCATTCTGTCAGGACGACCCTTGGCGTCGATACTAACAAACAACCTATAGTAATGATTCCAAACTCATCGGAATTCGCTTAACGAGGTCTTGTACATGTCTTCGGATGTCTGAAGGTTGAGTTATGATGACTGCAGGTAGGCAGACGACTGGTAAACACATATGCAGATCAGCCCTCGGCCATTGAACTGTGGTGGTATCTACGAGGCGGTTGGGGCCCTCATTCGGCGATTGACCTGGCGCTGACCTTGATTCAATCGGCACCACACCGCGACGCTGACCAGCATGATGCGATGCGATGCGATGCTGCGCACTACTGCTGTATTCCCTCGGCGGTAAAGCATTAGGTCATCTTTACACGTTCGGCCGAATAAGACACCTCGTTTTGCATGTAAGATGCCCCAAGACAGTCGGTCATGCAGATAAGCACAAGAAGTCATTGCTCTTTGAGAGCAGGCCAGATACGTTTCTTCAGGCCCTTGCATTGAAGCTTGGGAAATAACAATGATCTTCTAGTATGATTCTGGCCAGACCTTGGCTTTTGTCAAGCGTATCGACTTCGAGACATACCACTTACTATTCCGATTTTGGCTCTCTCGCAATCCCAGCGCAGGTTGATAGCGTCGTTTCTGGGACAGAAACGCCCCAGAACCAACCTAGGTACTCAATGCGCAGTCATTTCTACCAAAAAAAGAGACAAACGGTCGCACTACTGGTCTTTCCTGGTGGAGATCACCATGAAGATAGGTCATTGGTGCAGACGGAATAAGTTTCGTACAAACAAGCCGGCAACTAGATGACACCCCGGCACACGAGTCTTTTCAATAACAACCGAGCAAGCAGCCTTTCTGGGCACACACTTCTCGCCATGACCATGAGAGACCGTATAAGCCGTTGAGGTCACAGCTGCCCGATGAACAAAACGGGCAAGGTCGTTATAACAGCGCAAAGGATGATAGTCAGCAGCTTCAAGCTTAATCTGGTCGACATGATTACGGACGGGCTAGAATCTCACCTTGTATATTCTAGAGTTTCAACCTTCCACCTATTTGGCAAAGGAGTGACGTAAGCTATTTCGCGCCGCGACTTCGCCTTCGGTACTCGATCGGACGCCTAGGGATCCAGGTGAGGAGCGATCGGTGTGTATCGCTATTTCTAGCATCGTACATATTCGGCCAATAGCTCATGCATCTAAGATACCCAGACCCGAACCTAATACTCTGCAGTAGGGGATCACATGTTTTGTACCAAATGTGCGAGCATAAAGGAACGAGAACAAGGATTGGCGGACAATGGCCGCACCATCATCTGCCACGGCGCTGTGTCTAGCTTGCATACCTATTCACACGCCTAGAGCTCCGGATCGGCAAGTCGTTCGTCTTATGGAGATCGGAGGAAGCCATCTTACACCTTTGAGGGTATGTAATGGGAATAATCGAGGCCACCTGCACTGTTACCATGTACCTAGTAATATGTGTTCAAGTAAAGATACGAAGTTGTCAGCAATGGGCATTCCCGTCTCACCCACCGCTACACCGAGGTGACCCGGGCCGAGACCTTGTGAGCTGACTCCCTCATCTGGATGATTACGGACTGTCTGGACTGACCTACATACTCAGCACACCTAATGCAAGTTCCACCTTCTTACATTGAAGCCATCTTGAAGTATACGGGGCAGGGCGTGGAAAACTCTCGGAAGAGGTACATGACCGTCCGCTTGGCGGCATATTTTGGCACGATCCAAGCGATACCAGTCGTCAGCATCTTTAAACAAGGGTGTACTCTCACACCCAGGAACGACAGTAGCTCTATACCAGTATCTGGCGTCTTTTGGTCTTCAGGATCCCACTTACAGTCTGCATACTAGCCCAGTGACTGTCGGCAAATGCCTACGTACAAGCAGGTCGAGTTATCCGGGCACGTGTGTAACTTCATTTCCCAAGGTAGTTTAATCTGGTCCCAGTAGTGAGGAAAATTTCCGAATGTAGGCAATCCTAATTTCACGGAAGTCACCCCTAGTAATCTACACCATCGTGTGGGGAGCCTTTGCTGGACTACTGCTACGCTACTCGGCCGGCCAGGAAGGTGTATATCGCCATTCGCTATGCCAATCGCTGATGGACAATGGATCGTATGAACGGCTAGCTCAGCTCCTTTCTAGGTATGGGTGTGGGTGTGGGTGCGATCGATATGAAGCGACGGATATATGATGAGAATGCATGAGGTTGCCGGAGTAACAACGCCGCGTCATGCCAACGTCCCATGTGGAATCAGCCAGTCTGCTCACCTGACCGAAAGGCTTAAGTGGTACTATATGCGGACCGGAGTGGCACCTGTGGACTTGCAGACTACCATCTGCGAAGCTACAGCCACTAGCATAGGTCTGGAGATATCTGATATGCTAGGGGCGGAAAGGCTTTGGCTATTAGGCAGATCAGAGCTACGGGTGTATACCTGAATGACATGGCCCCTTGAGGTCCACTGCCATGCAATGTAGATGTAAGCCAGACACACTACGCGTCAAGCAGGGCTGGGCCGTGGATACCTATGCGTAAGAAGGATGTAGGTGAGCGTTTACGGAAGATGGTGTCTCCAGGGTTCCAGCTCACTCGGCCTACGGTACATGGGTCGTTGTTGCATATTGATTATGTCCTCAGTATCTCTACATCAAGTGGATATTGAAGGCTTCGGGTACAGGGCACAACAATAGCCATTCACAACAGAACATGGGGGGATGTGCTTGGGCCAGAGTTTTACGGGCATCTAGTTCATGCCCAAACTTGTGCCAACATCAGCACAACGTGAAAAAAACATCTGAAGCTCTAAAAGCTCTGATACCCACAGTCAATTTCATATTCGACAGCAACCTAATGTGTTGTGTATGAAGATCGCTGTAGGTAACCTGTTGCTCAAGGTTTTTCATCATAAGTAATTGGACCAGTTGCCTAGATCTTCAATGCCGATATCGATATGATTGAGTACGTAAAGACAACCTGAATAGGTCGATTCACCCTACCAAAGAGCCTGTATACTTGCATTAGATCGTCGGCATGAGCAAGGGTACGCATTGCCTGCATCAGCTTAGTGACTGTATGTGTTCATAGCTCATGATAGTGAACTCCCGTTCTAGGTCGAATCCCTTGTTACTGCATGATAAGAGGGCTCAGACCCACGACAGCAGCTGCGCCGTTTCCATACAGCATCCAGCCCTCCCGCTTTGGCGTCTTGTAGTGACCATCCGTGTTACACCAGGAACAACGCACCCCAGATTGCTTAGCACATCGTAGCGATGCGGGTAGCACTTGAGGAACCACCCAGGTGGGACAACACGCCGGACTTGAATCACGAGCCGTTGTCCGTCTTGCGGGGTGCCGAAGCATATCGACATCTGAGAACTCCGCTCGCTACGCCGTCTCCAAATGCCAACCGAGCGAATGAGCTTTTCGCGGGTCCCGGTAGCATCGGAAGCGAAAGAAGGAAAGCTGTAGTTAGCCAATTCTTGCATGCCATATCCTCCGGTCCAGGTCGAGTAATACCTGTAATTTCCATATTTAACATGCCACAACATCGATCACGAGGTTCTCAAATGGATATCAAAGGGAATCGAGAAGGATCCCACATATATACTTACTATGATACCTGGAACTCGTCCATTTTTTTCGGAGCACAAACGAATTGAGAAAGAACAAGAGTACAAAGAAAGAGCCCGTCCTGCTCGGTTCCGTGAAGGGGTGCAAATCCCGCACCGCTTTTGCGGGACTGGGCCCTACGTATTGCAGACGAATTAAGCGTCAAGTCCACGATAATAGCCAAAGAGCTCAAAGGTTCAATCATTGTGTGGGCGTATCTGTAGAAGCCGAAATCCACAAAATAGTCACCGGTTTGCAAAGAAGTAAGATAATATGGCGACGTTTAAAACGTATATCATTTTCTGCGTAACTCATTCTATCAAGCCCACATGCTACCTTGATCAAACCCCATGCTCTAAGCTACCATTTCCCAACAACGACCGCCCGCGGAGAAGAGAACACCTGAACCGACAACCTCCAAGTCAGAAGAGGAAGCCCCTGATTAATCACCAACCACCTCTTCCTTTATTAGATGCAATATCATTGCGAACTTAGATGACAACGGCGGCGAATTCGGTCTTCTGGATGATAGCCTGGATTTGAGGCTTCAGGCCGGAGTCAATCAGCGAGCCGAGGTTGAAGTTGCCAATGCCATTGACAAGACCGAGGTTGAGGATGTCAAGGTTGAGAGTGGAGAGGTCGAAGTTGCCGAAAACTCCGAGGCTGCCAAGCTGCGAGAGAAGGGCGAGCTGTTGCAGCTGGAGCAGAGCGTTGACGTCGATGACGTTGTTGTTGAACAGGTTCTGGAAACCGCCGATTTGGAGGTCGTTGAATGCCGCCAGCTGAGCAAAAGCCTGGAGGTCGAAGGCGTTGATGGCGTTGAAGTACTGCAAGTCCGTGTTGGCGAAAGCGAACTTGTTGAAGGCGTTCAGGTCAAGGTTGACGCGCTTCTCGGGGGTGGTGGCAGCAGGGGCAGCGCTGGCAACAGCAGCAAGGGTGCTGACGAAGATGGTAGAGAACTGCATTTTGAAATGGGTGATATAAGGACTGGATGTCGATATTAAGTTATTAAGTCAAAAAAGAGCACAGCTATGGTTGTTGTTAGCTTCCTGCTGCGCATGGACGATGGCGTATGAAACCGCTCCGTGGTACTGCTGGGCTGTTCTTACCTCGAGAGTTCAAGTGATTAAGTGAAAGAGTGAAGTGAACAACGAGCACAGCTATTTCTGGTTGTCAGTGATGGTTCGAAGAGGAGTGTGTGTGGGCGATGGAATGCTTACCTCTGAAGGAATGAATGGAAAGAGTGAGGTTGGAAGATTGGATGATTGTTTGTGTGATGGTGGTGAGAAACAGAAAATGAATGGTCCTGAGGGTCAGACGAGCGAACTTATATAGAGATGTTACGGTAGGATGATCATATGGCACGAGGCGAGAAACAACGCCCAGCCTCCGGGAGCCAGCCTTTTCTCGGGATGCCAGCGAAGGAGTCTTCCGATGCGTGTCAAACGCAGACATCATGGAAGTGGGATAAAACAACCCTCGGCAAGGGGACATACCCTGGCAGGCGAGTGAAGCCCTCATGGCTAGAAGGGAGCAGGACACTGAGCAAACACATTTCTGGTTTCTCTGGTTGTTCTCGCCATGACCCTGACGATAATCGGCAACCGGCACCTAATGCTATGGTAGAACAGCAAAAATGGGATGGTGTTCAGACTGATCTGGACTCTGAACCCCTGGAGTCTCCATCGCTCGAGCTTACAGACGCGATAGCGTGATAGATCACGCACGGATGGGGACGCAACCGGCTCGGCTCATGAGTGCTGCTGGACTTGAAAACTCCCTTGGCATTGTCTGAGAGTGGCTCGTACAGTAGGCACTGACATTTTATGATCCCATTGCGGAGGTGCCATGGCGGGGACAACTTTGCTTATTATCCTGCCTGATCACCGTCCAGGAGCTTTCAACATGGTGCAACGGGTCAGCAAACACCCCCTGATGCTCGCGTGGAGTGGCGAGATTACATACACCTAAAAGCTGTAGCAATAAATCAACAGACTCTGTCTCGTGGACAGAGGTTCTATGTTGATTATCGGAATACATCATCATGTTTGGCACCTAGGAAGTGCGTGCTTTGGGCTCGTTGACAACATGACATATGCAAGTCTAGACGAGGTGACAGGTCACTACAGATGAACTGGCAGTCCGGGAGAGCTGTCAAATCTTCAAAGGGCTGTTGTGGAGTCAACCGTTCATCGGTACCGTGTTTTCTGATCGCGCTCGGCCCGGGGAACACAACAGGGGTTATTGATGATGCAGGGACTTTATCGGCCTGAAGTATGTTACATGTGGCCGAAAGGGGCCGTAGTGTAGGGTAACGAGCGCACGATCCAGTCTTAATGCCAAGGCTATATATAGCAAGGCCTTCCAATCTTATCGATCACTAGACACGGGATTCGCACGGAGAGCAATGTTGTTTTTCGCAATGCTACTTGACATGGTGCAGAGAGATGATTGGTGCGAACAGGGCTTGTCGAAACGTCCTCGCGGCAATTAAGTTGCACCCTGACCGTGTAGCCCTTGACGGACAAGGGGCTTTTTTCAACGTAAGAGCTTCAATCTTCGGATCATGTCGCAGATGCTAGGATCCGACCATGCACAACGGTGGAAGGAAAGGTGCAGACTTGGAATTCTAGCTGAAATTAGCATTCTTCTTACACTTCTGATGACAAGAGCGCGGGATGTGCGAAGGTCCGGACGGGAACGAGAGCCCTCACCGTATATGCCATCATCCTCATCATCTTATCTTGGTCTGTTCGTCGAACTTGGCATGAGCTGGCGATATCTTGGCCAAAAATGGATTGAGCTATGTGTATCATATCAACGTCTCATCACTGAACAGAAGATTACACTAGTAGTTCTGATATGCAGCAATATGTTTCGATATTGCTCAGCAATAAACTTGCGATGTGCCCAAACAAACAATGGAAACTGGTTCCTAATATTATACAACTGAACATGTATGATGTAGCCTCGTAGTTCGCCTTACGAGTATTTACAGCTGATGCCTGATATCTGATCTCTGATCATACCGTAGTAGTTTGTCATGTTCCAGCAGGGTATCAGCATGGGCACCATACGAAAGATGGGATAGGGCGCACGCTACGACTAAGAGTATTGGAAGTTGGGCATACACGCGGTTAAAGAAGCCTCTCCAATCATCTGATAAATCTACATCCATGCCATAACATCACCAGCCTTTACTAAGCGCCTGCACGATAGTGATATCCATTCGGTCTTGAGCTTGTCAATATCTCAAACAATGTCAAGTGATTTTGCACCAGAGTGAAGGAATATAGCAGTAGCCACGTAGCTAGGTAGAATAGTAAGGGTCAGGTGTCAATTCTATTGATTCCTGGGCTCTCCCATTCAGTGGGAGTCGCCCAGTCCTTATATACACAGATCTCATAGCCCAAACAGCCCTCTACAAGGGAGCCCCTGGGTCATGGTGAAGCTCATGCTACCTTGGCACCTGACAAATAAGGCTTCGTGGAATTAGGTTAAGAAGTCAATGTAGAGATAAAGGAATATATTAATGACCATCATGGGCCCACAGTTGGTCACAGTGTCTATATCCATGCTAATACGAGTATAACATATTATTTACCTCGTTCCCCTTGGCCCCCTACTTGCTGGCGTCCTCCTCGCTTGCCTCGCTGCCCCTCTCCTCCTATTCTTCTTGGCCCTGGTTTAGCTTCTGTCCCTGCCCAGCGTTCGCACACTGTTGCTTGACGACGGCCGTGCGCTTTCGCCCACGGCCTGCTTGCTTGACAGTCGCATCAATGCTCCGTCTAATGATATCTGTACAGAGAACTGGGTTAGTATGTTTGGCCTTTCTTTACATGCGGACTATGTGTGACTGCTGAGAACTTACCCAAGTTGAAAGATTTGGATAGGATCTCTCTCTGGATGAGCTGATCAACGGCAAATGGGTTGATAAGGCCAAGTGCCTGCAGCTGTTGCAGCTGCTGTAGCTGGAGAAGCAGCTGGATCTCGTTGCCAACGTTGAGACCTCGAAGGCTGCCGAGGTTGAAGTTGCAGATCCCCATGGCCAACATGAGGTCTAGAATGCTCTGTGCCAGGCTGCCACGGACGTCCTTGGGGTCAATTTCGATGCCTTTAAGGCTATCCCCAAGACCATCGATAAGGTCGCCTAATCTCTCCTTGTTATCATCATCCTTCTTGTCATCGTCGTTCTTCTTGTCGTCATCCTTGTCTTCGTCCTTTCCTTCATCCTTGTCGTCGTCGGGAACAGCAGTGCCATTGCCGATAACAATTCCTCGGAATCGGGCTCCTGCGTTCAGAGCCTGACCGATTGCGGTGGCTGCTTCGGCCTCGCCCACTGAGCGTGCCAGTGTGGACAGAGCGAGGGTCGAAAGCACGAGAAGGCCGTTGAACTTCATGATTGCTAGGTGGAGAATGTGATCTTTGATATATGATATTAAAAAGATAAAATTGCCGCTAGAGTTGAGTTAGCACAGACACATCGAAATCAAATCCCCCCTATGCAGAAAACTTACTATCAAACGGGTTGTAATATAAAACAGGCCAGCCGGAAACAAGCGAACGTATAGAGCACAGCTGAATTTGGTTAGGAACACCGATCATAACGTGTAAACCGGGTGTTGAACATACCTCTAGAGGGAAATTTTCAAAGGACGGGATTTGTTATTGCGATGATTCACATTGATTTTTTCCAGATCTTCCTACAGAGACGAACGGGTTTCTTATAATCCTGTGGCGACTGTCTCTAAGCCCACAGAAACCGGCAATGCATTGCCGTAGGACAGAATACAAAACTTAAAATACGGGTCAAGCAAGTTCCAAGCACGGGATTGACTCGATCATCAGCCGTGAAACCATGTTTCGTCTTGGAAGATTGTGTTGTTTGAATCCCACGCTTACTCTACAACGTGGCTCGGGTGAGATAATGAAGGCATTAGCAACAACGATTATTGGGAATGACATGGGTGAGCCGCGGCTCCTGATCTGCTTCAGGGGTGGACTGGATGTTCGATCTCATAGATGAGCATGATCTGTACGATGAATGTACTGTATGTGGCTCACTATTTTGAAGTCCTTATGTTGTGGAGCCAAATGATTGTTCCATCTGAACCCTCCATTGCAAATGTCGTCGTCCCATTAGCATGGCGCTGTCATCCAATCTATGCATTAGATCGATACCTGGATGCCTGGCCCCCTGGCATCTGGTAGGTGAAAAGTCACCTAACCTACCAACCTACTTAGTCATCTGTGTTTCGGGAAAGGATGAACACAAATGTGTCCCGTGCGTTTCCCCCGCCAAATCCTTGAGGCGAATCAAACACGGGATCACCCTTTTGACATTGCCCAGCCAGAACCCGATTAATTTGACGTGTGTAGTAAGGTTACGATCTGAACCAGAACACGCGAGATCGCCATGCAGGGGTACTTGTCTGTTTCACTTCACTTGACCACCACACATGTCACAACCTTATGAGGTAGACAGCCTCGGCTTGGTTTTTGACTTGGCAAGAATAGACGCACTGTACATACAGAGCCCGCATGCACGCCTTATCCGCGGATTAGATCACGGTCAATCCGTGACTAAGCTTGAGCTTTCTGGCTGAGCAATGCATTTACAGCTCAGCTTACCTAGAGTAATTTTCTGGAATTTGTATGACAACACATCACCCACACAATGACATTGGGTCTTGTCCCAACTATCCCAAGGCGTTGTTCCGCTTGACATACATATTTAGGCGACAAGTATACAATGTATGGCAAGTGAGTATTCCAACACAGGAAGTCCAACTCACGTATCCCCTGCATGGATGATTAAAGGTATTGAACAGGACGCAGACATTTGCAATACTGTGTACTTGAGTGTCGAACCAGGCCATAACCTAGTCAATCGAGCACTGGGTTAGAACTTAGTAACAGAGGCACTGCTGCAATCCCGAATCTTCGGACACAGACCTAACAATGCGGGCGGGATATGCGGAACACGATGGGAAACCATGATTCATATATGATACACCGAGTGACTTCTCCAGGCTCCTTAAAGTCTAGATAACAGCTCAATTTACTGTACTCCGGGATCTTAGTTCATCCTCAAAGATTGAAACCACTTAGATAGAGAATTGGTACAAGAGGGAGGAAAAACCAAGGCGAGAAGAACATGAATTGGTATTGTATAATCAAAGGGTCACTAGCCGAGAAGGGGAAACATGCTGCTGCTTCCCAACACGCTGTTACCGACTGATCGCATCGTCCTACAGAACCTGATCCGCTCAGATCGTCCAAGATGTGTAGTTGTAGGGTATGAGATCTACAAACCAACCCACACAGCCTCTATTTCTGCGTCAGATTTTTATCCCAACAATACGGTAAGTGTCTCTTACATTCGAGTGAAACGATCTCATATGCTTCCAGTCAGATGTGCTGTGTACCTAGACCCCTTTTTGATCGTGGCTGCTGCCAATACTATCGTGATCATCCCCTATTCTCAATGTTTTTGTCTGGAACAGAGACACTGTTTCTATAAACATCTGCTCCCGTCCCTACGTCTGGTGGTCCCCCAACTCAGCACTCACGAGCATTATGGCATATAGGTCTTGCCCGAGAAGGTAGGCGAAACGGATGCATCAACATCGGTACGACTGTTTACCTAGGGATAATTTCGGCGTACTATACCGAGTTGAAGGATGTTGTTCACAGCGCTACAATCTTGACGAATAGCTAATAACTATTAGTTTGTTCCTAATGGTCCTAAAATGCAGAAGCAAAGCTAGTGAGATACTGTCATGTTGTATTGCTATGCCAGAATGGGCTTCACTCGCGACAAGGTGTAAGATATATGTAACCATTCCTGGGTCTATTTGTTCGGCCATATTGGAAGTTGTGGAAATCACGTCACATAAGATGGGGCTCAATACTTATACCAATCGGTCGAAGTCAAGGTCGGCTGCGCAACAAGGCTTTGAATGCCACTATTCACTATGGGCGCAGGGCCACACACTAACCCTGAACTACCTACACTCCGCCGCACTGGCAACAATGAGAGGGATACATGTTGATGGATGATGGTTGCAGTAGCCACAGGCCAACAGAAGGTTGCATTGATGAGACATCGCGATAGGGGTAGATATCACGACATGGCACAATTTAATGCTGCTCTGTGAATGTTTTTTATGGCATTCTTAGTGAGGCCATCTGCTTTGTATCATTTTACAGCAGTGCGCACCTCAATGGTATTCTGCCTCGATGCTGCTGTTGCGGGCCCTGTGGTTCGACAATCCCCATATCCCGACAAAGTGTCATAGCAGCTATGATCAAGTCGTAAGAGCCGATTGCTCCCATTGGTGTTGTGGCATGTAAGAGTAAGCATGAACATAGGTGCATGGAGCTCAAATATATACTGTTTGGGCTCAATGCCTTAGTCTCTTGATTTTCAACGTCGTGGCTGATAGACCATCCACTCGCGTAACGGGAGATAAAGCGGGAGGGAGGTCGAGGGCCACTTCTCCTGCGAACCACTGCTTTGGAAACTTGTCCAACAGTCACAGTTACAGGCAGCGACAACATAGATCGAGCGGAATATGAAATCTTGGTCTTATATGACGCGAATTTCACAGTCCCCACATCATGCTATGAGGGCGTCAATTGGCCTATCCGTCACAGACCGTCCGTTGCGCAAAAAAGGGCGTCAGGATGGCCTTAGCCGTGGCCTGTGCCAGAGTAACAAGAAGGCTCACCTAGGAAGCGGGTCACGGACCTCTGCTTATAGAGCCTTAGTCGGCTTCTGCTTGTTTGTCGCCTTGAATTCCGTAGGCGGTCGGTGTTTTCAGGTATCATATTGCAGCAGCTCGCATCTGAATAAGCAGCACTTGAGCTTGGGATATTTTCCCCTTTGAGCGTCGCAAGTACGATTGATGGTGGTACAGAGACTGGGAGCAACCTTGATGTTCCCCAGACAACACAAGCAAGCCTGGCCGTCTGGTCTTGCACGGCCCCATATGAAATCAAGCAGTAGTACGGGGTATTCATTCGTACGATTGACTCATTTCGTATCAGAACCAGACTGTCGTTGTTCAGTATCCTTCTCCGTCTGTTTTCGTATCGCATTCTCGACCTGCCAAATTGCCCGTTCCAGCTCGACCTCGAGCTCTGGGATCTCGAGTGCCTGCGCAAGCTTATGACCACCTTCTTGCGTCAGCAACAACTTCTCTGGTGCTTGTGAGCTTTCGCCACCATGGTCGGACGATTTTGCGTCCGCGTTAGTTGAGGCAGGCATTGCAGGGGAGCGACCAGCGTATGCAGCATCTAAAGACTCCATGGGCGATAAAGTATAGAACTGCTTCGATAGAAGCCATTGGAGGTGTTTGCCTCCTGCAAGGGCTCGATAATGGGACCATGCGCGATAGACTAAGTAGAAGAAGGGTAGATTGGGGATTCTGTATTGGTCAGATTAGCGACGGACCAGAGCTGTCGTTGGCAAGCCAAAGGAAGGCCAAGGGATAGGTTCATACGCACATGGGAACCAGCGCAAACGGCGCAGAAATGGGCATGCCGACGAAGCACCAAATCAGATTGGTCCGGTGCAACTTCTCTCGTTCGGTCGATAGTGTGCGTAGAATCTCAGGCGCCCTTGTGAGGGAGACGATGGAGCTCGGAAATATAAGATGATGCTTCTCTTTGCCCAGTATGTCCTCTTCCCTCCGCCGTGCCGAAAGAGTCGGAACCGACTTCAGACCCCATTCTTCGTACGGTATCCTTCGTAGAGCCCTGTTCCCGTAGTACACAACCTTCTTTTGCCATCCACTTTCTTTCTTTTCCCAGTCAGACCACATCTTTGCCGCGCGCAGCGTGATTCTGTCGATATACTGCTGTTTTTCTGACGGCAAGGCCTGCAGCTTCTGGCAGTACAACAGCGTCCGCCGGGTTGAGATTGGGAGAAGGAACAATCGCATTCTGGCGCTGAGGTCGAGAAGGATGAATATGGGAAATGTGCGACTTGATGAGGAAGCGTCGTGGCTGGAGACGAACCCTGGAGAGGGACCCGGCAAGGTGATTCTAGAGCGACGAATGGTGTGGTGCAGGCAATGGGCGTGTAGTTAGTCTGAGGTCATGACATGGTGAGGAACGAGGAGTGAGGCTCGTCACAAATGTACCTTCTTTTTTTTTTTTTTTTTTTTTGCGTTTATTCCTCAACTAGTAAATTATTCATTATTCGAAGGACTTGTCTCAGTGGTAGGTTGGCTCTAGAGGTGCATGATTAGCCAGCTCGCCAGGTCATCGCTAGCTAACGTCCAGGTGGGCCAGGTAGAGCAGCGTACTGCGTCATATTGCGGGCGCCTGGATTTTAGCTACTAGTACATTTCGATACTTAGTCGGGATGGTCTACAGGGATTGTGACCAACCTAGCCGGTAAACACGATTGGCGGGTTGGTTGGTGACATCACGTTTCCTCCACGATGCTCCTCGGCACCTGCATGCCGCCAATCTTGGTTGCTGCACTTAGGTACTAGTACGAGTACGCAGACCACCAGGTGTTGGCATTTCTAAGGCACCTCCAGGCTGCAGCCTAAAGTATTTGTACAGCGGGCTTAGTCAGGTCGTCTGGTTAAGTAGTGGTCACCAGATTAGGTGCAGACCCTCTCAAAAATCGCAAAGTGTCGGCTGCTTGGAGTAATTCAGCAATTGACCGCAAGATGGGTAAACATCTACAGAATACCTACCATGTGATGCTACATGTAGATATCCTACAAAATTCAGACGTCGGTGTCTCACATAATCCACGGTCGCATACCTTCCACCTTAGAACCTTGCAGACCTTGCAGATTGCAGGTATGACCTGGTCATAACCGGCTACGCTGCATATCGTATACACCTAGGGGCCTAGGTACAGGTATCGCGTCCCACCCTTCTGGCTAGAGCAGCCGGAGCAGCCAACCACACGCCATACACGGCTTGTCGGCGTTCCGCATCGTCAATTCTTGGGAGATTGCATCTCCATCCCATCTCCTTCGCCCGCGCGCCTCGCAAAGTCAAAGCCACAGCTCACTCATCAACCACGTTACTCGACGGGCTCTGTTTCCAATCTTCGCCTCGACATTGAGAGCATACATACATTTTCTGTACCCTTCTGTGCTTTCTGTTATGAATTCGTCTATAATCATACTCTACAATTCTTCCGCGCCATCCGCCTGTTTCATCGCTTTGTTTACTGCGCTTTGCGAACACGCGCTGTTTCTTCCACTTGGGCTGATCGCCGTGCGCCGAGTTGAGGGCTAGTTGGAATCGTACATTGTGTGTCGCCTCTCTTCTGGGGGTTTGAAGCATCTTGCCAGAAGTCCGTCACCGGTTTCGGGATCAAATCACGCGACACCCCACGGCACGACCTTTGTTTCGTCAACTTGATCTGGGCATGCGGTTTCTTGTATGTGGCTGACGGATGGCGCTTCGGATCTGGGTACGGCGTAACAGCAAATCCAATGCTAATGTCTAAGATCACTCCGCCACGTCTCCCTTCACACATAACGGCTAGATCATGATCAACTGTCACCATTTCTCTTCATCAACGCCTGAAGCTATATAATACTCGAGTCCATACCCACCACAACCTCCCTTCTCTGGCTCTCACGAGCGTATTGCCGTCTTCGGGATGGCCCCGAATCCACTGAGATCTACCATTCCTGCCTGGGTAGAATTATACGATGAGGATGTTCATGGCCCGCAGCCGCAGGCCTCGGTCCGTCCTCCTCCGCCGAGTGTCCACCCCGAGCAGAATAAAGGCAACAACTCACTGAAACGTCGAGTTTCGAGAGACGGTTATGTGGATTGGGTCGACGAAAAACACGGCCGCGTGTCTAAACTCCCTGTCTTCCTGAGGAAGCGTGCTGATCGGCCAGGACGGCGATGGGACCATTTACGAACTTCCGAGCCCGTCATTATGGGACTGGGCTATCGCTCGCCGGATGAAGATCCCTACGACAGATGGCGCGGTTTCATCCATTCTTCATCCTACGGTCACGACCCTCACGATCGATATGAAGTGGTCGACCCCTCCGTCTTGGATGAGTATATGCCGGGTCTCAACGAGCCTGTACGGACCGCATTAGACCCGCTTGACTCGAAGACGAAAAGATCGCGGAAAAATGCCTGGTTCATGAAGATCGGCAATTTCGTTCTCAGGCATCCCATTGCCCCCCTCATATTTCGTCTCATTGTCCTCTTAACAACCATTTCGGCTCTGGCGCTGGCCACGGTGATCTATAGAAGAGAGAAAGACCCTACCATCATCGCCAGAAACCGACCAGAGACGTCGCAGGCCATCGTGGCCATCGTGATCGACTCGATCGCCATTCCGTACATACTGTATATGACGTGGGATGAATATACGGGCAAACCTCTAGGCCTACGAAACCCGGCCCAAAAGGTATCGCTCACACTCCTCGACCTGATTTTCATAGTCCTGAAATCGGCGAGCGCGGCGTTGGCGTTTGAAGCCCTGGTATACCATAGTGGGGATGGAATGGCGGATAGCCCCAGGGACCAGGCGCAACAGATGGAATCGCTGGATTTAGCTAGAGGCCTGGCAGCGTTGACTCTTGTCGGGTTGATTGCCTGGATTCTAAACTTCACTATCAGTGTGTTCAGACTGGCAGAAAAACTCGGAGGCATTGAGAAAGGACCAGACAAGTAGGCGAATCGATCATTTAAATAATCAAATATTGCCCAACGGTTTTCGATGATAAATATTGCTGGCGAAGTATGTGACTGGTACGTAGCAATCGATCTGCTTTCGAGGCAAGCAAATCATTAGTAGGGTGGCTCAACATCAACATCGCGATTCCGAGGCAGCTGTGTCCTTGGCCTACCTACGTCGGAGCTTCGGATCACTGGCCCATGTCAACCACTGGCTTGGGCGGTTTGGTTTGCCCCCCCAAGAAATGAACAAGTCCCACAGTCTTCAGTTAGGTAGGTACTTACTTACCTACCTAGGTAGATAGTCTACCTAGGTTTGTGATGCCGGTTAGTCAGGATGGGATTGGATCTATATAGGTCCTGTTCCCGTCTGTTCTGTACACCAACAGACGTCACCTCGGAGCATTGAGCCTAGTCTAGTGGTACAACAACAAACATGTCGTCTTCCGTGGATTCCATTCTGCGTTGGTTTGGGATGGCCTCCTTCCAGAGTGAGTTATTTCACTAGTAAGGTTCAAATAGAGTAATTAACTACTAGTACACCATGGAAGTAGGTGCGGAGTAGGTAGTGAAGCATTTATTTCCGTTGTTCTGGAGATTCACCAGGTGAGGGGCATTGCGTTTATTCACCAAGCCCTTTCAAGCCGTTTTGGACAGACGGTCGCAAACTTAGGACAGGTCCCGTTAGCGCCCCAGTCGTTCAGGTGCCTTTTTCTCTGATCCATCCCACCGCCACCCCCACTTGCCTGCTCGCCTGCCTACCTGACCTTGGACCCATGACTTACGAGTACCTAGTACCTACCGCCAGCAGCGCAGTGCAGTAGGTACCTACTCGCCTGACACTCAACACCTGAGGAGGTAGGTCACGGCTCCGTAACTTCGGGCCGCCACAATCGAGACAGTCACCCCCAATCAGTGTCTACACAGACATTTGGTTGCACCTACAACAACACCTTGATGCATGTACCTACTCCATTCACGTGTACTTATTCACACCTAGGTAGACACCTACGTGAGTAAGTGAGGTACCAACCCGGGACTTGTCAGGCTGGTTGGTTGCCTTGCGTATCTGCCAACCTACTCCCAAACAGGTTGCAACTCGCAACTTGCATCTGCCACTTGCAAGCTTCACCTGCACATCTCACATACCTTTTACTATCTCCCGACCGCCCTTTTTTCTTTCTTTCTCTGAACTGCGCATATTCGAGTGGGCATCTGGCCCTTCCTCGAGCATTCCATCGCATTCTTTCCATTGCCTGGTCCTTGTTGAGCCCGCTTCCTATTCCTGCATTCTTGTCCTGGGCTGTCTGAATCTTTCCCTCATCCACACACAGACCGGTGATCTGGTCTCGCGATACCCATCACCTCTGGCGAGCTGCCTGACCTTATCCACGACGAGTCTGGCCTTCGGCTGCCACTTACGACGAACAAGGATACGAGACCCCGACCCCAAACCCGACGTCAGATCGCAAGCCGCCAACAGCGGGCCGCGACCTGTCAACTGCGACGGCATACATCATCACCCACGTCCACCCCCGACCGCCCATCATGGAGGCGACACCCGGAAGAGAAGGTGGTGCTGCGATGCCCCCTCAGCCTAATAGGGAAGATATCGTTGCTACGTACGTTCGCGTCTCAGGCCTCGCCCCAACCGATCAAGCCCGGCTAACAGCATGCAGGTGGAATTACCTACAAATAGGCATCACAAAGATCATGACCAATCTCCAAGATGGCATGGATATGACCGCAGTATGTTCAATCGTCTCCTCTCCTGGGGGCATAGCTGACCGCTCTCTAGTACATGGGCATCTACACGTACGCGTCCATACCCATCACACATCTACATAGCTAAATCATACTAGGGCGGTACATAATTTCTGCACGTCGCAGAAGGCTCAGAACTTAGGCATAGGCGGTCCTGCCGTAGGAGGAACACATAGGGGTGGTAACGATCTAAGCAACTCCTGTGTCCTGCGTGGAGGCTGACCTGCTGCTAGCTCACCTACTGGGCGAGGATCTGTACAAGAAGCTCAAGGGCTACTTGAACAGCCACCTGTCCGACCTGTTCCAACAGTCCAAAATCCATACCGATGAAGCTTTGCTCGCTTTTTATATCCGGGAATGGGATCGATACACGGTCGCCGCCAAGTACATCCACCATCTGTTTAGGTACCTGAACCGTCACTGGGTTAAGCGTGAGATGGACGAAGGCAAGAAACACACGTACGATGTCTACACATTGCACCTCTGCCAGTGGCGCACCGAGTTCTTCACCCTCGTCCACGAGAAGGTCATGAGCGCAGTATTGAAGCTCGTGGAAAAGCAACGGAATGGAGAAACCATCGAACATAGCCAGATCAAGCAGGTTGTGGATTCTTTCGTCTCCCTAGGCCTTGACGAGCACGACGCTACTAAGTCGACCCTCGACATCTACAGATTGCACTTTGAGAAGCCTTTTCTGGCTGCCACCAAAGCATTCTATCAGGAGGAATCCAAGCAATTCGTATCGGAGAACAGCGTCGTCGAGTACATGAAGAAAGCCGAGGCTCGTCTGGACGAAGAAGAGGAGAGGGTTCGGCTGTACCTGCATATCGACATTGCTCCGTCTCTACGTAAGGCGTGTAACGATGCTTTGATCAATGACCATTCGGCGTTGCTGCGGGATGAGTTCCAGGTGCTTCTAGACAATGACCGCGAAGAAGACATGGCACGCATGTATAAGCTCCTTTCGCGCATTCCCGAGGGCCTTGATCCCTTGCGTCAGAAATTCGAAGCGCATGTTAGGAATGCCGGCTTGGCGGCTGTGGCTAAAGTGGCCTCCGATGCCGAGAAGCTTGAGCCAAAGGTTTATGTGGAGGCTCTGCTCGAGACGCATACACAATATCAGCTATTAGTGAAACGAGCCTTTAACGACGAGCCCGAATTCACTAGGTCATTAGATAATGCCTGCCGGGAGTTTGTAAACCGGAATGATATTTGCAAAGCCGGGTCTAGTCGGTCACCCGAACTGCTAGCCAAGTGGGCAGATGTGTTGTTACGCAAAAGTGGCACGGGCTTGGAAGAAGCTGAGCTCGATGCTACGCTGACACAGATTATGACTGTGTTTAAGTACATCGAGGACAAGGACGTCTTCCAAAAGTTCTATTCTCGCATGTTGGCAAGGCGGTTGGTCCACAGTAACTCGTCTTCTGATGATGCGGAGACTAGCATGATCGCCAAGCTGAAAGAAGCTTGCGGATTCGAATACACGAACAAGCTCGGACGTATGTTTCAGGATATGGTAGTCTCCAAGGACCTCAACACCGGATTCAGAGAGCATCTGAGAGGTCTGGAGTTGGACAAGCAGCCACTCGATTCCACATATTCGGTCTTGGGAACCAGCTTCTGGCCCTTGACCGCTCCCACCACCACATTTACTCCCCCAAAGGAGATTCAGACTGATCTCGACCGCTTTACACTCTTCTACAAACAGAAGCATGAGGGCCGCAGGCTTACGTGGCTGTGGCAACTTTGCAAGGGCGAACTTAAGACGGGGTACTGTAGGGCTTCCAAAACACCCTACACCTTGCAGGTCAGCGTATATCAAATGGCTATCTTGTTGTTGTTCAATGAGAAAGACGTCCAGAGCTATGACGACATCTTGACTGCTACGCAACTACTGCCTGACGTACATGACGCGGCAATGGGGATCCTGCTAAAAGCTAAAATATTGCATATGAAACCGGAGGGCGACAAACCTGGCCCTGGGAAGAATTTCCACCTCAACTATGATTTCAAAAGCAAGAAGATTCGTGTCAATCTCAACATCAGCACGAAGACCGAGTCTAAGCAAGAAGAGGTAGATACCAACAAGACGATCGAAGAGGACCGTCAATTGGTGTTACAGGTAAGGCCTTCCAAGACGATGCTGTGATTGTTGTGCGTGCTAACCATATGTATAGTCTGCCATAGTACGAATCATGAAGGCTAGGAAGAGAATGAAGCACGCTGTGTTGGTCAGTGAATGTATCAATCAGATAAGGTCGCGGTTCGTGCCCAAGGTTGGAGACATCAAGAAGAACATCGAGATTCTTCTTGACAAGGAGTATCTGGAACGGTTAGACGATGACGAGCTTGGGTATCTTGCATAAGAGAGCATTCAATTACATGAAGAGGACCAGTCAGCCACGGGAGTCAACACAAAGGAAGACCACACCTTGGCTTGTCGCATTGCTTCTTTATTTCTCCGCATTAGCCACTGCCAGGCGTTTCTCGGTGCGTTGAGCGCCACATTGGGAACAAGCGTCTCCCGTTGACGACGCAGGTTCGTGATTATCTAAGCTATTGAGTTGGCACGAGGTAGATTGCAGCCACTGCATGATATACCCTCTCATCATAGTTCGGCGTCGTCACTATTTGTCAGCTAGCAGGTGAAGGCAAGAATGGATATCACCAGCACCCAATAGGAATGGCCACGGTAATGAAAGAGGGAACAGGAACAGCTGAGAGATGAGAGATGACTAGATCAATGAAAAAAAAAACCCAATCAAATCTATTCGATTAAATACTAAGCATTGTGAAAATAGTCCGGTGTTGTTGTTCATGATTTTACATACTTTCACGATTGGAATCTCGCCAGGTTGTATGGTTCGCGGGGTTTCCGCCGTCCCGTGCCCAGACCTCGTCTCCCCCGCATTCCTTCTTCATTACCACCATGTCCGCGATCCCACCATGGCTTTGTGGCTTCAGTCATGACTATGCACTTAAAAATATAGACTCGGCGTGGGAAAGCACATCACGAGGGGGCCTTCAATACCGCTTGGGTCAGGTCTGTATATCCTTGTGAACGTGAGGGATAGGATAGATTTAGCTATAAATACCGAGTAGGCAGGCTCTGCATGGCCCTGAACTTGAACTACCTAGGTAGCCGCATTAGCCACAAGCCAACACTCGATAACTACCTACATGTAGGTACTTTAGGTATATAAACACAGGTACAGACAGTCATAGCTCGAGTCTATTGCCATATGAACAAGCACCTCGCGCCAGGTAGATGAACTTGTGACACACGAAGCCGCTTGGGGAAGCCCATTTTTCGCTCCTTTAGGCCTACCATTTCTTGTAGTGTAACCGAACGTGTTACCATCAGCGGGCGTGAGTGGTTGATTGTTTCTTGTTCAGTTCAAGGGCGGCGCAGTGACAGCCTTATTGACTTGCCGCAGCAGCAGCAGCAGCATACTACTTACTCTTGATACTTTTAAGTAGAGTATTAATATCCCAATCCTTTCATCCAGTCGTACGACGTTATTCATGACTCGTAGCGCAGCGCAGAGAGAGAGAAACCCGGCTTTTTAATGGGGATCGGCCCATGCCTTCATCTCCTCTGTCTTCTCGACTCCCATTTTTGTTCCCGTGGCTTCTATGATATCCTGTTTCAAGTCCCCAGGATTGCGTGGACTGGTAGGTTTCGACGACCCACTCTCGTTCCCCGAGTCCGCGCCGTCCAGCACGCTCTCGCTAAAGCTATGTTGCGTAGGCGGCCTGTACTCATCCTGATTGTCGCCCTCGCTTTTTCTCCGCAGTGCGCTCTCTGACATGGTTTTCTCGATTGTCGCGAAGCCGCCGATGGAGACCGGGCTGTTGAGAGCACTGCCAGAGTCGCTAAACGTGGCATTCGCGTTCCGCGACTTGCGTACGCTGCCAAAACTCCAGCCACCACCTCCCGAGCCCCCATTATTGTTGCTTGATTTGCCCCAACCCTCCTTTCGCTTCTGGCCCGCCCAGGTTGTCCAGCTCCCAATATAGGCGCTGGCTCTGTTGCCCATGGTACTTGCCGCTTGCTGCGATTTGGATGCGTCCGCGCTTTGCCCATTTCTCTCTGCCTCTAGTTGCTCAGCTCTGCTTTCTTCAGCACGTTTCCTTTGCGCTTCTCGTAGAGCTTCCATATCTGCGTAAAGTTTGTTGAACACTAACAAATCAGTATCAGTTAAGTTGTCTAGTGCGTGGCATTCGCTATTCTTGAATATGCGGCAGGTAGTCTGTGGCATGGATACGACGTTTGGGGGAAGGAAGCGTTGACTAGCTCCTTATGAAGGAGCAGTATGGCACTGGAGACTACTCACTTGTGCTTGCTTTGTCGCGTCCAGCGGCCAAATTTCGGCCCAATACCTCCTTTCCTACGGCAAATCTTTCGTCAAGATGTAATTCCTGCACTTGCTGTTGAATTCGACGTTGAACATCATCAATACTCAGCCCCCCGGCACATGGATGCCTCGGCTCCACGATGTCGAACAGGTGAGAGTCGGTATTCGTATTCCATATCCGGTAATTATCTGTTTTCATCCAGTATTCGATGAACTCGTTACCGAAATCGCTCGAAGGATCGCCGTCAATATGTGAGAGCGTGGCTTTCGGGTTCCCGGCATTTTGCGAAAGGTAGTTGCGATACTTGACGGCGGATATAAGTGACAGAAGGTACTCCTCGAACTGCAGTCTAATAAACTCTTCGCTGCCGCGGTAACCCATCGTCTTTGGCCGCTGCGGATTCGCATCATCCCAGGTATCATTGACCTCCTGGGTGATAAAGTCGATCCACCGCCTATCGGAGTGGGAAAGCGCCAAGGCACTGCGCAGCGATGTTGAAGTTATGTTGATAGTATCCTCATCAAGGTTGATTAAAATGTCACTATATCTGTCCCTTTGTTGCAAGAGTAAAGAATTTGTGCTGCCAACGATGTATGACTTGGTACCGAAATCAGCGAGAAGATCGAGTTGTTGAAGCGGTGTGTAAGGCCCAAATAAGCTTCCCTGGCATAATGTGAGTATAATTCTTGATACTAGGGGTGATGGGAGCTTACTTTTCCAAATATCTGCAGTGGAAGCCCCATGTAAGCAAGCAGCGAGTTTCGGTCACTAGTCCGTAAGCTCGTTGGTCGACACAGTGCTCTCTCGTAGTTGTCCATATCTGGCCCTGCACAGTCGGACAAGTTTCTCAACAAGCCCGGGACCAGGGATATCAAGGAGAATTGCATCATACAGAGCCGTTCACACCTGGTGCCAAAGAAAAGCATCTGCAAAGGTTAGAACAAGGATGTTGGGTATTCCTTGCTGGGGGCCTGCACTTACTTTAGGTTGTAATAGACAGCATTTCAGTAGGACCAAGGTCTGCCATTTAAACTCTCTCACCAGCTCCCGAAGACTCATGCCGAGGTATTGGTCCCGGTCTTCCTCGCTCAGCTGGCCCCGTTCCTTCTCGTCAGCCAGACTGTCCTGAAACCTTCGTAGGATCTCTGTATCGGTGAATTCGCGTTGCAGAAACCATGCGCTTGTCACGATGGACAGACGCTCCCTCAGCATGCCAAAGAACTGCGGCGTATCGGCAATGACGACGACAGCCTTCTGAACGGTGGAACGGGTGACTTCGGGCGGTCGAACAAGTAGTTGGGCAGCGTCCATTTGCCTCGTGCACGATATGCCAAAGAGCGATGTTGCGGGGACGCCATCGGTGGCCGGCCGGAGCAGGGTGAAGTATGAGAAGTCTTCGGTGGAACTAATTGGATGCATTGATCGGGTCAGCGCCTGGTCTCGGTCTCCGTCTCGGTCTCCGTCCCCGACTCTGTCTACTTGCCCGTCTGTGTCGCTGGAGGCTTGGGGGGGATACTAACGCATGAGCACCGTCACTCAAAGCCATAAAGGGTAGTAAGGTCCAGTCCCATTCTGCAGCAGGATCACGCCCCTCTTCGACGCCAAACCATCGCTCGACCTCGGGCCCTCTATGATGGTGAAAGTCAACCACAGCTACCAGTGGCACAAAAGCTGGATTTGTCGCGTCGCCGCCGCTATCACTAGCAACGCCCCCAGTCGGACTTGCCATCGCGACCGTGGGGGGAGGGTGATCGCAGCAGTCAAATGCCAGCTGAAGATGCGCACAAAAGCAAGTAGCTCAGTTACGTTTTGGGTCGAAGAGACGCTGTAGTAGTGCGATGCAGCAGAACGAATAGATGGATCGAGAGCGACCCGGTCCCCGTGTGGGTAGACGAGCTATGATGTTGTCGCCGGCTCTGACGTGAAAAGCGAGATGCAGCAGGCAAGTGACTCGAGTGGGCGCCGCAAGGTTGTTCGAGATTGTCGTGGGGACAAGGTGGGAATGAGATCAATCAACCAGAGTAGCTAAGTAAGTACCTACCTACCTGGTCTCCCCATTCGTACTTTTGCAGAGAAATGTGATGGAGCGTACGTAGGGTGGACCACATGAATCATGGAAATGATATACATGTAAGCAAAGCAAGCAAGCAAGCAGCAGGCTTGGATGGAAAGCTTGACAGGCGAGACAGGAGGTGAAGGTCAGACTAGGCAAAGTTAACGACAATAAGTTGGCTTGGGCTTGGTGTTGCCCGTCGATCGACTAGACTAATTGGCCAATGGTCGCTGAATCGCCCACATTATATCGAATACCGTTGTTTGAAAAACCGACATGTGCTACGTCAACACAGCCAGCCACCTGGGCGAAATGCCATGACCGCCCACTCAGGTTGTCGACAGCCAAGGAGACGGAGACGGAGACGGAGACTCGAGAAATGACAAGCATCCCATCTGAAAAACATGAGAAAAAAATGAAAAGTATCACGATTGAAGAAGGCCTGGGGACGTGTCAGGGTATTGAGGTGGGGCTGGCGGGAGAAACACGCATCAGCTGAGAGAGCAGCAGCGTTCAATGTTGTCACTTCCGTTAATATTCTTCGGAGCTCGTACAGCAAGCACCTGGCAAGCTTGTACCTTAGGTACCGGTCAGTACATGAAGATGCTGTAGCTGCTGGGCCCAACGCCACGCTCTAGCGGCAGTATCGAAATACTTGGCATGCAAGTACCTATGTAACAGCTAAATGACGAGTGGCTCTGGCAGCACACCCCCCACCATTCCCCTCACTCGGGACTGACTCCTTCAAAGATTGGCGCCAGATATCGTCAAATCGTCAAATTGCTAAATCACTACATCACGGGCTACCCAATCACACCCTTGTCCGCCTTGAGCTGGCTTTCGACACCACATTTCGTGCAAATCCCCAAAGCTCGGGGCGGCTCGCTACCGAGTGCCGCACAGGCTCGAGCCGCGCTAAGTCAACAATACTTTTGCGAGCTGCAAGTCTCCCGGTCGGGGTTGGGGAGCCTCTTAGTCAAGACATACTGACCGTACTTGAAATACGCATCGTGGTCGAACAGCTCCAACGGGGCATCAAACGTGGGATCACCAAACAATAACAGCAGTGAGATAGACGCTGCAAGACCTTTGCCGCCGCTGCCCTCCTGGAACAGACGGATATTCGACCACCCTCTGAACCAATGAACCTATCACTCACGCGGCGACTGACCCGTAGTATGGACGTGGCAAAAAAGTATGCCACCTGTCTTGCATTGCATAAACGACGCACCTCTCTCTCGCGCGCGCATGGTAAGCCAGGGCACGAGCACGAGTATGGGTATGAGTAGGTATGAGATTGAGCATTCATGATTTCCCATCAAGATGCAAGAACAGAACAGCTGTCTTCCTGTTCGGGGTGAGCCCACCGACATTCCACAAATGACCAGTCCCCTCTCTGCCTGCCTCATTCAGACCTTCTTACCTACTCCTGGGTAGGTTTCTATGTAAGACGCATAATATATGACCAGGAGCGATCCAATTCCGGTACGCTCTCCATAATGAGTAGGTAGGTCAAATAGGGCTCATGCTCATGTACGAGTAGTAAGGAGGACTAAGTGAGGGCAGCCAGAGCCTCGTACGCCGTTCAATCGAGCATCACCAACCAACGAATTGCATTTATTCCATGTATGAACACTCAAGTCAGGTAGTAGGTAATATATCTACCAATGTTATTTCCTCTGCAAGATGGTTTGAATTTTTCATCTGCCTGTTTCCTTACACACTTCATAAGAGCCACACCCGGTCGAGCTGCTGGTCGGTTCCGATGTTGTGATGCTCATGCTACCCTCATCATCCCACCCCTCCCTCCCCTCCCCCTCACCGACCCTGCGGCGCCGACGAAAACAGATCCCAATTCAGATGGAGGCAAAAATGGTAGTGCATTTGAGGTCGCAATGGCCAACGTCCTCCAGGATCCCCGTGCCATCGCCTCAACACCACCACCCCCCGGCATGCGTTCGCTACGCCCTCACTTACGTACATACATACATACATACATACCTACTTACGCCCGAATTTTACCACGTTCGTGATGCAGCATGACGGGCCCATATATATGCAGATCATCTGCGATCCCACTCCCCTCCAGTCCCCTCCAGTCGGAGCTTATAGCTAAGAGGTAAGCATTGCATAGTGGGAGTCAGTGAGCCTTGGGTGGTTGTACTCGGGCTTCGTAAGGAATACAGCGGTACCGACGCCAAGGTCTTGCTTGTCACCGTGATATACATAGACTGTTGTTCCCCCTTGAAATTGCAAAAAGGGTGCATGCGATTACTGTGTGCATCCAACCTTTGGAGGTGTATCTGTCGTGCGTAATGCCAAGGTCAACACGAAATATTCCAATCCAGTCCCCTCGCGTGCTGATGCAACTACCAAGGTGCAACAATGACCAACACACACACCAGACCGGACCCTACCTACCCCATGGGGTCCTAGGTTACAGGTACCCCTATATAAACATTTCATGACATCTGGCCGGTAGACTCGACGCATAACGGAATGTGATCAACGGAGTAACGTTCGATTCAATATCAATATTCGCTCTGGTCTAATCCAGCCACTATGAAGCTAATCGATGCCCACTCTCAACAACGCGTTCCTAAAAGGCCTCTACCAATGATTTGTATGCTTCCCGTGCGATTGTTTGATCTCATCATTCATGAACAGAAGCCAGGTTTGTGTTACCTCCAAGCACTAAGCCCAGCCCATGGGTCCTGCTGCTGCTGCTGCTGCTGTTGGTGATTGGGCCTGGGCGCAGTGCCATTTGGCGCAGCACCGTGTTGTCCGGAATACTGATACTCTTGTTGATGTTGAGGGTAATGAATTGTTTGCTGTGGTCCTAACGGCGGAGGCCCAGGTGGAGGCGGAGGTGGCACAAAGCCAGGAGGAACGAACTGCTGTGACTGCTGTCCTTGTGGATTTCCATACGTGCTATATTGATTCGAGGCGAACGATGTCTGATTCGGTGGTGGGGAGGCGGGCCCCCTACCCGACATGCCAAGATTGAAACTCGTCTGTGTTGAAGGGGGCGATACTGGTCCTGGATTGCGTCCCCAGTTGCTGGGATTGTAGGTAGCTTGCCCATACTGCTGGTTAGTTTGTTGCGGAGCTGGGGTGAAGGATTGCTGTGGCGCAGGCGTGTAGGTGCTGCTCGGAGGAGGACTGGTGAAGCTGGGGTAGTTGGCTTGATTAGGAGGCGGAGAATTCGGGACCTGGTAGTGGCCAGCAAAGTTGGTTTGGGGATATCGTGGAGCGTTGTTATAGGACATGGGCGTGGGTGTTGGCCGTGATGACCCTGGGTTCGGGGACGGCGAGGGATTGTTTGGATCGACAGACATGCGTTCCATGAGCCCACGCAACCTTTCCCTCTCCATTTCGGCTTGGGAACTCTTGCTGGCGACCTTCTCCTGTTCAATTTGGTTGAGTAACTGAGCCCCTTCTGATCTCCTGTTGTTCACGAACGTTTCGACGTTCTTTTCGAGACTCTCCACCGTCTCTTTCATCTCGCTGTACCAATTCTTTGCGCTCTGCAGACCTGACTCAAGGTCTAAGAAGTCCTGGTACACCCTCTTGAATTTGTTGACCACAGAATTCCTTTGCCTCTGTATGGATTCATATTTGCTCTGCTCAGCACGTACACGCTTATCCTGCAGAAGGTGATTGAACGAAGCAGTCAAGTCCTTCATTAATGCGGACTGCTTGTGATTCGCCTGTAACAGTCGGTTTTGATGAGGACGGAATTTCTCCAGTTCGGACTGAAACAGTTCGTTTTCGTAGTTTGCTATCGCTTTCTTGTTCAGGATTAATATTTGAGAGATATCGTCGTTATGAACCTGCAACCATCAATCAATTAGTACGAAGTATTCATGATGGCGAAGCAAACATGATGAGCTTACCTTTTCCTTGAGATCTTTCAACACTTGGTTGCGTTCCCTTTTAACGAGGTTCAGCTTCTTCAGGATATCCTCGACCCGACCGATCTGTTGCGCAACACTGAGGCTTCCATCATCGAAGTCGGCTTCAAGTAGGTTTGGTTGCTCCGTGGCCGGGCTATTCGCATTACTTGATTTAGTCCGTATCTTGTGTACGGCGTTCTGGAAAAGAACATCAACCTCGCCGAGCTGGGCCGCTTGTCGCATTTGCTCGATGTCAGTCTCGTTCTGTCTGAACTTCGCATACAGTTGTCCATCGCTCCTCGAAGCTTCGTCTAAAGCCTCCTTATAATTTCGTATGTTTCCCCGCAAAGTAGTAGTAAGTCGTGAGCTTGGCTGTTGTGTCCACTCGCCCTCGTACTTGGATCGCATCTTTTCACAGACGCTCTCTTCCATATCGAGCTGTTTCGAGCACCGTTCCAGGACGGTGACGATAGCATCTTTGTCGATGCCTAACGTATCGAAGATCGATATCGGGTTCTCATGTCCCGCAACGTCGTCGCACCAAGTCCTGAAGTCCTCGTCTGGTAGTATTTCCTGATCGACTCCGCCCTTCAATACCTGCAGCGCGCCTGGTAGCCTCAAATAATCCAAGCTCGCTGCCATTTCGCTGTTCGCCGAATCTACCCTCTCGGTCTCTGCGCGCACCAGCTTCGCCTTCTCCTCATCATACAGACTCGCAGACTCGGTAACAGCGAAGGGGACGATTTTCGCGAACAGATCCGGTCCCGTGATTCTTGATATATCTTGACCAGCGTATAACTCGTTGACGGGAATTGGCTTGGCGGCTGGCAGTTTGGGTACCGGTACCAAGCTTGGTTCTGAGGGTACCGGTTGATGATATATGTAGTCATTGTCATTAATCAGGCCTTTCAGCTTGTCTTGTATTGTCGTCAGGTTTCGTTTTGTAATATCCGCCAGTATGGGGCCCGTATCAGAACTCAAGTTGGAGGACGGTGATGGCGAACTCGGAAAACCACTCGCTAGCTTATTTGCTTCTTTGGCCTGGATCTCAGCTGCAGTGAGTCTTGCAACGGCAACACCATATGAATTTGCGTCCTCATCTGCCAAAGCTTGGTAGTATTGCGCGTTGGCACTCATCAAGCTGGCTTTGATCTAGTAGTAAGTTAGGCTCGCGAAATCCGACTAGTCAGACTTGAGAGGGCAATTTAGGCACCGTACCTGAGTGAATAAAAACCAAATCTTCTCGAAAATGCCGCTGCTCACATTTTCCTGGACACCTTCGAGAGCCTGTTGATAGAGGTATGCCGCTTGACTCGATAGCTTCGCCAGCATGCCCACTTTCTTTTGGTCCGCGACCTGTTTCTCCAGAAAGACTTCCTGAGCCTGCGCCAACATTATCGTTATCAAGGTCTTGACGGTGTCTCTGCTCAGATCCGACGAGGGTGCGTGTAGGAAGTTCTCGTTGATGTATGTAAACATGCCGGCAGACGCTTGGAAGGAATGATAGGACATCTTCAGGCCGGCATCTTCAGAGCGGGCTTGCACGGCGGCATGGCAAGACAGAACAGCGGAGATGTTGAATATGATGGAGGCTTTCTCGAAGGCTAGCGAGTATTGCGAGGTCAATTTGTGGGTGAAAGCGTCGAACCTATACGGCATGGTCAGGAGACGGCGCAAGTAGGACGCCAAGGGAGCTTTCCATACCATGTGAAGGAGATCTTGATGTGTTGCTCATCGACAGGGAAGCGCAAGTCCAGCAGTTCCAACTGGCCGTAGTACCTGTACAGCAGATCGCGGCCTGCGGTGCTGTCCTTCCCAGCACCCCTCATGTCCTGTCGCAGGCGATTAAGCGTCGCGCATTCTTCGGCATATCGTTCGGGGTCATCTCCGTATGTGTCGCGGATGTATAACTTAAGCGGCGTGATCCAGTCGACCTCGTTGGTGACCTTCAAGGGCACCGATATCATTGGCGTCTGCGTCATGTTGGGCGTATTCTGGATGGCAAGACTCCGCGAGACGGGCGAGCTGAGAGCTTGCGCTCGTATATGTCGGCGATTGGGCGACTCGTGCTAGCTTCTCATACGGCGTCGTCGGCATGGACAATGAGGTTTATGCGACTCGAATGGCACTCATGAGCCAAGGGGTATCTATGCGTATAGTGTCTTTGCCTGTGGGTGGATTCGGATGGAGATCTCTTAGTTGCGTAGATGCCTAGGCGGTACATCTAGCTATGGTGGCTGGCAACACGTTGATGGTGGTGACGGTGACGGTGACGTTGGTGGAGACAAGCTGACCTGCCACGCTGTCCCAGGACAGAATCGCAACAACGTGTTGTTGTCGCAAAGTGGTTTCGTTCGGAAGGTGATCACAAGGCGATATTTGACGCTCCTTCTCGCTTGCTTGCTATCGAACCGAAGAAGGAAGCGAAGGCCTGACGGGATGGTTTGGCAAGAGCAAGGTAGGTAGCATGCAAAAGCGGATATAGTGGGGAAGTACATGCATGCCGATACCTGAGCAGAATGAGGGCCTGACCTGAACATGAACCCGAACCTGAACCTGACCAAGACCTGGCCTTGTACCAGGTACCCATACATGCATGCATGGTCAGGCCTCTCAAAAGCCCGCCCTGGAGTGCTAAAGAATGGCGATCAGCAAAGCGCTATGAAGTACCTCTGTCAGCTGGCTCTGAGACACAAAACCTAAGACACACTACGTAGCGTGTTTTGTGAGTACATATGTAGCTTATTCAGCGCAATCTACAGGGGCCACACCACCTGGGAAGAGACACACAAGGCGTGGAGCTGTGCAGATGGGGTTGGATTGGGCTACATGAGGTACATGTATCTAATGAGACCTAGAGCGTCTAGGAGCCAAAGTACCTGCAAATGTACGCCACAGTACTGGCCGAGTAGCCGCTGCCGAGGGTGTTATTAGGCGCCCCCGATGACTTAAGAGAGAGCTTAACAGCCTCGACAGCTTACCTCGAGTAGGTACTTCCGCTGACGGGACGGGCGAGACGGGCCCTGGATGGCGGGGTAAGCATGCTAAGCGCCTTGCTTTTTCTGAACTGATAGAAGCCCATGATGACGGAGTAGTACCGGTACTTAGGTATTATCCACCCGTGCCTATTGGAGGTAACGTCAACTTCAATGTTGTTATCAGTTTGTAACCTCGGACAGACTGTTATACCACCTAAGGTAGGTAAGTACATAGGCAATCATGTAATTATCCAATGAAATCGGAACTCGCAAAGGTCAAAGCATAAATATCTTGTACTGCTCTACTAGTTAGGTCTTCTTCTCTCGTATGGACGCATGTGGTGGAACTCGGTGTAATTGAATTCACGGGTATCGTCGCTCCAAACCAGAGGCCAGAAAGAGGTGTTTAAGGTATCCCTGCTACTTGTGACGTAACCTCAGCATACTATCTGTAAGTACAGATAGCATCTGATCGTACATCCAACTCCCGTCGCGGTCATTCTAAGATACACAACCTAGGCAATCGTCCCATGCCCAGGAGCGCAAGCTTACTTATGGTAGCCATGAGGTTCATTTACATGTTTGGCCCAGACATATCACATTCATGCTTTGAGGTACCTATACTCACCCCACCAATCATTGGTTCGCAGCAGCACTTTCCATGCAGAGTGATCGACCTTGTCAGCACTCAGGAACCCCTCCGCGGCTAGCCATTGGCTTCTGGCCTTGACTGCCAAGCATTAGGCATTCCGACTACAGCAATCTTGGTCTACGGTCAAGACATCGCATCGGATGCCCACCCGTTCGAGCCCGTTCATGGATTCGGACTGAGCTGGGGGATGAGGATGGCGAACGGGTCAGTGCCTTCGACAGCCGCTGCAGCGAAGAATCGATCTCCGTTGCTGACAGACACCACCTCAGCCAGTCGGCCATGCTATCTAAGCTCGCTGCCTCTTCGATAGCGGGCTTATCGTCCAGTCTCCATGTACGACATCGTAGATTGGCCCGGTTTGACGGGTGGCCTATCCTGCGGCCATCTGTAAGATGTGTACTTCGTGATGACTCCGGGATCTCATGCATTAGTCTAGCCGAGTAGGACAAGGCTTTCTTCTCGAGCGCTCTTCTCGGCGCATGGAGACGCCAGCATAATCACGACCAAGGAGTCTAGACAGTCGGTGGGCAGGTTTCCCCCTCACGTTTAATTGTATTGGATCTATCGTATCTCAAGTGAGTAGAGTGTGTGGCCTTCGAAAGGCCGCAATAACTGCGGCCACGAACTGCTACATCGAATACATTGTCGTATGATTAGTATACAAGCACCCAAAATACAACACCGAAGTATCTCGTAGACACCGTGCCTTTCAGGCGTCATCCGCAGCACTTCTGGCTGCGCGATGCAGCTGCCAGAAAGTCTAGTTTCCCACCCATAAGGGATCATAACGCCTCAGATGCCCGCCGTCGACACCGCCTCATGCATTGGCTAGCCATCAGTATACCCCATTCTAGAAAACCATAAAGTCGTGTGTACATATACAGTGGGTATCAATCCAGGCGGTAATGATATATATCGCTCAACAAGAGGTATCACTTGGATTTGTTATCGTCTTTGGATTTTGTTGACCCGTCGGCCTTGTTTTCGAAGGGCTTGTCTTGTTTGGTCGGCTCCTGATCGCGGTGAGCAGGGTGGTTCGTTAGGTTATGCCACATTGACTTCAGGAAGCCCTCGTTCCTGTGCGTCTCGGGGTCATCATCCTTCGTTGCCTCCCTTGGTCCCGAGGAAGACCCAGTCTCGGACCTGGTGAGCTTCTGGTCAGATCTTTGATACCTTTTCCGCATAGATGATACAATATTCACTCACCCTGGCGTCTGCACGTTCATGATTCTCTTGGCTGTCTTGTCGCCCATCTCATCGGCCAGCATCTCCACAAGCGTACGCTGGTTTGCAGAAAGATACTTGGGCATTCCCACGCGGAATTCGACCCGGAGATCACCTGTTCCGGCGCGTCGCGAGCCCAATTGCTTCATTCCCATACCACCCAAGGTCATCTTGTCTCCGGTGCTGGTTCCCGTTGCGACCTTGACGTTCACTTCACCGTCTAGAGTAGGAATTCGGACTTCGCCGCCCAGCAAAGCCGTCGTGATGGGGATACTAGCTGTGTAGAGAATGTCGGAGCCCGCACGCTTGAATTTCGGGTCCGTTGCGACTCTGATAAGGACGTAAAGATCACCTTTATGCATATGAGTTCCGGGAGGAGCCATGCCACCAGTGACAGGAGCATCTCCCTCCCCATCCATCCGGAGTTTCATGCCATCCTCGATGCCTGCAGGAATATCGATGGTCAGAGTTTTCCGGGTTTTTACAGCACCATCTCCGTGACATGTCTTGCAGGATGAGCCTCGGGGAGTCTCTTGACCAGTGCCTTTGCAAGTCCCGCAGGTTGAGGCCATTTGGAAGCCTCCTTGCATGAAATGGACCTGGGAACCCGTGCCGCCACATGATCTGCACTGGCTTCGTTTGGTTCCCGGCTTCAGGCCGCTCCCGGTGCAGGTGTCGCACGTAGCCATGGGATGTATTGTGATCGTTTTGCTGGTGCCCTTCGCTGCCTCCATGAACGAGATGGATGTTTGTACCTCGATCTTCTCTCCAACCAGAACCTCTGATCCGAAGGGGTTTCTGCCGCGACCGCGACCGCCGCCCATGCCCCCACCGAATGGGCTGCCTCGTCCACCAGAAAACGCGTTGAACAGGTCTTCAAAATTGAAATCGGCACCGAACCCTCCTCCTCCCCCTCCAGCTCCGAAGCCGGAGAAGGGGTGCCCCTCCCCGAAGGGACTACCGCCTCCCGGATGAGGTTGTCCGTTCGGGTCGAAACCGGCGGCGCCGAATTGATCGTACTGTTCTTTCTTTTTCGGGTCAGACAAGATCTCGTATGCGGACTGGATCTCGCCAAATTTGTCTTTGGTTCCGGGGTCCTTGTTGGTATCGGGATGGTATTTTTTCGCCAGGCCATAGTAGGCTTTCTTTATTTCGCCAGGTGACGCAGTCTTTCCGACACCAAGTGTCTTGTAGGGGTCCTTGGTCGCAAGAGCGCTTGAGGTTGCATGGAAGGACTTTTGGGTTGGTGTGGTTAGTTTGGAGTGGCAATCAGTTGCGCAAGCAAAGCAAAAGACACTCACCCTCCGTTGTGTGGAAACATGCGACGGACGCGGGGGAAGTGGCTTTGCAGTCAGGTTTAAGAGGGAGGAGAACGAGGCATTCGGACTGCTGGCGCTGTGCTGTCGCAGATTGTTCCGTAATCGTTGTTGCCTTCGACATATCTGAGCAGGTGACAGTATGCGCGACGGCAGCGCCGCCTTTGTTAAAACACTAGAATTCATTTTGAGTGCCAAGATATACAAGTTTTGAGCATTAGGCGTTGCATCGCATGACGGCCGCACCAGCGTGACGTCCCTAATAGGGCACCTGAGAGTTGGAAGGATGGGTAGACAGATTGATCAACAAGAGTGAAGCTTTTGTCGTGTAGGTCCAGACCCTACGGTATGTAATCTCGATGCAATGACGCTCCAATATTTTTTTTCTCGTTGATAGCCCGAGCGCCAAGACTAGTGGCTCCATCAGGCTTAGCCAAGCCCAGCTAATGCCGAGCCGACGGGAATCTTCTCGATGCTTACCAGGTGAATGCTCAGGTCCCCTACGTGCCTGCCTACCTTGCACCGTAGTATGTAACTATACGTTTCGAAATAAAGCAGTATCTATCAATCTATTAGATATTCCAATCCTTTCTAGAGCTACTATTAGTTATTACCTTATTATATAACTTATTTTAAACCTGTTTTTTTCACTTCTTTTTTGTTTTCCCAAGCTACCTAGGTATATAATAGTTTCTATGATTACGCGAACCACTAGTCACTACCTAGAGGGGTGTTAAATCTTTCATTTATTTTTATACAACATGCCTGCCTACCAGGTATCCCTTGAGGTAATTAAGGCTCAATCCGTAATTGGACCAAATTGAGAGCCCCTCTAGAATCTACGTACCACCATTTCCAATCACTTCGAGCCCTCTAATACATGTAAGTAGAATCGTCTTACAAACACCTACATACTCTGTATGTCATTCACGTGAGGAAGGAAAAGATGGGATCGTAAACGCCAACAAAGAAAGCAGCCAAGCACATCTATAGCATGTGCAACCAGAACCAGTTCGTTCCCTTTCGTTATTGGAATCGGTTCTTTATGTTTTTATTACTAGGTACTTGTTGCTAGGTAGACATACTCAATGTAAGATAGACATAATGTAGGTTACGATTCATCATTATCATCATCAGAATCATCTGGATGTAGCATGTTGTACGTTCCTCCTCACAAAATGGCTAAATGTCAAGGTCAGCTGCATCGGATGTTGATCGGAGACGACGGCCTCTCAGTCACGCCTCTCAGGCTCCAGTCTCATTAAGTGGTGTGCATACAGGCATTGTCACGGCTGCTTATCGATAAGTTTATGAGGGCGCCTCTTCCTATTTGAGACCACCAGTTCGCCTGAATAGGAAGCTGGTCTGACTCTGCGCTAAGCCAGATATTGCTTACTGTATCTATTAGGCTTGATGAGTTGTGGAACCGCACCTTTTGCACTGACACAGGTGTCTTAACCTTTGGTCAGACGGTTGACTCTGTCTTTATGAGAATTGTGATGACACGATTTGCTCGGCAGCAGGGCAATCCTTTGTTGCAAGAGTCTTTCATTCGTCATTTAGCGATAGAAAACAGAAAACAGATAAAGTTTAATCGTGCACCGCTGCGAATCTGCACGAGCTACCGAGATAAGCAATACATGCAGGGAGCTCTGTCCCAATTTTCCGCAGCCCGCGACAATCCACCCGTCGCTTCGAAACTCCAGGTAAAAATGCAATACACAGCTCTTGTCAGGCTTGATTGTTGGTATCATCCTACGCCAATGCTGGTACCTTTGGAGGCCAGCCCATGACGCCCCATATCGCAACCTCGTGAGGATCCAGGATCATTATGTGCGTGTGCAATGTGTATGTGCAACCATCCAGCCAAGTCGTAAATCCAAACATAGGGTATCGAAAATCCATCATTCGTAAAAGTATATCGTCGGTGACGGGCTTAAGGGAGAGGGGAAGCGTGTGGTGCCTCCTTATTCCTCCGTGGCTTCACGACCCCAGGGTTCCTCACTTTGTGCAGAAAGTCGACAATGACGTCGTTTTCCTGGATGCCGAAGTCGTTGAAGTGTCTTCGCACAGCCTTCGCCAGGTCATCTTTGCTCTGACGTCGGAACTGCGCTCGTCGCGCCATGGTGGGGGATCGTTGGCCGACGTTGGATTGAGACAAGACCCAAAAGCGGTACGAGGAGGAGAAGGCGGTCGGGGTGTCGAGTCGGTGTTCGCGGCGGTACTCGTGCAGAACGTCACGATCGAAAGTGGACCATTGAAGCTGACGAGAAGGAAGTGTTAGCTGAGCTGTACTGGGACATCAAGGCACCAAGGCACGCGAGGCCATCTCGCCTCTTAGTAGTCTGGTAGCTTACCCCTGGGGTGGTGGAGGGCTGCGACGTAGGGGCTGTCGTTGTGGCTGTCAAGCCCTTGGCCGAGGTGACCTCCTTCAAATGCGAGCCAGTGGAGCTGGTAACACGCTGTAGCTTGCCATTTGACTTATGGGAGTCCTTGGCTCCGTGGCCATTCCGCTCCTTGAGGCTCGCTGTGTCCGACTTTGCGTCGTCGTGGTTCGGTTTCACCTTGGGCGGCATTGGGAAGGCTGGGTGATCAAAGAACGGCAACAAGGCAGTAGCATAAACAGGATGGAGTCTGAGGTGTCATTCCTCGTGCGGAAATGGTGCAATCAGTAGGACTGGCAGTGTATGTATGTATGGGTTGAGTTGGGGAAAGCGGGTGGGAACTTGGAAGAGATGAGGAACACAAAAACGATGAGTGGGATTTACGGATGGGACCCCGACATCCCCAACTGCCCAGCCAAGGTACCTAAGCAGGATCTAAGGTTAAAAGTGAATGAGCCCGCCCTTCCTCCATAATTAGCGTACCTGGAATATAGCTAGTCAATAGTATCGGACCAGGTGTTTTTAATAGGTGCCGCAGCAGTACGCAGTAGTGGACAGGGGACGGAGGTCGAACAATGGAAGTCTGATAATACGCAAGTACTTAATGTGCCTTGTCCATTACCGCTAAGCTGAGGTACCTGAGCAGACGCGAGGGTACCATGGCATGGTGGGAACTATCTAGCTCGCCCAGGGCAACCGACAAGGTCAGACATGCTGGCCTTGCTGCCGAATGGACATGGGACTTTTTTTTTTCGGGACTTTTTCGCGACCAAAGGCACCAAAGGCATCAGCCACCCAATGACAATGACGACAGCACAAGTGTTAGCGTGCAGGGGTCAGGCACCGAGCTCGGACCCTGCAGATTTTGGCGCCGGCCTTGGAAGGAAAGTGGGGTAACCCTGCCGTCACTTGACGAGCTCGAATGCTTAACTCGGCTCCAGATTGTGTGCAGCGTCCTGTCCAGGTGATCCTGCAGAGAACTCATTGCCCAGGTGCGTGCTGTGCAGAGGTATGTTGCAAGACCGACACAAAGTTTTGGCACATCAATTCCGATGCAGTGCACCAATTCCCTTACAAGCGAAACCGTTTCTTATCTGCATGCAGGTAAGGTAGTTTTGCGATTCTAAACCATTTGGCCTGCAAACTCCACTGCTTAAATCCTAAAATGGCATCAACGCTGGAGCGCTTCCTTCTGGAGGGCAGGTTCATAATGTAGGTAGGTTACTAGTAAGTCCGTATGTAAAGAGTCGAGGACTAAAAATACAAGGGAATTGTGGTCTAAAATAGGGCCCTCCAACGAACTAACTACATACGTAGGTATAGAGCTGCTGTACGCTTCCTGCGGTCCTCATCTTCATGAAGAAAAACAATCCAGATCAGGTCGTGCGTGGGTTTATTAAAGCCGGCAAACTGTAATCGACCATTGACATGCGTGAGGTCAGCCCACTCGCTCTTCTGAAGGACTTATTCATCCTCATTCCGCCTTCTCTTTTCCATATCCATCACCACCTCCCGCGCCATAAGCTTCGCTTCCTTTCTATTCTGCTTGTCGTCCATCTTGCCCTTGTTCTTCCGCTCTAGAATCTCCCGCAGCCCGTCTTCACCATATGCGATTGCGAGCTTTGTCAGGGGAAGGTGGTAGTACGGGGCAGGATCCTCCTCGGGGTCTATATCCCATCCGACCTCTCTAGTTGGTGGAAGCGGCAATGGGTCTCTGATGTCGATCTTGCCAGGCTTATTCTGCCCCGTCTGAGATTGCGCGGGGTCATCCTCGTCTTGTTGTGCCTCCATTACTGCTTGATTTATTGCCAGCTTGGTTAAAGGCACGTGCCTGAAGGGCCCGCCCTCATCTGTAGTCTCGTCGTCCCATCCGTAGACCCAGCTGGGCGCCGCGCTTAAGGGGCTCATGGGAACACCGGGGATGGGGTTTTTCTGGTCTGTATTTGATAGCAGCCCCTGCAGGGGTCGAGGGGTTCGAGCAAACGTATTGATATCTACAACGCCGCGTGCGTGGCTAGGTGGCGGGTTGGCCGGAGCGGAAAGATCGGGTTCGCCGGAACTTTTGGATATCCGAGATTTCTTGTGAGTATGCGATGAGGTGTCGGGTGGTGCGTCTCGTTTTGACGTTGTCCTCGGTCCTGGCCCACCAACTCCTGGCCTCACACGCGGAGTCACAGTCTTGAAAGTGCCGCCGAATTTGTTCACATCGGGTGGTTCTTGAAAGGGCCACTTGGGAAGATCCTGAGCGTTCCAAGGCGTTGGTGTGGATTGCCTTGAAACCGCTACTTGCTTTCCTTTTCTTCGGCTATCCGGAGGTGTCAACCAAGATTGAACATCATCGACATCATCGACTGGGTCTACCTCTACCCCTTGAGCTCCGCCAGAAGCATATTTGTCTTCCGTGGGTTGTCTTGAAACCGATACTTGCTTTCCTTTGCGTTGGCTATTCGGAGGTGTCAACCTGGATCGAATATCATCGACTGGGTCTACTTCTCCCCCTTGCGCTCTGCCAGAAGGATCCTTTCCTCCAGCGGGTTGCCTTGAAGGTCCTTCCCCATAATTATCGTCAAGTTCGTCGTCTACAACATCCGAGGGCGGGTCCTCCAGGCCAACAGGAACACAGTGACCATCTTCACCAATCCTACCCGGGTAGTACGCCTGACAATCACTGCGTCGAGGTCTCAATTCCTTCGCGAGGACAACCTCCTTAATACCAATCCACCGATGCACTCCCTCGATGGCAATACGAGATCGGTAACCTGTGGCTCCCATGCAACGCTGGGCAGCTCGACCCTAGTACAACATTATCAGTATCGGTATGCAAGCGAAATGCAGTTATAAAATCATGCAGCACCATAGTCTTACCTGCATCTCGGCCCTAACTTCGTCGATATTTAGCCATCCAGATGTAGGGTGCCAAAAACTAGGCTGATGACCCCGTCCCTTGCAATGAAATTCGGCTACGCGGTGCATCAGTGTTTTGATGAGAGCAAAGATTCGTAAACCAGAACTCCAATCCGTATCATCCTCCGGAATCCACAGTGCAGGCTGAATCTCGGAGTCGCTGTCAAAGCGGATGTTCCCCTCCAAAAGAATGGTTGGCAACCTCCTCCTGACGCGTTGCACCAAGGCCCTCCCTTGAGGTGATCGCTCTGGCGTGACCACACACCACTCGTCAATCCTGTTGAAGTCGGGCGATGGCACAGAGCTTGGAATACTACCGTCTTCCTTGAAAAGCTTCTTGTTGGGATTTCGGATGGGACTTTTGTACAAGTGGGCGATGACAGCAACCCAGTGCCCCTCATCCGCTTCCACGTCCCAAAGAAGCCATTCTGCGCGACGTAGCCGCCGGAAAAAGTCGTTGTAATTCATCGCTCCGTCTGCGCGAACATCATTTCCGAAGACCCTCTTGCATGTCGCCTGGAATAGGCTATTGGGACAGAAAAAGACGCTGTCGGTCGACCCGTACAAGTCACCTGTATAGACCCGCGCCTTGACAGCGCTAGGAAGCGAGGATTGCACATGCCGAAGCGGCTGTTTGACTTCAAGGGGTGTCAGGGGTTTTGATCTGTACACCTGTAGACCATTAAGAGCGTTGAGGTCGTCTTCCGCCTCTTCAATAGGTCTCAACTCGGCCTTCCTAGCGTCAGACCTGGAAAATTCCATATCCCGGTCCTGTCCCACTTTCCATGCGATCTGTCCGTTACACAAGACGCTCGTTCGGGCGTAGATGAGTTTGTTAGGATGCCCTGGGCGCGATGTTCTCGCTGGTTTAGTGTATGTGGCCATCTTTGCTGATTTAATCGGAACTCACACCCTTCAAGCCCTATTCGTATGAGTGTTCCTGGATTGAACAGGAAGAAACCAGAAGTTTTCTCTGGCTTAGACAACTAATTGTTTGACGTTGTGATAGAGCGCTTGTTCATTTCCTCGGTAATGGGACTGAAAACGGTAGACATAGGAGTGGGCGACAAAGGGACAGAAACAAAGATGATGCAGGGGACTCTGCGAACATGCCTATAAGGGCAGGTTTTTCAAAGTTCCGTCCATTCATCAAAGGCATTAACCGTAGCTTACGGTCATGTTTTGGGTTGTTGGGCAACAGTGGTTGTGAGTGTGAGGTCGACAGTGACAGGGCACATTCGGATGTCCACCCAGACAAATCTGTATGGTGCATATGCCTCGCAGTTTGATCAGTCTCATCAGTCTTGCAGTATCTGCATAAACTAGGTAGGTAGGTCAATAGACTATTGTAGCATAAGTTCAAATAAGCATGTCTGAATGGTATTCGATACGCACAACTCGCCAACAATGCAAACCTATCGTAAATAAAGGTGCGTCCTTGAGACTATCCATGCGTCGTGCTCGTCACTGCGTAGAGCATTGTCCCAAACTCGTCTACACCCTCAAGCCAACGATCTACCCGACTTTGCCGCTTGGCCACGGTGGTGCCATCCATGCCTTCAGGAATGCGCCATAGCTCATCGATTTGAAAGATGCCCTCGCTCCAATCCGCTAAATGTAAATTATAAGAAGTATCCCAGTCGAGTCTTGTCTGGGCCCGCCAGAGTGCCTGGCCCGACGGTGCAGGCAGACCCTTCAGTTCTGTTCCAACAAATGTTGGCAGGCCGTCATGAGCAGAGAGCACGCCGTCAAACAGGTACATCGTGTACAATGTACGCCGATTCGCCTCGGCGACAACCCACGATTCCCACCTCGGACGAACTAACTGTTGTTCAGCTTCGCACACAAGGCCTCTCTTAGCGCTGGCACAAGCAATTTCCTGAAGATTTACCATACTCTGTCGAAGTGCCGGGCTCGCCAGCTCTGCGAAACGGAAAAAGAGAACCATGGTAAATAATAGGTAGGCCTGGAAAGCGCAAAGTAAGGTGATGGTGTCATAGGATTCGTATTGCTCGTGCAGTGAGTTCATCTCGCGCTCGAGCACATTAATCGCGGTTGCTTCACTCCCTGGCAGCTGGTGCTCGCAGATACGAACTATACTCAGACAAGTCGAGAGTGGTGATCTGATCAAATGCGTTGCTACTTGTGCAGCATGGATGAACGGTGGATACCCACGTCCACGTATAGCTGCCGTGACATAAGATTTGACCATACCATGCAGAAAAGGCTTGATGGCATCCGGGTACTCTTTGGGTTTCTGATCCGGCAAGGGAATGTACGCTCCCAGCCACCGATTACCAATGTGTTCAGCATTGATGGGGCATGCCAGTTTGAGGTCGACAAAGTCCCGAATCTCATGTCCAACAGCTCTGTGGGCTGTTACCGTTGCAAGGCGTTGTGAATCTGACAGAAGATCAAAGTCCGTTGTTGGCTCTGAAGATGATGCCACTCCTCTTTCAAGGTTCAATTGCGCCGAGCTTCTTATTGATCCAGTTGGACCCAGACCGACCCCCACCGTTTCGTTAACGCGCCTCACCGGTTCATTTGATGCGGAGGACTGCTGCACTCCAGAGTAGGAATCCGGCTGAACATTAACGCAACACAGTCCTCGTTGGATACATCTTGAGCAACCCGCTTCGATCCGGTCACACTTTGCCTTGGAGATTGCGCATTGTTGGCAAGCCTTCTGCCTCGAGACAGAGTATCGCGCTGGTTTCATGACCCTAGCAACGCATCACCCAGGGCCATAATTGTTCGCGAAAGAAAGACAAAAAAGGGACGTGCTATTAATAATCCACCAGCTCGAGGTAGCATTTGAGCCTCAATCTCCAGTTATGTGCCTCGACCAACTGCACCCAGCTGAACGAAGCACCGCCAGCTGATGCGGCGGCATCCTGTCACATAATTGTGCTACGAGGATTTGTCACCAACTGGCGGGAGAACAGTGTAAATTGTGCTCAGCGTCATCAAGATTAGTCTAGATACGAGCGACACTGGGATTATGGACTAGGTCCTGACTCCTACCTCCTATTTAAATCTGTCAGTGTCAATCAGACCGAATTTGCGCAGAACCTACTGGTACGGAACGAGTATTTGAGAAAATCGATGCTTAGTCGTGATACCACCCATCCCTCGCCCCCGACTATGTAGTAAAATTGCCCTCCTTGTACGTATGATGTTTGTGACTGTCGAGCTGTCTACGAGTACACATCCACCGACGATCACTCCCTTCGCGTTTCCCGGGAACGCGAACAAGGACGGGCCTGGCCTGGACGGGCATGACGGGAGCGCCAGAGATGGGATCTGCACTTCGGCTGCGCCCGGGTTTTGGCCCGCCCGCATAATCGTCAATGCGACATGGAAGCTAGACTGTTAACAGTAAGCATCATCTCAACTCCCGATAGCGACATACGGATAGACGAGATAGATTGATTACGAGATGCAATGGGTGTAGGTAGGTCCGAGCTAAGCACTTACTCGGTTAGGTAGGTCGATACCACTCGTTGATGATACCGTCTGACCCGTGTAAGATGAGGTATCTAAGATATCTTAAGTATCTACCTAGGTATGTAGCATACGTCTACCTCCGTACATAGTCTCCCCATGCGCGCTTCCAGTTCGTGAGAATTCTCCTTGCCCATGAATTAGAAAAGCGTGTATCGAGATGGCCGTCTCAGAGGCGCCGGACAGGGCACGCCCGGACGCGGACGTGGCGGATCCGTACAGCATATTCGACAAGCGCCAGAAGGGCCTGATCGTGCTTCTTGCCGCGACGGCCGCTACGTGTAAGTGATTTAATTCTATTGTCTTGGCTATTGTCGCCAACAAGCCGGCCGGCGCGAGAGCTAATGGTTCAATGGTGACTAGTCTCTGGCTTCGCATCCAACATATACTTCCCGGCCCTTGCGACAATCGCTTCTGATTTGAATGTGTCCATAGAGCTCATTAATCTCACGATCACGTCGTACTTGATTCTCCAAGGCATTGCGCCCAGCATTTGGGGCCCCTTATCGGATGCGAAAGGCCGTCGATTGGCGTATTGCTGTACATTCCTGATCTTCCTGGGTGCTTGTGTAGGCCTAGCCGAAACCCAGAATTATGCCACGCTCATTGTCTTGCGCAGCCTCCAAAGCAGCGGGAGTGCAGCTACCGTCGCTGTCGGCTCAGCCGTTATTGGAGACATCACAACCCGCGAGGAGCGCGGCGGCTACATGGGCATCTATCAGGCCGGTCTGCTCGCGCCGGTAGCAGTAGGGCCGGTCATCGGTGGTGCTATTGCTGCCACGCTGGGATGGAGAGCCATCTTCTGGTTTTTGACGATATACGGCGGCGTATTTCTGATTGCGCTGGTTTTCACATTGCCGGAAACGCTCCGATCTGCTGTGGGGAACGGCAGCGCAAGATCATCCAGCCCACTGGTCAAGTATCCCTTGAACCTCTATCAAAAGAGTACTCGAGTGACGTATGTTCCGCAAGCCCAGCCCGTTGGGACTTCTGCAAAGACCAAGATCGACATCGCCGGGCCGATCCGCATATTGTTCAGCAAGCAAGCATCGCCACTCGTTGCCTTCCTCGCCATATACTATGCTGTCTGGCAAATGAGTATCACGGCAATGTCCGTGCTGTTCGAGGACACTTATGATCTATCCGAGACACAAATCGGGTTTACTTTTATCGCAAACGGCGCAGGATCCATCATTGGCACTCTCATCACAGGCAGGATACTAGACATTCATTACAGACAGGCCAAAGCCAAGCATGAACCCACGCTGTCACAAGACGAATCTGGGACAGAATGTGACCTGCCTCCCCAAGAAGGCAATGACTTCCCCCTGGAAAAGGCCCGGCTTCGCCTTCTTCCCATTCTAGCGCTTCTCCAGTGCGCCTCTATCGTCACATTTGGCTGGACGATTCAATATCGCGTCCACATCGCTGTGCCCATCATCACCACTTTCATAACAGGCTGGACCGTTGTCTCGATTGTTTCTGTCGTTACTACTTATCTCGTAGATATTTTCCCGAAGCACAAGGCCGCGTCGTCCGCCAGTGTAAACCTTGCGAGGTGCCTACTCGCGGCAGGAGGTACGAGCATTGTTACCCCCATTATCAAGGCAGTGGGTATAGGGTGGACCTTCACAATAGCTACTGCGGTTCAGCTCGTCGCTTTGGCTTTAGGGATGGGAATACAGTTACGATACGGTCCCAAATGGAGACGGGCAGCCGAGAAAGCGGATGCTCAAGCTGATCGTGAAGCCACCCAACCAACGAGCGAGTACCAGACAGATAAAGCCAACGGAGAAAAGACGACAGCTTAATGTAGATCTATAAACTAATTAGAAACGGTCAGGAGTTTTATATATCTGATTGGCACCGTTCATTAATCACACATGCAAGAGACCACTGACACAACTTTTCGATTTCAATGTAGATGACCCGTGACGAGATCTGCGTTCTTATTCAGTCACTGCTAGTACACTACAGTAATAACCGACCATAAAGGCATTCCAGTGGCAGAAACTGTCACTTCCAGCAACTCCTAAACTTGTGCGACATACCAAACTCCGCAGCCGACATGCCAACAAATTGGACACATACACAACGTACCTCGGGCACATTTATCCTCTACTTCTGCAACAGCTTTCCTAACCATGCTACCGATGATCATCTCAAATCAGTAAAGTGTGGAATATGCCGTAAACCTCAGGTTTGACCAAGCGTCCATAAAATCATCTTTCCATTATTCATCATTAATGTTGACCTCATTTGCGCCTTGATAGAAAGGTTGCGCCGAGCTGCCCCTTCGAAGGTGTTAAAACAACTTGGTACCTACCACCCCTTGGATGTACCAGTGAAAGGTTTCCAAACTTCCAAGTGGTCGGAAGGTGCTTCTGCCGTTTCTCTTGAAGTCTCTTGTGGCGAGGTTCTATTCCGGGCCAGACGAGTACTCTTACGTTTCGAAGTGTCCCTCCAGGTATCGTTAATGATACATTGGTTTTGGACGGTGATCTTGGTCTCGCCGTAGGATTCATTGCCATTGGTATGGACAAGTGGCCCATGAGTGCGTCCATCTTTCTGCACGGTACCAACTTTGTCTCGATAGGCCTTTTTGGCCGAGTCGTCGCCGGCTTGTGGGTTTAGCGCATATCGGCGCCATGGGGATAATGCTGCAGTGGCGGGAGTCTCATTGATTTGTGTATCGACCTCTTTTGCAGAAACCCCTTTTGTAGGTGCATGGGAACCTGATTTTGGGGGGGACTCTGATCCAACAGTGCACTGGTTGCCCAACAAATTGCGTGCCTGTGCGTATATATCAATAGGTCTTTGGATACCAGACTCGTCGGGGCCGAGACCCTTTGGATCCGACCATCCTTGGCTAGATAGGACTTTGTGCCCAAAGGGATAGCGCGCTCCTAGATCTGCTTTTCCGATTGTTTCTGAACATCCGTGAAAATCGACATCAGCTGGAGTGTGCTTCTCAGCCTCTCGCACGAAACCATCGGGAGTGGTAGAGCGACCGAGATCAAGGCTTCCGATCCCTTCGCACGCAATAGCGACAATACTGGCGGGTGAGGTTACGGAATTCTCCTGCTCGGTAAGCGGCGGGGTATCAACGCTTAATGCAGTCGTCATTGTGGGATCGTTGTTGAATGTTGGTCCGGTGCAAGAGGGTGTGTCAGCCGGCTTGGCCGAGATTGCTTCAGCACCCCATTCCTGTTGTAGTTGTTGGGCCGCTATCCAGACGAGAGGCAGATCAGTAATTGCTACTAATAGCCGAAACTTCATAGGAAAATCACAAATCTCAAAGGAACAAAACCAGTGTGATATGAGATCACTTACTTCGAAACATAACAGACATTTGCTCCTCGTCCAAGGAGACCTTCTTGGATACGTAGAGCGTGACCTGTACATTGCACTCATCTGTTAGCCTTTCTTATACACAATAAAACATTTAGCGAGGTTAGCCATGCCGTCAAAAAGAGATGATAGGCCAAATCCTTGGGTTTGACGCTTGCGGTGATACTCTCAAGAAACTGCTGTAAAGAGTTTTTCATATCATCTGGGCAATCCACAAAACTGACAAGCCGGTTGATGACTTCGCTGCAGAAGTTGTTATCAACTTTGTCGGGGACTTCCGCCATGGTTGCTAGTTCATGGAGGCAACTCGACAGGACGCCGCTGCCGAATGTAAATATCTGTCGGATCAAGAACGGAGGAGAAAGACGGAGGAGAAAGTGGGCGGGATCGTAGAACCAGATGTGGCTAGATACCTGAGGTACCTTAGCGGGTAGATTGAAATTGGGCGATTAGGTAGGCTGTGTGTATGAGATCCCAAGATCAAGATAGACGCAAAGAAGTAGCAACAATGCAACAACCTGCCTGGGTAGTAGGTAGGTAAGCTGCGAGTCCTCGTGCATGCGCCTGTGTGTGTATGTGTGTGTGTGTGAGAGAGAGAGAGAGAGAGAGAGAGAGAGAGAGAGAGAGAGAGAGAGAGAGAGAGAGAGAGAGAGAGAGAGAGAGAGAGAGTAGGAAGGAAAGGCAGCTGCTGGCATATGGAAGGTGCACATGCCTTCCAAAAAGGTATGTTGCGTGAGTGCCTTGTGGGAAAACAAACAAAAGTGCGTGCAACAAGGCAAACCGTTACCTTGACACCAACAGCCCTGTATCCCGGCAACAGTTCCGTTTCGATAATTGCCCCCTTGACTGCTTGAGGAGCTTCAGGTGTGCACAAGCAACATTTATCATGCACATAGGAGGGTGCGTACCTAGTATGTACCTTAGTAGTAGTACCTATAATTGTATGCTCAGGTGTGCAAGTAAATTAGCTACTAGGTAGTAGCTAAGTTTCTCAGACGAACTCGAGGATGGCCTCAGGCACATGCTATGCTGCAGTTTCTTACCTGCATCACTGGGCACCCGGGAACCTACATCGACTACCTCGGGTAGGTATTGACGTGCAGTGCATTTAAAAACCTGCTACCGTCTGCGGCATGATATCGATGAAGAATTCCATACCTAGGTATTCATGCATATTTCAGTATAGACCTAATTGAATGGTTGGGCTGTTCTTGACACTGTCTCAGGTCTGTCTACATAGGCAGAGAACCGGAGACGCCTAGAGACACCAAGTCCCACTTGACAACCTATGTGTAGCAGCATGACTTGGGCTGACAATACATTTGAGAGCTCGGTATTACATATAACGCTCATTCCAGATCCCTATCCCATGTGTAAGAGCTACCCATCTTACTACCACTCACCCATGATGAAACACTGTAAGTGGTTTTTGAACAAACATCGAGGTGGAAGGTAATGGAGATGTTGATAGAGGTTGCATGACCCTAGTTGATTGTATCATCCCTTAGTGCAAGAAGCTCTCGGAATACCTCGTCAGGCTTCGCACGCAAAGCGCTGTGGAACAAGACATTGGTTTCGAATACCTTGATGTCCTTTATCCGAGAAGCTGTGGCGCGCGCCATGCCGGCGTCGACGTACATATCGTTGTAGCTCGCTGCATAGACAGGCACCTCATTCTTACCAAGCTGTTCGATGTTGTATAACGATGGCCACTCATCGTAGTTCGCCAGGACATGAGCCGTCTCCTTCATCTCTACAAGCCCAGAGCATGTTTCGAAATGGAAAGGGAATATCATCTCCCCCGAGAAGAAGAGCGGCTGATCACCCAGGCTAGCTGGCCCAGGCCAGTCGTTCCGTAGCCATTGAAATTCCGGAATGCGTTGTCCGACTCTCTCTGCCGCCCATTTGCCAGCTACCCCTGGGCCGAAACACCAGCAGGGCTCATGAAGTAAGGTATAGATAGGCGCTGAGTCCCAGCTGCCATCTTGTTCTAGAGCATTGAGAGTGGCACGCGAGAATACACCAAAATTGTCGAGGTCCGCTTGCATGCGTATAACATAGTTATGAACCGTGTCAAGGCCTCCGTCCATTCCAAGGTGCAGGCCTAATGTCATGAGTCGCTTCACTGTCAAGAATCCACCGGCCGGTAGTAAGACGCCCCCTTTGCCGCCTAGTTCTTGGATCTTCTCGGCTATGTCCTTGATGGCCTTGACGTCTTGGGGGAATTTGTTGTAGTAAGCCAGGTTGCGTTCTATGACACGTTGGTACGTTGTCTCGTACACTTGCTCGGGTCCCTTGTCTAATGCCGCAAGGCCGCCTGTTATGAAGCATTCCCGAAGCCCTTCAGGCGCAAATGAAAGGTATGTCATTGTCATCAAACCACCAAATGATTGCCCGAAAGTCGTCCATTTTTTCTTCTCCGGAGGGTATTCATCGGTGAGACACAGCCGGACAGCCTCACTGTCTTTGACCAACGTGTCTGCTCGGAAAAGCTTCAGGTGATCAGCCTGTTCTTGAGGACTCCCGACGCGAGCTAGTGTATGAGCAGAGATAGGGGAGCTGAAGCCGGTGCCTCGTTGGTCTAAGAGGAGCAGTTCGTAACCCCGATCTAGCATATATTTCGAGAGAGGGCTGTCCTGGGGTGCAGGGGTTCCAAAGCCGGGACCTCCCTGGAGGAAGAGTAGGAACGGCCGCTGTAATACGGTGCTGGGTTCGACGATGGGTTTCTCGTATTTGATCGCGCTCCTAGCAAAAAGCTTGATCGTTTGCCCTTTAGGCTTCGAATGGTCCAAGGGCACCTCGAACCATAACTCCTTAACGAGAAGTTTACCTACATCACTGTTTAGTTGAACGAGGACAGACTAACATGAGATGGTGTCGCTGTCAAAAGCCGGGCTGACATACCTGGCACAAGATAGGGCTTGCTCTGGGAGACGAGCCGAGCCACAACGGAAGCCATTACCAGCTCAGCACCTGTGAACTTCGGGATTTCAACTATTTTCTTCGTTGGTTTGCGTCAAAAAATCATGAGGCACACCTCCAGTGTAGAGAGAGGGATGCATGGTGGAGAAGAGGGGCAGACACCTCCTACAGTACTCCCCGTGTCCATCCCCGGACATCTACTACCATTTACAGTACGAACCCCCTGCAGCTTAAGATCGACTTCACCCGGCCGTGGCAACGTCTCGGACTACCGAGGCATCGAGCTATGCCAATGCTACCATTCGATTGAGGGATGTATCAAGCTATGTACATAGGCGGAATTGAAGATACCTCTCTTTTCATGTCCAATACTTTAAGACATTTCGTGCATTAGTAGATAAGGTTTACATTTTTACAGTAGATGCGGGTAGGTAGATCCTACAGGTACTCCAGGCCCCGCCCCCTCTGGTTGCTCCAGCCCCGAGCGAGGCCTGGCCCGCGCTCTAGACCAGGTAGATAGTCCCCTAGTATACGCATATATCTCTTATAAGGGTCAGCCCATCTGGCTAGTGGGGTCTAGCTGCTAGGTAAGGTACCCTTAGCACCTAAAAGCCGGACCGCTTCGGAGCTCGCAAATCCACAAAACCGGGTCATATGCCAAAGTTTAGCATCAGCCCATTTCCTATTTCTTTGAGCTTCATCTCCCTCTCTGCTTCCTCCCTCCTACATCACCAAAACGCGCAACGCAGTGCCGTGCATAGATGATGGTGATGGATGGAGCAGGCATAAACACTCAGCATCTGACACTGACGTTGGTCGAGTCTTTCAATGCTTTGGCCGATGAAGTGCAGAACCTGAGCGACAGACAGACCATATTGGAGCATAAGCTCCGATATGCACATGAACAGGTACGTTTCATCTACGCCAACCCTCTCCTCTGCTTCCCTGTACGCTTCCCGCTTCCCGCTTCCCGCCAGCTGTCACCTTCTGGGCTCTCCATCGCGGGTCGTATCATGAACATGTCGTGCCCTTACCCCACACCTGCTCTCTTCCTCGCCTTGCCGTATCATGATGAGATATCTTTAGCTCTAGATCGCGAGCTGCCGTCCAAAGACAGCGCTGAACGACTACATTCTTTCAAGTTTCTGAACATGGCACTCTTCCCACTACCTCTCTCATCCTCTCGTCGCGTCGTGGCGGAAACTCATCGTCGCTAACGTGGGATCATCGCTAGTTCCAATACCTGGCCGATAAATATGCTGCTGCCGCGCCTGAGGTATCAGAAACACTGGTGAACATACAGGTTCCACCTGAACTACACAATTCATCACTAGCAAATACAAATTTTGTTCCACTCCCTAACCGCAAGAGCTCCGATTCTAAACATCAAATTGCCGTGATCATCCGCGAAGGTAGACGCGTCGCTTCCTCCCTAACCGACTTCAGCAAGAGTAGCCAAACCAGCAGAAGCAGGGACAGCCTGGATCCCACAACCGTAACCTCCATGTCTACCATACTCGAGCAGGATTTTACCGTCGAGGGGAAGAAGGGCAGCTTAGACTGTCCCTTTAGCCAGCCCAGCGAGCAAGAGCCCGGAGGTAATAAGGCTCAGAGCCACCAGGACGCCGCAGCACAGCATGTGAATCCCATCTGCGCTGCCATGTTGGATGACACGGGCTCTGAGGCCGCTGCCACGAAATGTCCGATACGATATCTCGACCAGCATTCCCCCGAGGAGATTGCCGACTATCTTGAAAAGCACAAACATGAAATCCCCAGAAGCCACGAGGTCTGCGTTAGGCGCTACCAGAAGGAAGAGCACGTTAAGAAAATGGACGCCAAGTACGGTAATCTCGTTAGCATGGTCGAGGGCCTCGGTAAAATTCACCAACCAATGTTGCCGGAGCAAGACACACGGCCTCAAAGCGACGTCGAAAGGGGATCTTCAGACAGGGTGCACGACTGGGCACATACAGTCAGTGCCACGGCCGCGGACGATCCCGAAGCAACTTGCCGGGATGACGATGAGGAAGACGAAGAGAGGCAGAGTCACTTTGATCGACCTTTGAAGGAAGTGCGACTTGGCGAATCTCCTAGTCGGCCTTGGGGCATCTCAGTTCCCATCTTCTCAGACGGGCAATCGAGCCAAGGTGTCCATCGAGAGCGACTAGCGTCCCCGCCTCCAGCCCCGGTACACATGCCATCCTCTGATCCCAACGAGGCGACGCCGTTACCGAAGATGGGCAAATGCCCCTTTGACCACACGAAGCTGACGTCGATGATGAACGATACGCCACTTCACAAGCAGGAGGACAAGAACCCGTCTCATCATGCAAGTCTACAACCTTTGGACCAGCCCTTTACTCCTGCTCAAAACATGCCTCCGGCACAGACAGCTGCTGCTGGTTTGCCACAGCCTGCATTCATCAACCCTGCCGACCTGAACCGCCCGAAAGCGAGTGGTACTCCGCAAATGGTCTTTACTGGTCCAGTGTTCATCGGCTACCCGATTGAGCAAGCTATTCAATTCATGCAACATTTCCAGGGACAACAACAATAGGCGTCTTGTTGACACCTGATAGTAACGATGGATTTTCAGTCCCGTTCTTCATATCTCTTTTTTTAGTCATTCGAATGTCATTGCAAGTGAGATGCATTGATTGGTATGGTTTCAGGCATCGGCGGTACATTTGAGTCGCATCAGTTTGGAGTTTGGACTTCGGTATAGCAGCAACTTGGTTTAGAATGACATGATATGCGATAGATACCCATGCAGCACCTCGAAGCTTTACATCCCACTGATCGGATAATATGTCCAGTACTATGTCCAGTGATATGTGACATGAGCTATAATTCTTGTATGCGTAGGAACCAAAATTCAAGTGTAACGGACAATAATGCAAATTTGCGCCACTCCTAAACACCGTACCGAGCAAGACCTCGCAAGCCACTAACTAAACCAGTTGATGGGGAAATTTCTATACCGACGTCTACCTCGTGTCTGCATGCCTCTGCGTGCCATCGAAGTCCGGCCTGCTCGGACTTGGATTCGTATCGGTATCGCTCTCGTCTCTATATGTACCTTGATTATCCCCTGTAGCATCCCAAAGCGAGATATCGTCGTCATCCATCAATGCCGCAGAATCGCTCTCGCCTGGCCACCTGTTCTGCACTACGCCTTCCTCGACGTCGTTGTAATCGGGCTCGTCAGTGAGCAAGACGCCGTTGCCATCGGTGGCGGCCCCTTCTTCCAGAGCGAGCTCCTTGGCGCGCCGCATCGTCCGCTGGTAGACGAACCAGCCGACAGTAATGCCCACAGCGGAGCCGAGGATAATGCTAATGTAGTTGATGACGCGGGTGCTGGTGGGCATGTCTTCGTTGTCGACCAGCTGGCCAAGGCGGTCGCCAATGAAAACGTGCACGAGAAGCTTGGGGGTGGCCAGCGCCGTCGCCAGCGCGAAGCTGCCGGGAGAGATGCTTGGGATGGTGGCCAAGAAGCCGTTACTCAAACTGAAGGGCAGGGGGCAGAAGCGGATGGCGACTAAGACAGGCAGTCCGTCGTGCCGCAGGACCTGACCCAGCGCGACGAAACGGCGGTCCTCGCCGACGAGCCGCTGCACGTAGCCGCTGAGAACGGTGCGGCTGGCAAAGAAGGCAGCCGTCGAACCTACCACGGTGGCGCCGGCAACGATGGGCCAGCCGCCGGGAAACCCGAATATGAACCCCGCGATGGTGATGGTCATGCTGTAGCCGATCATGGGCGGGAACGCTGCGATGCCACAGAGTAGGAACAGCAGCACCCATCCGCCGGGGAGCTTCCGCCAGCCCTCGGCGACGGGATGCAGGGCGGTGAAGATGCGGTGCGAAAAGACCAGGAACACGATGCCGAGCGCGAGAAAGACCAGCCCGGCGACGGCAGCAAGCAGGCGCTGCAAGGGCGTCATGCTATAGCCGAGCTTGAGCAGCTTGTTCATGATGGAGATGCTGCCCTGCATTATGCGCTGGCCCAGCGGGCGGTGCTCGCCGCTGTCACCGCCGCGCGAGTAGGGCGTGGATAACCGCCGTATTCCCCGGGTTTGAGGACCCCGGAACAGGTCATCGCTGCTGTCGGGTGCCGAGCGAGCCCAGGCGGGCAGTCGGTCGTTATGAGACGGGCGATGGGACGATGTCGGCTCGGGGTCTGGAGATGGCGAAGGGGGGAGGGCCAGCGCCTGCGCTGCAGAGGCGTAGTCGGACGGCATGCTCGGGTAATATAGCTGCGCGTATGTCGACGGCCGGGCAGAGGTTCGCAATTTCTCGTGGCGGTCAAGATCAAGTAACCTGCCCGTCTCCCGGCGTGCTGCGGCTTCAGATAAGCTAGGGATCGACTGTGATAAGAATGCACGGATCTATGCGGTCTCTGAACTCTGGAGGATCCAGGTTCTCGGCTTCAATAAGGGCCCGTCAAATCGAAGTATTCTCGGGATGACCAATATTTACCGGGCCATTCTGTATTTCGAAAGTGGCATCAGAACGACCAAAAGATGTGATGCTGATGTTGCATGTTTGATGCAAGTGGAAGTGAAGCGGTTGTCAGATAGCGAAGTCCTGCAGGCAGACGGATCTGACTGGAAGACGGCACGACGGATGATGACGGAGCCATGCGGGCTCGCGGTCCGCGTTGGGCTTAGTGTGTCCTGCGATGTCGTAGCAGGCAAGGGCAGCTGTAGCAGAGCTGGGCTGGGCCCTGGCGCACCCAGCGGGTACCTGAATAAGCTGCCTGAATCCCGTTGCTGCAATTGGAAGTCATGGCACTGTGTGTGTTTCGTACTTGCTCTGATTGTCCGTCCCATTGGCAGTGTCTGAATTCTGGTTTCATGTCCCAGATCGTAGTTATACTGTGTGTATACAGTATATGCTGCGAGGTACGGCTGCGTCGAGATGGGCTAAGCTTGATTGGGTAAGCTCTCCATCTCGCGCGTCATGCATGCACCTCAAACTCAGCCTTAGGATAAATATAGTCACAACAGAACAATATGATTGGTGGGCGAGCCAAGACAATTCTCCTCCCGTCCCGAGACTTCCATGTCCATTCGCACGTGGGGCGTGGTCTTATTGACTGCGCGCAGGTCCACCCCAAGTGACTCCTCCCATCTTGACACTATCGATGCTATCATCTCCTGAGAACCTCCCTGACATAGGCGTATTTGAGTTTACGGAAACGTCGTCCAGATGAATAGTTCTCAGCATGCTTGACAACTCCTTTCATGTCCGGATTCATGGTCAAATGGGCCATCACAAGTACTTGAGCAGCTCAACTTAGCTTCTCATTCCGTTGTCATTCGCCCGGATTAAATCTATATTTACCTATGGGGATACAGTACAGCCAAATGGCCGTCCCGAGTGATATATCATGCTTGGAAATCGTCCATCGATCTAATAGAATGCCACAAGAACAAACTCTTTGTCCAGAAAAGGAGTAGAGTCGTTAATTGTATCACTGCTAACTGTCTTGTTCTCTCAGCCCATGACTTACCACACGTATACCGCATGAAAGGGTATGGGGGAGATCCACGTCATTCTCTACTTGTAAGACTTGAGCTGCCTAACCCTCAGTCAAGACGCAGTGCCAGTCTGCTTCGCGATCCAACAGGAAGGTCATGTAACAACAGAGTACAGACACCATACACACTCGTCGATTCTATTGGTTTCATGAACCTTGACGCATCGTGAGGGTTCCATGCGACTCTAGAAGCTCGACCCATGGAAAACGACAATAACCTGCGAGAGTAGTGGCTCTGGCCAGATACATCTAGATCAATCTCATCTCGTTGTTCTTGATACATTCACATTCTTTCTTTCACAGGAAAAGGCATATAAGTAGGCAATCCCACGGCCGTCCATGTTGACACAACTTACACGTGCACTCTTACATTTCGCCTGACCACGATAAGTCTACAGGAAACGTCAGCTCTTCCGGTTTTCGTCTAACCATAAATAACACAGTTGCCGTTCGGAGCTCTCCGCTATCGCCAGACATCATGAAGCCTACCACTCCTCTTCTCGCTGTTGTACTCGCCTTTGCACCTTTGGTGAGTGCCGGTCCCGCCGCATATGGGATCTGTCAAGCTGGTTGCGCGGGTGTTGTGAAGGCTTGCTATATGGCAGCCGGGTTCACTTGGGGGGCAACGGCCGGTCTTTCAATCCCGGCAACCGTCCTCGGTTGCAACGCGGCCTTTGGAGCTTGTCAAGCTGCTTGCTGGGTCGCTGCTATCACTCCGGCTCCTTGAAACTCTAGCTTCTTTGTGTGCATCTGTCATCCTATTGCCCATGGGAACGAAGTCTACGACCCAACGACCGATCGATCATGCGCACTATGGGACAGAAATGATATAACATGCGACTTCATACTCTCACTTTCGTTGGCGCAATGACAGCCTTGCCTGGCGTAGGATATTACGAGGTGTTACAGACATGTCAATGAGAGGGCAGGTGAATTTTTGGTGTCAGTTTTAGAGGCAGGATTCATACTACCATCCCAATTTTTTACTACGATATCAAGAATATGATGGTATTTGTTGTGGGCGAATCACACAGTCCGGCTGTACACTGTTCATATGCAATTTCAGTAGCTTAAGTAAGAGTTCTGTCCACTACTAAATACTGACTCCCAATGCCTCGTATATTGCACGTATGTATGCCTTGGACGCTGTATTTCCAATCACCGAAGCCGATCTCTTGTTCATAGCATAGGTAATAGTGATCCCACGCCCAACATCCATGATCCCCAGAGAGCCTCCTGAACCGCCCCAGTAAGCAATATTGCCTGCGGGCATCCAGTCGTCGAGCCAGTCCCCATCGCCTTTGATAGCATACCCGATACCAAAGCGCATGGGTGAGCCGATAGCGAGGTCTAGCCCATTAGATTGCTCCTCAAATATCAAGTCAACGGTAGGCTTTGACAGCAGCTGCTTGCGCGCGCCCGTACCCTCATGGCCCGCAAGTGTGACGGTCGACAGTATCTGGTTCATCGCGTGGGCGTTGCTATAACCATTCGAAGCACCGATCTCTCCCTGCATCCAAGCGGGGCGCCTCCCTACATCAGGAGGCATCATAGGATTCGCGACGGCCTTCATGAAGAGGGGGCCAGGCTTGAAATCAGGATTTGACCCCAACGGGGGTGTTGTCTTCGCAACCCGAGACACGTCCTTTTCCAGAATTCCGAGCTGGAAATCTGCGCCCAGCGGCGTCGCGATATTCTCCGCGATGAATTGTTTCAGACCCTTTCCCGTCACGCGACGTACGACTTCACTCAGCAAGTGGCCGAAGGTATACGCATGATACGCGGACGCCGTGCCGGGCTCCCACCAAGGCGCTTGCGGAGCCAGCTTTGCAGCGGACGTGACCGGGTCGCAGATCTCGTCCATCGTGACCTTGTCATCCCAGCCAGCGACCCCGGATGTGTGCGATAGCAGATGACGGATCTCCACGCCCTCCTTTCCGTTGGCGGCGAATTCGGGCCAGTACTTGGAGACTTTGTCGTGGGCGGAGATGGCTCCGCGATCAATGAGCATGAGGACGGCGAGACTGCTGAACATCTTTGAGCTGGAGGCTATACCGACAATTGTTTCCTCGGTCCAGGGCTGCTTGGTTTCCGGGTTCGCGTAGCCGCCCCAGATGTTGACGACATCCTCGCCATCGACGTTCACGGCGATAGAGGCACCGGTTTCTTCTCCCGAGTCGACGAACTGTTGGAGGAGCAAGCGGACCTTTTCGAATCGCGGAGTGCAACTGCCGTGCACTGCAGCCATGGCGCTACGTTTATGAAGTTATGATAGGCTGCCTGCCAACTGATAAGTATGTCTCGGTTTTGAAACTCCACGGACGTTTCTGAGTACCTGGTATGCACAAAGGGGTTTGCTAAGACTCTCAAGACAGCTGAGGAGGTTCTTCCAAGATATATGGGTGTCTGTCTGTAAGTAAGCAAAAAACATACCTCGTCAGCTTACAGCAGACCTTGATAGCTTCTAGTGTCGTTCCAGCTTCCTACGCAGATCGTACTAGTTCAGCTGTTTCACCGCGCGCGTAAGACCGAAAGAACCTTGGAACTCTTCGTGTATTAAACTCACTTGCATGCGCCTGGCATCTGGCAACCTAAGCAGCGATTCCCGGCATTAGCCAAGCCCTATTCGGACGCCGAATGTGTCAGCGGGGCCGTACTCACGGAACTGACTCACATTGTGGTGGGGAACATTGTTGGTCTAACATAGTATAGGTACTTAATCGATCTGCAAGAGGTGCAGGAAGGCCTCGTATAAAAAAGTAAAAATCACAGGAATCATCAGTTTGTGTAATAAAGGCTCAATCATATAAGACATGCTTAATTAAACCAAACAGTCGACGTGGAAGTAGAGTACACGACTTATTACCTGACCCAAGAACAAAAGATGAAGTTCTTGTTTCCGGCCGGGATTGAACCGGCGATCTTCTGTGAACATATATGAAGCTATTAACTTCCATGTAAGACAGACGCCCTAACCACTAGGCCACGAAAACTATCCCGTTGTTTCGGCTGTTGCTGATTGTGAATATGAGGCATGAAATGCCCCTATATTCCTCAAACTCGATCGTGGTGCTGAGTTTTGAGCAGGGCACCCGTGGGTGGGTCCGCTTCCGTCTGCACCTGCACTTATATATACCTCCCAGGAAAGCACAGTGCAATAGTCTTTTTCTCGTAGGTACTTAGATTATCTCTAGGTCTGATGATTATACTATTTGACTGCTACTTGACTTGACCTAAGGTACGAGGCAAACCTTTCTAGCGAGATGACTTTTGTGTGACCATATTGCCGTTTGTGACACATAATTGACCCTGACAGCGACTTTTCCCGACATAAACTACCTAGGTACCTATTGAACTACTTGCTCACTCAACACATAACGCCCAATCCCATGCAGCTGATAATAACTCATGAAAAGAGGCTATATTGTCACCCGAATTTTGAATATTGGGCTCTAGGTGCTTTAGATGAAGTGATACCCAATGTAGAGTTCCTAATCAGTTCCTAACCAGTTCACTTTACCCATCCTCCGCAATCAGTAATTTGCTATGTTTCCCCGTAAACAACATGGCCCCTTTGACATTGATGTCAATTCATACTGAGCTTCGATTCATCAACATTCATCACTCGTTGTACTCCCTTCCACTCCTCAGACTAGGACCTGAAAGTACAAATGGCCCAAGTTGAAAGTCGCTGATATACACCACGCTGGCCTCTAATGCGGTTATGGTACATATAGCTAAGCCAGTAAACAGCACACCTCGACGTGCACGGGCCTCTTCGAGCCACTCATTCTTCGTCGAGATCTTGCTGCATTTCTTTCTCTGATGAACAGTCAGCTTTTGGCATCCAAGAACAAACAGCACAGCGAAACTTACGCCAGATACGGTTGGCAGAATCCGTGATGACTTGGGCTTTAGCAAGCAGCTTCTCCTCATATTTCTGTTCGTCTTTCGACTTGTTTCTTAGCTTGATCGGTTGGGCCTTTGGTCAATGTCAGTTCAGTCGCTGTAGATGGGTAGTACCTGGGTAGCCTAGACGAACCTGCATAAGGACAGGCACGAGCTCCTTTGGATCTGCGTTTGCTAGCGAAGCGACAGTCTTGAAGCCGTTGTCGTAGAAGACTCGAGCGGTCCGACTCTTGATGAAGGTGACCTTGGCGAGTGCTAGAAGGTCTGCCTTGGCTCCGGCTCTGAGACGATCCGAGAAATGGTCTAGTATGGCTGCCATAGCGCTAAGGGGTATCAGAAATTGAAGTATCATGTGTTGGTAGGTACAGCGCGAAAACCTACCCCCAGCCCATCTGCTCGCAGAACTTGATCATTCCTGCCCCAAACCCTTGACACGTCTGCTCCAGTGTCTGGACAGTACCTCTTGGCATGTCATATTTACGAGCTACCGCATGCACAGGTAACTCGTTGCACAGATCCCTGAGCTGTAGAGCAAGGTAGAATCTTCGGTAAACACGGGCCATCTCTCTTTCTGCGGGCGTCGATTCTTTCATATTCCCACCTTGCGCCCTGTGTTCCATGTCAACAGGTTGACACGGGTTTCGAGGGAGAACAACCTACATTCTGTTTACGACTGTCGGTTTAAGCCCAAGAAAGGTCATAACGCGGAGTCCACTGCTATCAAGTGCTTCCATCTCCGTGCGGAAGACCTGCCAATTCACAGAGACGTTCAAAACCTGAACGGGCGTGAAGGTGTACAGAATATGCATTTCACCATCCATTACAAATGCCTGCAGTGCTCGCTGCAGTTCGCGATGAACGAATGCACCATCCTCGGGCTCTAATGACGATGCAACGACTGCCTTTCCTAATTGTGTCGCGACATAAGAATCGTCGTCGTCACAGGTCATGAATCCCATGTGGCGAAGATCCTTCAAACTAGATGTGACGTGCTCTTCAATATCGTCCGGTGTGTTAGAATGGCTTAAAAGCGTTTTTCGAATATATTCATCGATACTTTCCCGCGAGTTCACCAGCCGTATGGACACAACTTCCAGCAGTGCCCGTTGAATGTGGTGCTTGTCAGTTGTCAGACCGCTTGAAATCTGGGGTAGGTCTGCATTCATCAAGCCGATCACGTCTTCCAGGTCGGTCTTACGACAACAGAGATAAGTCTCGCCGATCTCGTCTTTACCCTTCCTTCCTGCCCGTCCACGCATCTGTCGCAGCATAGAGGGGCCTATTAAGTCACGGCCCATTCGCGCGTTATGTAGAATAACTCTCCGTGCAGGAAGATTGATTCCAGCGGCAAGGCTGCATGTTGCTACTACAACCTTCAGCGCTCCGTTATCGTAGGCGGTGGATATCAAGTCGCGCTCTTCGGTTGTCATCCCGGCGTGATGAAAAGCAACGCCAGCCATGATAGTCTCAGCCAAGATAGGATCGATACCGGTCGATAGACTCCGCAAATCTCCCATCAGATCGGCCCGCTTCTCGTAAACAAAAGATTCTAATTCGTTAGCTTGGGGCAGTACTCTGCTAATAAGCCGAGCATCAGTCTCGCATCCATTGCGGCTGCTACAGAAGACCAGAACGCCGTAGTTAGACCTTGCCGTTTCATTCGTGAGGGCAATGACAGCATTCAAAACGGGGTCCTGAAATTCCTTGTGCTGACTTGCCTGGACTGTCCTTACCGGTTGACTGTCAAGCTCGAGGGTATTACTAGAGCTCTGTCTCAGTTGAGTAGCGGTTCTCAGTATGCTTGTTGTGCTTGATGCTGGATAGATCTTCCCTTCACAGACCAGGTGTTCCTCCATGGGTATAGGGCGATAAAATGTCTTATATGTGTGCGCATCAAGCCAAGCAGACAAGGTTTCCATGTTCTAGCGTTGTTAGTAGTCTGTAGTTTAAGCCGACAGCTAGACAAATCGTACAGCCAAGGTGGCACTCATGCCGACAATTTGAACACTATGCTCTAGGCTCATCAGTTTTGTCGCGATAAGCTCCATTAGGTAGCCTCTTTGATCGTCATCTACCATGTGCAATTCGTCCAGGACTACAGCCCTCAAGTGCCTTATATTGCAATCGTCTATGGCTGAGTTAATGAGCATGTTCGCCTGTTGACAATATTAGAATGTAACTCCAAAGGGCACGCAAGAGATACGCCAACCTTCTCAAATGTACACACTCCGATGTCGAAGTCAGACCAAGTTTGCCTGATCTTGGAACCACCAAAGAAACCGATGACCCTCACAGTGTCCTCATCTGCCCGTTTCTGCCACAGCCGAGGTTTCTCGTCTCGCTTATCTATGTCAGCCGGCTTTTTCTTGATTTCCTGAACAATATTGCGCAGCCATCGAACTTTCTCTTGTACAAGAGCGACATATGGGAGAATCAAAAGAGCCTTTGCGTCTCTATCCTCCAATATCCTCTTCAGCATCAATATATCAGCGACGAGAGACTTGCCCCCACCTGTGGGGGCCGAATATACTAAGTTTTTGGAACCATTCAGAAGACCAGGGCCTAGAAGACAATGCTTCTGCCACGGGTAAATTTCCTTGATACCAAGACCGTTCAAATTCTTCACCAATGGTTCTGGCAAGGCATATCTGGGGAAGGATAGAGATAGGGAAGCGTCCGCCGAGGCGGTGGGTGTTGCAGATAACACATTGCGCTGGGAGTACTCGGACGGGTGTGTGATGGAAGCAGTTTCAATAGCAGAGATTTCGCTGGCTGTCAATCTAGGGGGCTCCCTCCCGACACCTGACGCTTTCTGGAAGTGAAACCGCCTACTGGAATCCGCAGGCGCGGAGTTGCCAACATCAGAGATGGAACGTTTGGAGCCTACTACAGTGGGCGTGGTGCTCAAGCTCCTGTGCTGCAATGCAACAGACTCGACTGTAGTCTGGTGGAAAACACCATGCTGGCGATCCATCGCCGTTGGGGTCCAACTTTCTGGGATGAAAGGCGTGCGTGCAGTGCAGGTTGGAGCATGGAGCAACGGGATAGGTACTTAAGTAGGTAGCAGGGGATGAGATGACGGAATAGGTATTTAAGTGTAAATAGTGGGGGCTGACACGACATACACGCGACCTCGCGTGCAATCGAGTGGGGTAGGTACAGAGATACCTCCGGGGCCTCCCTAAGCACCTGCACCTAAGGCAGCTCGGGCAGGATCCACCCACCTACCCTTGTCCACCGGGCTCGACCGGGTGGGCATGCAAATGCCAGGCCCCCAGGCTTCGGAGTTAATGCAAAAGTCAACCTTAGGATGCTTTAGGTAAGGTTGGCATTCCGGCCGCTTGTATCAGCCTGTCTTGCCTGTAGGTACTCGAACTAGGGCCCGTCAATCATCGGTTTCAAGCCTGAGAAAAGGATTTGGCCCCCGAGGGTCTCTGTCAGGTAGTGTCAGGTAGGTATTTCACTAATTCCAAAATGAATTGATTGAAACTTCCAACTGCTCGGAAACATTGGAATGCTGCTTATGTGAATATTCAGCATCCCTCTTCCGACGATGCCTAGCGCCATCTCCGGTCGGCTGTTACGCACCACGCAGGCCACGCAGGTATAGAAGTAGATATCGGGGTATATTTTTTGACAGTCCTTGAAATGTTGAAGAACAACCTTGAAGCTTTGGAGCGTCTCCTCTGTCTAATCAATTACAGGCTCACATGACCTCTAACCGTAAACACCGGATCTGGTAATGACACTACGCCGGTCCTATTGTACAATGCTTTTGAGGCTCGATGTGTTGGAAAGTAAATAAACAGGCTCTTTCCCTGCGAAACGCCTCAGAAGCTTTTTGCTGCCACGTTGGTATATCCCTCTAGTTATACAACCTTGTCCGTAACGCCAAAACTTTCTCCCTTGCGAGAACGAGCAACACCGTGAGCCTTCTTCTGTAGGGCTAAATCAATAGATTCCGCAAAGACGGGGAAGCACTAGCTCCGGTCACTGGTCGTCCATCATTAGTCCTTGAGGGTACGCTATTACTATTGATATTGTTGATATTTGATTCATGATTGAGACCAACGACAGCTCGAGGTGCCGGGGGGCTGCGATGCGGCGCCGGGAATGGCGGTCGTTGAGTCAGAAGTCCTTGTGAAAATGAGTGATCGATGGTTCGTGGAGATGGACCACCATTTGTGAGGCTAGGGAGGACAGGTGGGTGAGCTGACGGATGATATGGAGATATGAAGGAGCTGCCGCCACTGAGCATAGCAGGTGGTCCTCGCCGAGGTGGAGATGGAGGTACACCGTTGACCATGGGTTGTCCAAGCCCATGTTGGATTGGCCCAGCCTGGTGGTGCGACATTGAAGTGATCGGTGGGGGCCGAAGGTCCCGTAGATGGTTATGGTGAATGGAACTTTGTGTACCTGAGCTACCGCTCATTGGATGCATAGTGGCAGGCTGCTGCATCGAACTACGTTGCCACTCATTGAAGGGAGCAGACGGAGGCCGTGGGTAATTATGAGATGGTGCCGGCGGGGGCGGTGGTGGAGGTCCCGGTGCAGCAATGGGACTCGGTCTTGGAGTGGTTAATGGCAAGGGTTGTGGTGGTCCTGCCGGTGGTCCGGGCAACGTAGTCTGTACTAAAGACACAGGCGGCTGCGTAGCTGCTGCCCTTGGGGGCCAGGAACTTGCAGGCTCGGTCATTCTCGTAACGGTATGCGAAGTATGGTGAGGTGAGTTCGGTGTCATGCTCGGGGTGATAGCCTGGGGTGGCGGTCGTAATGGTTCGATGGCTGGGGGTGCCTCAACTGGAGTTGGTTTATGGGGAATGGGCTGTCGGTCATTTATTCTGCATTTGTGGCATTGGGATTGGCGTTGCGTGAGAAACTTCTGAACTTGGTCTCCGACTGTTCCGGCATATCCGTTGGTAAGGATCTTCTCCTGTGATTCATTGATTGGATGCCAAAGAGGGCTGACGTCAATACCACACGTGATACACGCCTTCTCGCCAGTTTGATGGATGATTGAGATGTCAGGGTCGATGTATGAACTACGTTGCCCAGCTGTGGAGTGGGGCATAGCCATAGATGAATGCCTTCTGCTACTTTGGACTGCGAGTGCTGTGCTAGTGATGGTTTTTGGAGTAACATTGGCTAGATTTGCCTTGCGCAAAGTTCCAGTCAGCGCAAGATCCGCCTGCTTGAAGTGACGCGCATAGAGCTGTAGAGCATTGGCATCGGTCGATTGGTCATCCTGGGCCTTGACAATATCATGCATCCGATGGGCAACAGTCTTCTGGGGGGGGTGTTCTTTGCACCATATCAGCGCAGACATGGACCCGGTTTCTCCTCCGATGGTGACTATATTATGCTGATCTCGCCTAGAACCTTTGACGGGCGTGATCTCGAAGGCTAGAAAATAGCCACTCCTGTGGGCACACTCGACGTGAACTTGAGTTGTCCGTTAGCAGTATTTCAAGTACCAACATCCAGCTGCAGCTTACCTGAGGCACGGCACGAGTGGCAAGGCACGCAAGCGCCACCTCGCCCTTTGCATACTTTGCACACTTCTTCGTATCTTGTCCGCGGAATAGATTGTATACCTTCGGTGAGACATAGTGCCTTAGCACTGCTGAATCTGATCTCTGGGGTCCACATAGCGCAGGTGACGTGAACCCAGTTGTTGTCCGCCGTGCGTTTCAGAGGCTCCCTTGGATTTACAGGCCTTCTCAACTCCAGTTGTCTCTTTCGATAGAGGTCTACCGACTTCGTGGCCAACTCCCGATCTTGTCGTTCTCTCTCTCTATCCTTCTCTGTCTTCTTCTTATGGGTATTCTTTGGTGGCTCTATGAAGTCATGCTCTGTTCGCTCCACCGGGCATAGTACACATTTATAATCCTATTGCGACTGGTTAACTTCCAAGGTCATCAGAAATACAAGAGTAAAACTCACAATTGACACTTGCGGGAACTTATCGTTCAAGCACATATCACATGTCCATTTGCCTTTACTACGGCCACCAGAAACTCCATAGCACGACCGGTGAACAGTCAATCGACATTCTCTACAGCAGATGACCTGTTCCCCGGCATTGCTACCTTGGTGACAAACCGCACAAGGGAGTGTGCGGAGCTTGGGGAGTTCTGGGGCTGGCGGAGGAGGCGGTGGAAGTGGCTTTTCCACGGGCTTCTCTTTCTTCTTTGGAGGTGCAGCCACCGGTGCCACAGGATCTACGCCACTTTGCTCGGCATGCTTGTCGCCAATGGTCTTGAGCTTCTTTCGTGGTGGCGGATCAGTGACAGCAGGTTGCGCGCTCGCGACAGGCGGAGACACTCGTGTTGCGGAATTCGCCCTTGTCGGCGCGCTGTAGACTGTCATGTTCATCATCTCCTCGGCAGCCCTCAGCTCCTTCAGCAGCTCTTCGTCGACTCTGCGTTTCCACGACCGGCTGCCTGCGCTGGCAACTTTCTTGGCAAGATCCTCTATATCTTCCCATTGAATTGCGTATCTTCGCCATAGCTCCGCACAACGCCGGCATAGTGCAACAAGGTATTGAATCCTCTCTTTGTTGGCACCCTTGCCACCGCCTTCACTGAGCACAGTAGTTGCCATGTTAGGCGCACGACGCCACTGCCTCGAAGACTTGGTTGAACAGAATTTGCACACAAAGCTTCGCTTTTGTTCGACGGCCTTATCCGTATCGAAGCCGGAGTCGTCGTGATCATCAGCTACATCGTCTTGTAGCTTGCTGGCATCTTCTTCTGCCTTCTTGGCTTCTTTTTTGCCCTTTCTCCCTGAGAAATTACCCCAAACCTGCTTGCCGCGGTCTGACTTCTTCCAGGCATAATAAAAGCGAACAACACGTGCGTGCTTAACTGATTTGACATGTTTCGTTACTAGGTATAGCTCCGATCCGTACTTCGAGACTCCTTCCTCGAATCTCTTGATTTCCGTCGCGCTCAATTCCGGTTCCTTGAAGGCTGATTTCTCAGTTCTATCAAGTGACCTCAGTGCCGTGTCGATATTGTAATTATGCTTGAAAAAGGAATTGATGGCTACATCGAGAAAGTTTGTAGACTCCTTTGGCAAGCCAAGTACCGGCACAATCTTGGCTTTCGCGGATCGAAGGTAGTTATTGATGGGTGAGTCCGCCGATATTGCAGTAGTTGCGCTTTTGGACTTTGGGAATCCTGCATATGGCACAACAAACGTGTCATCGCAAGGTTTCCATAAAAGTTGTGCCGTGTTGCGCGGGTCGTCATTATCATAATCTTCTCCTCGAGCAACGTATCCCGTCGGCTCATCCTGTATCCACGGGCGCTTCTCGCGATAAAGTCTGAGCTTTTCAGCCTCGGCCACTGCAAGGGCATCTTTGGACGATTTCCCGTCCTTTTTCCCACCCTTCTTGGTCTCGATTGGTTTGACAAGCTCCACGGGACGGCCTGGCCAGGGGAGTACAGTCGCCTGATGTTTTGGGCCCAGACGTGATCCAGCCCGGGGATATATCCGATCATCATAGTCCAGCGCATCCTCAGGTTGGCAATGCTGGCCCAGGTAGCGATATGGCCATAAGCTGGCCTGGTATATCTGCTCTGCAGTCGCGGGCTGGTGCGAATCGTCGATGCTGTTGCTGGGGCTGGTGCGGTTGATGTCAATTGCCTCCTCTTCCTCGTCCCAGATCTCCTCTTCATCCCCTTCCAGATGAGAGTCCAAGATGTTTGAAGTGTGCCTAGCCTCCAATCTCCTCTCTTGAGCTCGGCTGCAGGCGGCACAAGCCCAGGCAAAACCACGCGACGGCTTCTTCAGCAAAGGCGGACGAACACAGTTCATATGATACGTCTGCTGACAAACAGCACAATCGACAGAGTCATTACTATGCGATGATGGTCAGTCGATCTCCACTGTGCAATATGGAGAGTGGGGCGGGGTGGAGGGAGAACCCAGCCAGACCAGGCCAAACCCAGCAACGACCCAGTCCAGTCAGATCCAGTCAGACCCAACCAGGCCAACCAGGCCCAACAAAGGAAGTGGGGGGGCGCCCTTGAACTGAAAATGGAGGGAAGCATGGTGGAAAACGTACCTGGCACAGTATCCGTTGCACCGCTTACATGACTTGACAGCACTCGTGAACTCTTTACCACGGCCTTGTTCCACGATGATGTGCTTCCACCGCGCGTCTAGCACCTTCTTGACTTTCTCCGGCACGTTGACAATCTGGAAGCAGGGGATCACATCGTATTGCTTTTGAATGTAACGGTCATACAGTTTCTCGTACCAGAAACAGTCCGGGGTTTTTCGGTAAGCGTCCATATCGTCAATCTCGGCTTTGTGACGGATCTGGCACTTGCCGCGCAGCGATGTCAGCGGGCTAATGTCTGAGTGCATAGTGGCGAACACCAGTCTTGAATCGTTGATCCTCTTGCCGATATCTTTGGGCCGATAGTACCAATTGATTCTCACTGCGTCCACGGGGTTTTTCTCGTTGTTCTGGACGTGCAGGAATTCCATGATTCGCCCTAGATAGTACGGTTCCCCCGGTGGTTCGCACACCAGATACACGTGGTCTGCGCACGGTCAGTCAGCCAACAAAGCAGAAACACCAAGCTCGAGCCCATTCTTACCGTTGGCCTCCAATACAATGCCATCATCGGCAATCATTTTGCCATTCTTGGGTATCCCTCCGGAGTCCTCAAAACTGAGCATATTCGTCATTCTGTAACCCACACCGGCATATGCAGCTCCGTGGGCAGCCCCTCGCCGCGTGCCCGTAACCAGTGATGTTGACGGATTTGGCTTGGTTGTTGACGTGCTGCTCTCACTCGGCGCATTTGTAGTTGCTTGTGTGGTAGCTTTGCGCTTTTTAGCAGTACCAGAGGCTGTGTGCCCGTTCGCAGTCGTAGTCACAGGGGCCGTTAGATGCGCGTCTTTGCTGCTAGCGTGGGAGCCTGTGGTCTTAGAATCGTCGGCTGCAGCGCCTCTGCGCGAGCCCGACACTGTAGCTTTGTGTGCATCGCCCGTACCATTCGTTGCTGCGTGAGCCTGCCGTATGGCTTTCTTGGGCTCCTCTTCCTTCTTCTCAGGAAATGCATCTTCCATCTCCACGTCCATATCCTCGGCATAATTAGGCCTTCCCTGGCCCCGGTTTCTGGAGCGTGTGCCATATGGTGACGGGCCAGCCATGATATCTTTGGATGATGTGCTCAAGGCCGCCGAGTTGAACTTGCTCACGGGGTGGGCGTTGTTGCTAGCGGCATTTTCTCCAGATTGCGTAGAGTTGAGAGATTTGGCGGTTGTTGTGTTGTTGGTGGTGGTGGTGGTGGTGGATAATCCGATGGTAGTAGAAGAAGGTTGGGATGTGCACGTAGGTGTAGGTATAGGTGCAGGTGCAGGTGCAGGTGCAGGGCTGGATATGTGAGACGTTGACTGTTTTTGGGTGGCAGCGGGCCCTGGGGATCCCTTGGTTGTGGATGACGGAGGATTGGCCTGGTGATCATCGGGGTCGCTTGTCTTCTGCGCCATGGTGGGCGATTACAAGACGGCGCATCCAACGTGACACAGGAAACGCCAACAGGTTACGGCGCGGCGACTGTACGCGGTGGAATACCTCTACATTCATGAGGGTGCCAGATGGTACACATGCACCAGCTGCACCCAACGAACGAATCCCTTCGAACCAGTCCAGATGAACGCGTGCCAGAAGCAGCAGGCCAGGCTAAGTGTCTTCTCAGTGACAGTGATGGCCTGCCAGAGGAGCAGGATGCAAGGTTGCCGGTCAAAAAAGCCCAGGGCGGCTGACGTTTGGTGTAATTATAAAAGAGCGATTCGGAGTGGCAGACAAAGAGTAATGAATAGGTGGGTAGGCCGACAGGACTCCGGACGTGAGACGTGAGAGTGAATAACAGCCACAGGCAGGAAAACAGTTACGGGAGCGGGTGATGAGAATCGACAAACAGGAAAACAAGCCCACGACTCGAAGATTCGGGCATGGAGCAGGGGTGGGTGAATAAGAGGTGGGAGGCGCGTGGGCTGGGGCGTGGGTGGTGAGAGGTGGATATTGATGAGAGGTGGGAGTGAAAAAGAGGTGGAAGTGAAAGATATGATGATGTGGGACAGGGCAGGTGAAAGGTAGGCAGCTTTAGGCTTTAGCTAAAAGAAGCATCGATGTCGACGGGGGAGGTCTGGAGGTACGTGGATGAAGCAGCGGGACAAGGCCAACGCTTCAAGACGGACGGCGTCCAGGTCCACGGACTCCCTACGGTCCCTACGGTCCACACACAACGCGTGCGCAAGCCAGAATGTGCACACCACACGCACACGCACACAACCCGACCCCGACCCTCTTGGCTCGGCTAGGGCGATAGGACTACAAGACAGCAAGGACTACGGGACACCTCGATATCCATGAATTAGACGGATGGTGAATAAGGGCCTGGTAGGTTAGTAGAAAATGCAACGATTCCACCAGGTCTGGGCTTGGGCAGCAGAGGGAAGATTAAGCGAAAGTATGACGATGGGGATAGATAGATACATCCGTCAGAGAATGGCCAGGAGTCGTTGGGCAAGAGAAACAGACAAGCCCCGAGCGAGCGAGCGAGCAAGCGAACAAGAGGGCGAGAACAGGCCTGGATCTGATGGACGAGGAATAAGGTACTCAATGCCAGCAAACTAGCAATCCTGCCAGGTGGTGGATACTCATGTAACTCTTATACTAGGCCGACCGGACTAAGTCCTCTACGTTTTTTTATATTCCCGATAGAGAGGCCCGGCGAATTGGCAGACCAATAACAGCTTGTTGTTAGGCTGTGCTGTAAAACGCTAGTTTTTTGGAGTCCGATTCATGGTATTGAGGGTATCAGACGGGGAGCGAGATGCAGAGGTGGTCGAAAGGTGGAATAGCAATGCCAATGAACGATCCCGACGTGGAAGGCTGAGAGGTGCTGCTGTTTGTGCAGGGAGGGGGGTTTAGAAGCAGGACATCATATATATGGAAGTGGATGCATGCTCTTCGGGAGGTATGGGCATAACCTTGACGGTACCTGCTACCCGACTACGGGCGGCTGGATAAGTGCAGGGAGGTAAGGCGACAATCGATGGCCGATGGCTTTGATATTTCCCAGCAGAATGGGTAAGTAGCTAGGTTGGGTAAGTAGGAGGTATGTAGGTGGGCTTTTCCTTGCCTAGACTACGGATGAGTATGTGCATGCTTAGGTTGATGTGCGCTACCTACATCAGGTAATAAATGAAAACATGAACTAGCGGCAGCTTATGGGGTGAGCCAAAATCTGATTTGATATTGCCACCTTGACATGAACTGGCTGCGTATAAGCCTCCCGAATTCATAGTAGAGGTAGTATCCTGATTCCTACCTGACCTGATCACTCCACATCGCTGGCTAGCACAACCCATGGTGAATTATTGCAGTGGTAACAGCTAAAAACAATCGAGACATATAATCGCTCTCGTCCTCCCTAACTTCTTTGTTGGTGACTCTTGTCTCCTCTTGTCTCCTATGTGCTAAGTCTTGCATGCCAGGCGGCAGATACCTAGGGAATTGCTTATAGTATAGCCACATATTCCCACGAACGATGACTACTACTAGTACCTACCTAGGTACTGTAGGGTATTTCAAGCTGTGCTGACATATAAATACCAGCTACCTATAGTACATTTGCAGACTTGATAGAAGCCCCTGCCTGTCTATAGAGGTACTCTCAACAAAGGGACTGCGTTGGCCAAATAAATAAGGGACCTATGGTGCTTGGATGGTGCAACAGTGTGACTGATGATAGGAAGATGCCCGAAGCTCGCTGGTGTGGTCCCTGCACTCCTTCCAGCGATTCATTAAAAGGATGATAGAAACTTGAATACCTAACCGGAGTATAGTAGTCTGTCCTCTATGCAGTATGTGCGCACGTGTGCATGAATGGCCTTCGGTAGTATCTATGTAGAAGGTGGGCGATGACTGAACAAACAGTTGAGCCGCGGTGTTCCATGTTATGTACGTACGCTTTGTAGGAATAGTTCTACGGCATGAGGTCGTGGCAGAGGATATATGTGCAAACAGGGGAATTGGGTGGGAAACTACAGTAGGGGTCAGTGTTCGTTTGAATGGGGCAGCAAGGGAGGGATGACTTGACACAATTGTGGTTGTTGTTCGCGGACCTAGGCAGATAGAGATAGCCTGGAGGTAGATTTGCGCAGGCACTCCACCTGGCAATGGCACTTCAAGTCTGGACATCCAAGATGCAGTGCAGGTAACCTACCATACTCCTGACCAGTGTGCCCTAGAGGTACCTATCAAGCATCTCTGTGAGGCGTCTCTACTCCATGGGTACCGAGGCGAGACAGGTACACATGTCGCTGTCCTCAGGTAAAGCATGCAAGGTCTGAGGCACAAAAGACAGGGCTTTGTTAGCGCGGGCTTGGTGCATTCTCCACTCGCACAAGCAGACACTAAGCCCCCCTGTCTATAAGACCAACCAGCATGGCGTCTCCTGGCTTTTGGAGATGCAGCTCTTTTCGACTTCACCTCATCATTTCACTGAAATAACCCGACCATGCTGGCCTGTGCTACCCTTCGCTTCCCAACACAATCAGCCACCCGTTAAGCCTCGCTTTACTGCATTTCTTGTGTTGTCAGCATGAGCTCTTGATGTGATGATAACTTCATGACTACCGGTGGCCTGTAGATCTAAGCACTCCTGGGCGGCATAATCATGCTATGGCAGGTTGTACACATATAGCATGTTGGCCTGAATGAGAACATGGCACAGCGGCTATTTTCTTTGTTTCCATGTGCATGCACTGAATTGAAGTACAAGTCGAAGTAACTTGAGGTGAGTACTACACGCAACACGCGACACTCAACACTCAACACTTAGCACACACGCTTCTCTTCTAGAAACTGTACCTGGACGCAAGTACATATTGTGAGGATGCACTTGGGCCAAATAGGTGCATGCCCTGAGCCCACAACCATCCATCTCTCACTCATTCAGTCGTTACCTTATGGGGCCGTGGGCGATCATTACATAGTCCCAGATGAGGTAGGCCAGAAGATTTGCCACCCAAGCTTACTCGAAATACGTTCACTTCGTAAACAAGTATCACGAGTCGTGACCCTGCGAAACATCTGCTGGGCAGTACATACTTACCTAGGTAACTTGGAGATACGGATTGGGCCTGGGAAAGGGCCAGATGTCCCAGCTGTTTCGTTCCTTTGCCCACTTGCGCATTCTGTCTCCCCACCCATCCACAAAGCATTGGGGACTATGACCTCGGAGTATGAATTCCTTGGTCCTCTTTATGAACGTGCATTGTCAACGAAAGATGCACTCTTTCTGTTTGAGACAATAGACCAGGAGCTTACACCGAGTCAGTGGAGTTGGACTTTGCGACCAGGCAATCATACGTACCGAAGTACCTACTTGAGGCAATAAGTCTCACGGGAGGGAGGCAAACATCATCTGAATGAGACCCAGAGGCTAGGTCACATGATGTTGCAGGGGTCTTCGCGGATTGTCCCACATCGTTTACCGAAATACCTTGTCAGAAGATACATGGGTACCATTTGTGCATCCATAGTCGATTCAAAAAGGCATTGCCAGCCATGAGCCAGCCACCCGAGCCACCATGGGTCAGGCCGAGTCCAGGCCTGCCTTCATGCTAACTGATGGGGGTGTTGATTTCAGGCACATCATCTTCACTACTTGCGCAGAAGAATCCTCTGTTGCTTGAAAACAAGTCAACTGCGGTACATACGCAACGAAGCCGCGACATCGGACCACAGACAGGTCAACCAACAGGTGTGTTGTTTTGACCTAAACAGGATCGGCATGCTCTACGAGTACCTAGGCCCCTAAGTAGCCTTTTGGAATACAACGAGCACATTGTTTACCCTGGGCCGAACTTGACGGCTATGCAATACAACACGACCTGAAATCAACTGAGTGCGATACACTATCGATGCCCCGTGTGGGATTGATATTAGGACAGATTGATGGAGGTAGGCAGCGAGAGCCAAAACAGCTCTAGATCTTGAAGTGTCTACGTCAATCGTACTATGTGAAAGATCCGACGGTCAGAAAGCCAATACTGCTTGTACCAAACAGTAATGATTCAGATGAGAGCTCAGTCAATGGGTTGACGACACTTGGATCGTCCTAAGGTTGCATACGATATCATGGGTGTATGCAGGCCGCTACCGACGATGTTTATGCGTACGCACTGCGCACCCAGGTGGCAGTGGAGACGTTTGTACCGCGTGGGTAGGTATGGTCCGGCATAGCAAGGCAACAAACACTACACCAGACTCTCATTAGTAATAGGCCCGTCCCTTATGGTCATGTCGGTCGCCCACTAAAACCCCCATCATCGCAGCGGCAACGTGAAGGCCCATTTCCGTCGCACAATGTTTCGCAGCAGGCAAATTTGGCACGACTTAGGTAAGAAAGTGGCATAGGCTCCCGGTTCGTGTTGCTGAGAGTTTTCCTCTGCGTCTTGTTCAGCACGCGGGATACGCCGGGAATGCAGAATACCTACTTCGGCAAGTAGGCGGCCACTGTTCCGGCAGGACTGTGCCGGCTAACTGGCTGGACTGGTTCACTGATGTCACATCGTTGTCGTCACTTGAAGGTTTGGATCCACGAGACAATCCGAATTCAGGGATGGGTTCAAAGCTATGTGATCGCGCTTGGAGGTGCTATCCTAGCTATACTCTCGGCTCGGCATGGCTCGGTCCCATCGGTTTCAACAATCCCAGACACAGCAAAAAGGGAACACACATAAGTGATGCGTGTACACAATTGAATAGGATGAATGCCAGCCAGCGATCTTCTGCTGTTATCCCATTGTTACCATGTTGCATTCATCAACAACGATCGCAAGACCGGATAGTAACCAATGCATGATCTTAGTTTATAGGCTCGTGACCAGTGGCATCTTAGCATGGGGCTAATAATCATTGTTGGCTGCTAAAGGGGAGGTTAATTTTATCATTGGTACATCACATTGAATCGATATAATGTGGTGGACACGAGGACGGGCCTGTCCTTCGCTCGAAGTGGAAAATCCGCCTAATTGATGAATATGCTAACTGACGACAGAATTTGCCAATTACCGTCGCATACGTATAAACCAACCTTGGGAGCCGCCTATACCGGTATGCATTAACACGAGAATTGCGTATCGCAGGAGGAGCTCGACCATCCCGCCTTGTCCAGTTGGCGTTTCTTCTGGCACCAGGGCGATGGGCAGGCTCCTGTGTAAGTCCTTTACAGAAAACAAAACGGGTGACACTCCCTTGCCTCCTCAGGACAATGTATATTGGGTTTCAAGCTGTGTGTGCCAGCTCATGCTACACAGTTCTCATTGCTTCATTTCGAGATGACATCATGTCATGGATTGAATTACCAGCGACGCTCACCGGGTCAATGTCGGGTAACTAGGTAGGTAGTCATCCGGAGTATCAAGAGGAGTCAAACGTCACTATATACGAAACGGGCCATTGGTTAGGCTCGCGATTATCTGTGTCCTCGGCTCACCTCGCCAGGCTCACGTATGAGAGGCGAATACACTCTCTTCGATGCACCGGCTATCACGCCCAGAGCTCGTATTACCTTTGTTGAGCCGCCAGTTTATTCCTCGGGCTCGCTACAGCTGACTAAAGCGAACCTGAACCACCGGAATGACAAAGGGCAGCTAACTCGCCATCTCTAATTGGAAAGCTGTGCCATACTGGGTGTCACGATATGCCTTCGCCTGTGCGGCCATATTATTAGCCGATACGCTCTGATTTATCTGTGGCCTGTGACCAAGCGAACTCGTGAATAGGACAGTAACAGATCCCAAAAAATTTTTTCTCTTACTGCTGCACGGGGCCAGTTGACTAGGTTCCGATTTCCGAATTACTATCACCCGTCATGAAGCAAGGGGAAAGCCCAAGCGCGCCCCAAGGATATCGCGACTGAGAATCTGGTCTGGTACTATACAGAAACCAACACGAGCTGTACCAACCGCCACGGTGCCGACGCATTTGTACAAGACGGACACATCAATGGCTTTCACTTTTATTTTCGAATCGAAGATGTCCGATTCGACCCGCCGGACCAACTATGGTACGGAATACAACAGTCGAACCCCAAACAGCGCGGGGTTTCCTTCGCGATTTCAGTCTGCGGACGTTTCAGTGATGATGCTTCTTGATGGTACCTGGAAATCCCACAGAATTAAAACTTTCCTGCCTTTCAATGCTAGGAGAGTTGATGTAGGGAAGAAAATCGAGGTCATGGGCGGGGCTGAGGAAATATATCCTAACAGCAATGCAGCGGGGCGATGCCAGACAAAATCTCCATCCGATGGTTGGTGAAAAGGATCTGTGCTACTACCTAGTAGTTGGGTAGGTAGCAGGTTCACAATTGGACTGGGAATGCATGATCGGCGGCCTCCGAGAACTGGCCGCTGTCGTCCCCGCCTTGTCCCCCCTCGCTACTTGCCTACCCAACTTTATAGAACACGGTGCGATTGAATGCATTGCGCTTTTATACTTAGATGTGTTTCTGGGGAAACAATACTCCTTTTTCATAGTCTTCCACAAGATCGTGATGGACGATCATCAAGGTCTCGCACTAGCGCTAGAGGAGGCAAAGAAAGGGTACGAAGAAGGTGGGATACCAGTAAGGTCACTATGGCGTTGATTAGGATATCCTAGCACATGAATCACTATGCAGTTCCTAATCAGAAATGATCTTTACCGCACAGATCGGCGCTGTTCTCGTGGCGGCGGATGGTAAGATACTCGGTCGAGGTCATAATATGAGGGTGCAAAATGGCAACCCCATTCTCCATGTAAGCGTACTCGCCCCAAGATTTGACTACATAAATAGAAGTGGCGCATTGATGAGAGATTCAACCATGACAGGGTGAGACCTCATGTCTCCAAAACGCCGGGCGTTTGCCGTCCCTGGCATACCAAGGCAGTACGATGTACACCACTTTATCGCCATGTGACATGTGTAAGTCTAATTTCCCCTTCATGGCCCATGCTAAGTTTGATGCGTGTCATGCTTGCATCGAATTCGAGATCGGTAGCGTAAGTTGTTCATGACTGACAACGAGACCCTCTGAAGGCACTGGTGCGTGCCTCTTGTACGGCATCTCGCGGGTTGTCATCGGAGAGAACAGAACCTTCCTGGGAGGCGAGAGTTATCTAAAGCAGCGCGGGGTTGAGGTCATGGTCCTTGATTCAACGGAATGTCGAGAAATCATGGAGACATTCATCACAGAAAAGCCGGAGGTCTGGTGGGTGTCTCGTTGACTGCTTGCTATATCACCTGCAAAATCGGCATCGGCTAACCAAGTGTTTTCGATAGGAATGAAGATATTGGCGTCGAAGAAAGAGTCTACTCCAAGGAAACTCAGAACATAACCTGAAGACTTTACAGCGAGCATAACCGCACGCAGCATTTGAATACAGCAGGAAATACACCAGAATGCCAGTGCTTCGTAGAGAATAGTCAGAGCGAAAGCTTGCAAATAGCCCTAACGAGTCTATGTGATTGCGCTATTTTTTTGTTGAATCCGTGTGGATTATTGATTTTCATGAATCCCGCCTTCTTCTTCTTCATCAATTCTGCAGTTCATCGTTGAGTATAGATGTTAGGCAGATTCTCAACAGGCAGCCAGAGGAGATGCCATTCCAGAGATTTCAAAATAAGTGATCTGATGAATATGACAAAGAGCTTTCGAAGTTTGCCACAGTTTGCCACGTGAGTGTCATCGCAATACTGCGAGTACGTCAATACTCAATGTTTGTATTATGATGCGCCCTAATCGTGCTCCTCCTCCGTCAGACCAGGACATCCCTCCAATTTGTCATCCGGGTATTCGAATTTACACCAAAAGCAGTAGTCGTACGTCTTCCTGAGATGCTCAACGAGTCTCCGTAGCTTGTCATCAGCCTCCAGCTCATTGAACTCATCCAGCTCCTCATCCTCTTCATCGAGATCTTCGACCAACGCGTACACAGTCTGCGTCTTACCCGTCGCTTTCAAGTCATCCTCGTCTTCCAGATCGTCTTCATACGTGGGCAAACGCACGGTCGAAGTCTGCTGTACGTCGTGCTTCATCCTCCGCTCGCGCTCGGCCTCCTCCCGCCGACGCACCAGGCCCCTCCACTCGACGGGTATAGATTTCAGCGGCCTCGTGGATATCGTCCGCTTCTTTCCCTCTTCCTTCTTTTCCGGTTCCGCACTATCCACACCGTCGAAGCTCTCGACAGTAGCACCGTCGACGTTCCGCTTCTCCTCGTCCATGCTTGCACACACCTTCATAGCCGCATAGACCAGACGCTCGCACCGTGCCATCTCCGCCTCCTTGCGCACGCGATCGCGGTACTCATTCTCATCCAGCTTGACCTTCTTCTCCGAGCTCTCGGCCGCCTCGCGCAGTTTCCGCTTACGCTCGGAGTCCAGCCCGATGCCCGCGCGGCTGTCCTTTATCTCTGGACGGATCGGCTCGACGCGGGCGTCCGCGTTCTCCTTGCTGCCGAGCGCGCCCCCTGCCTGAAAGCCCATCTTAGCCATCATGGCCAGGCCCTTACTCTTCTTGGCCTGCGCGCCCTCGAGCATGGATTGGGAAAGCGCCGCTTCCCGCGCCTCGTGCTCCTCGGCCGCGAGTTCGGCCTTGGACTTGACGCGTCCTTTGATCTCGCCCTCGCGCTTGAGACGCTGGCGACGCTGTAGTGACGTCTCGACGGTTTGGGGCGCCTCCGTGAACGTCATGTTCATGTAGTCGTCATCTTCCTCGTCTGATGCCATGATGAGGTTTCGGTTCGGTTGTCTCTTGGCACACTGAATGAAATATGTGGATGAATGTATGAGTTTCCGATTATGAGGTCGATGTTAATACTATTCGGCCTGAGAGGATTCACAATAGCAAATGAAGTAAAAAGCCTAAACACTGTAGGTTGGCTGTTCGGTTTGCATATAAAAGTGGAGCCAAATGTTGAAAAGTCAATTAATTAAGTCAGTTAAGTTAAGGTTGCGAGGTAATTGCGACACCATCATGATGGTTTATTCTATGCACTCAGTGAAAATGATCTCGGTATGGTCACATGCTGCTACCAAAGCAGATGGTATCATATGAGATTGGGTTTACGTTTAACTACAATATTCCCAATTCAAAGTCGAACACATTTGTTAGAAGGGAAGTACATGATCTAGGTAGGTATGATGATAGGTGGTTTCAATCTGTGACCGACAGATAGGCCCATTTACAACAACTAGGAACGCCTACAATGATGAGAACAAGGCAAGATCCGCCAAGAAGCATATAGTAACAAGAATGGAAAAGAAGAAGAAAAACCCCAAAGCCGCAAACGCCAATCCTCAAGCAACGCTATTATGCCTCGTCATCTGGTAGCTCTTCAATCACACCCTCGACCATCGCTATCAGCTCGTCAATGTCGGGCCGCTCGCTGGGTTCGACCTTCAAGCAGTTCCTCACGACTTCCTTGATGGGGTCGCTGATAACTCCGACATCAGTACTCGTGTTTGCGCCCACCGTATTCTTCCCTTTCTGTTGCCCTTGACGTCCCTCGTCGGGGAACCGCCAATCGCCGTTGAGGACGCACATGCTGAGAGTACCACCCGTCTCGTCACTGCGCATTTCGAACGGCGATTTACCCACTAGGCATGCATACAGTGTGCATCCGAGAGACCAGATGTCGACCTTGGTATCGATGACTGTTCCTGTCTTGACATCGAACAGCTCTGGGGCGCGATATGGCATGGTGCTGTGCTCCGCGGCTGTGTCTTGCGTGGCGATAGCCAGCGATCGCGATGTGATTGCTATCGGCGAGTCTGCGATAGAGCCGAGGTCCATAATAATTGGCTGTGAGCCGGAATCATCGATCATGATGTTGCCTTGAGCGGTTGTCTTGTTAGCCAATCCATCTAAGCTATCCCAAGCATCCTAGCTGGGGGAACCATACCTGGTTTGATATCTCTATGGGCATATGAGCGCTTCTGGCCAGGTGCTGTGTCCTGCTCCTCGACCATCAAAGGCCTGGCTTGTTCCGTCTCGTCGTCGGCGTCGGCAGCAGCCGTGGCTCGGTTCCTCTTCGGCCTCTTGCTGGCACTCCGAGCGTCGTCGTTGTCGTCGTCGGCGCTACCGTTTCCCATTTCCATGTGCTCGCCGCCACGAGGGGCGCGGTACTGATGCATATACCTCATGGCCTTGCAGACGCCCAGGAACAGGTGCATGAGTTCCTTCTGGGGAAAGTTGGTGTGGTTGACGAGGTTCGCATTGATGATGTCCTGCAGGTTCCCCCGCCTGTAGTAGGGCAACAAGACGTAGACGGTCTTGGACTCGGCATCGTTCCGTTCGCTGGCGATGGAGTAGTCGATGCTGTGGATGATGGTCGGGGTGTGGGCGAAGGTCTTGTAGGCCTCGACCTCGCGCATGGCTTGCTGGACGGATTCGGTGCCGAAAGGACATCGGATCTTCTTCAGGGCGAATAGCTCTGCTGTCGCGGTATCTTGCACGAGGTAGACATAGCTGAAGCCGCCCTCTCCAAGCAGGCGTAGGATCTTGAAGGACCGGCTGTTGATCTTGAGGGTCGGCGAGCCGGGGAAGCAGTTCAGGCAGTTCCCGAAGGAGTATATGAGGTCTTGTACTATTTGCGCCATGGCCGGCGAGGAAGCGTATCGCAGGATCGCAGGGTCGCAGGATGAATCGCCAACTGCGAAGGCTTGCGTAGCGTTGAGCTCGGAGCTACCTCAGTTACTTTTTTAAGGTATGTCGCCGGCAGGCCGCGGTCTGCAGCGGTAGCAATGTTGTAGATAGCGTCACAGGGAGCGGATGGCGATGTTAAATCAACGAATGGCAAGATCGCGCTGCTTCGCTATGTCGTCTGTTTCATTCAAAGCTGAAATACAATTGATCAAATATTGGGAATCAAGTATCACATCGCTGAGTCGCATAGTTGTTCTTGGTGCACTAGGTACGCGCAACTATTGTACGGGGCTGATTAGCTGATGCTACTAGGTACTGTAGTACGGCCCACGCTGCGCCACATCATTCGGTACAGTATGCCCAGATGTACTTACTGCAAGTATCAATGCGCACCTGCCCTGTCTTAAAATAGAACTACACTGCACTCGCGACTGGCCTGCTTACGTAGTAGCTCCAGCAGCTAACCTCCTCAGCCTAAGTACCTAGCCATGTCCACAATTTGATGCTATTAGTTGCAGTTGCGATGCATTCTGACTATCGATAAAAGCTTCATCGACATCTTTTTCGACCAATGGTTCTGTGGCAGCCCGGACTTGAATAAATCAAGTACCCCAGCTCCATTGAAGAACTGGAGAGAGACTGGCTCATCTGTTCATACGATAACAATATCCAGGAATATCCTGGGTTGAACCAAAAACCTCAATCCCTCACTTTCCCCTCTGCCAGTGGGGTCAAACAGTGCAAGCGAGTTGTATAAAGCCCCAGGATATCGGGCGAGCAACCAAAATATGAGCTTGCCGTTCCAATGCCTCAGTCCGCTGGGACAGAGTTCCAAGCTTTTCTGCGCTGCGAAAGGGTGCAGCATACAGACCTTTGAGCTTGGCGCAGGCTCTCAACCACTGTTCTCGTGGACGCATCCATCCGTCAAACAGAGCGACAATGCCAAACAGGCTGCAGAGGCGACGCAGGGGGGACAGGATGGCGAGGAGCAATCACAGGAGCAGCCGCCATCTAAAAGACGGAAACTAGGCTCTGGCGATGCTGAATCGAATGCTGGGTCGGAGGCTGCACAAGGGGTCCCCGATGCGCCTGGCCCATCAGATGCACCTGCTAATGGGGGGAAGAGTCAGAAGAAAGGCAAGACAAATAGAGCGCCAGCCGCGACGGATGCCCCTCTCGTGGCTCTCTTGATGGCGACGGCAGACGGGGGCCACGTAATAGCAGTGACGGGACAGGACAAGACTCTCTGGGTCTTCGAGCACGATGGGAAGGGATCGCTGACAGAAACGAGTCGAAGGTAAACTGGTTGAAGGCCCAACCCTCCATTCATGAATTGCTGCTCGAATCACCGTCATCCCGCTGACACCAAAATCTAGAGCCATGCCCAAGCGCCCTTGTTCTCTCGCTCTCACGGCAGATGGGCGAACAATTCTCAGCGCCGACAAGTTCGGCGACGTCTACGCATTGCCTCTGGACGTGAATCAAGAAGGAGAGGAGGAAAAGAAAGAGGAAGGCGCCGTGCCAACACCGGTAACCACCCACAGGCAAGGAGGCGGGGCCAACCACTTCACGGTGCACTCACAGCGTAACCGACGCGCCCTCGAATATCAAGCACGGCAGCTCGAGATCAACGCGAAGCAGGATCTGCCCAAGGACGGCCCCAAGTTTGCGCACCAGGTGCTTCTCGGGCACGTATCGTTGTTAACGAGCGTCTGCACCGCTCACGATGCGCAAGGCAGGCCGTACATCATCACGGCCGATCGCGACGAGCACATCCGCGTTTCTCGCGGCATGCCGCAAGCGCACGTCACCGAGGCTTTCTGCCTCGGCCACCAAGCGTTTGTCAACGCGCTCTGCAACCATCCCTCCCGGCCCGACATCTTGGTCTCGGGCGGTGGAGACAACGAGCTGTTCGTATGGAATTGGCTGGCCGGACAGCTGCTCTGCACCGTCGATCTCCTGGTCCATGTTCGCAAGATCGTGCCAGATGCGACCAAGCTCGCAGTCGTAAAGCTTGTCGCGATCCCAACAACAGAGGCGCTTTCCGTAGTGGCAACCTGTGAGAGGTAAGCGTTGACAAAACAGACATGCCATGAGCGAGCGATGGGAAGAGAATCCACACTGACACTCAGAAAAAAAATAGAGTCCCTGCCCTCTTCGTCTTCCGGCTCGAGCCGGATAACACCCTCTCACACAGGGAAACTATCGAGCTGCGTGGAAACCCGCTAGATATCACAAACCTTGCTCCCGAGCAGCTTCTACTCGCAGCCATCGATGCCCCCAACAGCGATGGAGAGATATCCGTCATCCAGTGCGGGGAATCCTTGATCCCCCAGGAGTCTATTCACGGTGCCAAGGATGGCACAGAGGCAGAACTAGCACTCTCCCGGGAGGACCTTGACAAGGCGCTGTATGCAGTCGAGAATCTACGAAAGACGGGGCATGACGAACCAGGGGATGAAGCTGCACCTGATGCGCTTGAGCACAGTCTTGAGACGAAATTGGAACAGCAATGAATTATTACAAAAAAGGAAAATTCACAAGGTTTCGAAAAGTATTTGTTCTGTGAGACTGACGGCGACATTCATGAGGTCGGTAATATGAGTCTTGACCTTTAGCCAGCAACCTAGTCCATACTGCACGTTAGTAGTCTTCTATCGTCAGGAAAGTAGCATTCGGCCGAACAAAGACGCAGACAATTAGTCGGCACTAGTTACAACTGACTAAGGCCATAGACCTTAATACTACGGGCAAGCAGAAATCAAGGGCTTTAGGTAGCATGCAACATGGGTTACTCTGTTGAGTTACACATTTGCTCTCCGACCCTTATAGTATGTGAATCTCAGAACAGAATGCAATTTCATTAAAGCAACCTAAGCTGATCCGTCCCTCTATGTCCCATCTGAACGCCTGCTTACAAAAAGCATACGACACCCAAGGTATAAGGCGACGCACCCGACGTATATCGCGGTAACGCACGTAGGCAACGCCGTCTGTTTTGCGTACATTTCTTTGCTTTGGTCTCATGAAATTCCTAGCAATGCAGATCATCGTGGGTAAGAAAATAATAGCCATATAACAGGGCCCTCATCCTATCAAAACGTCACGTCGTATAGGCAGCTGATTCGTTATTCAGCGATATGGGGCTCAATGCTGAATATGGCAACTCGCATGTAATCCAGGGATAGGGAATCTATTAAGCACGTCGCCTTGTGGATTGTTGTCTTCCTCTTCTTCGTCTCCTTTAACTTATTGAGAGGCGCACTGTACGCGTTCGGCATGCGGGTGGCCGTCCTCGTCTTCCTCGTCCATTGCCGCGGCACCTCCGAAGCCTCGAGCTTGACCAGAGTTGTCGAGGTCCTCGAGCTCGGCAACATCCGTCATCGCATCTGTAGGGGGGACTATTTCCATGTTGGGGGCTGGGAGAATCTTTCGGAGAGCTGCAAAAGCTTCCTGGTCGTCGGTCCAGCCGCGCTCGGGGAACTTAACCGCAAACTGTATGTAAAGATTGCCGAAATCGTGATGCCGAGGAGAAGGCATACCCTGTCCACGCACCATCTTGACGGCGTCTGCATCGAAAACTTGTTAATTGCGCCGCAAGTATAGAAGGACTGGGAGGTCGAATCAAATGGCTTACCTGGGGCGATAGCCTCACCGGGCATGATTTCGACATTGAGCCATCGATCATCTAGATGCTCGATATGGATGGTACCTCCTGCCAAAGCCGTGACAAGCTCAATTTCGCACCGAAATAGCAAGTCATCCTCTTTCCTTGTAAACCGTGGGTGGGGCTTTTGTTCGATCTCAAAAACGACGTCACCGGCTTGGACACCCGGAGCCTGATCGCCCTCACCTCTGAATTCGACTTTTGTGCCACTGCGAACACCCTTGTCGACATGGACGTGCAGGACCTTTCTGTCCACGACGGTTTTCTTGCCGCTGCAGCCCTTGCAGCGATCCTTCTCCTTGATGATTTCGCCCTCCCCACTGCAGTCAGGGCAGACAGTCTGGAAGCGCTGGATCATGGGACCCATTTGACGCATCATGGTCTTCATACCGTGACCATCACATCCGGGACAACGCTTGACCGCGCCTTCTTTGCCACCTCGACCCTCGCACTTGGGACAGATGACAGAGCGTTGCAAGGCCAGTTTAGAGACCTTGCCCCGGTAGATATCCTCCAGGGATACTTTGTGCGTATGATGGATGGTTCGCGACTTGGGGGGGCCGCGGGCCTGTCCACCGCCCATACCTCCAAACATGCCGCCGAGGCCGCCGCCGAAAGAACCACCACCAAAGAACTGAGCAAACAGATCTTCAGCAGCCATGCCACCACCACCGGCACCGCCTTCCAACCCGGCTTCACCATACTGATCATATACAGAGCGCTTTTGAGGATCTGATAGTACTTCGTATGCATGAGAGATTTCCTTGAACTTCTCTTCGGCGGCGGGGTTGTGGGCATTCTTATCTGCAGCAAGGAGTCAGCTCGTGATTTGCGGATCAAGCGACTGCCGCTGTGTAGACCTACCAGGATGGAATTTGAGGGCTCCTACTTTGTAGGCTTTCCTGAGCTCTTGGTCGGTGGCGGTGGGTGAGACCTGAGGCAAGGTCAGTGTGATGGTTCTGGGAGGGCAAAGTCTTCAATTGAAACACAAACCCCAAGAACGTCGTAGAAGCTGGTTTCTTTAACCATCTTGTCGAGTGCAAGGACAGAGGATGCACAGCGAAGTAACGAAGTCGATACGCTGTGGGTGGCGCAAGGTGACGATACGGATTAAATGGCTGTAGTGGAAATCTGCGCGAGCGTCTAGTCAATATCAATGCACGCTGTCCGTCTGGAGAACCGAGCGTGAGGTGCGTGGCCGCAAGATGCGAGAATCAGGAAGTGGGTGGAGGGGTTGCTGGACAAAGTGTAGCGGGCGCGATAAGAGAGGCAGGCAGAGGCAGGCCGCAGGACTTAGAAGGCGACAGAAAAAGTTGAGCGAACAAGCCCCACACGGGCGTGAATCAGGCAAGTTGCGTAACTAAGCATCTGGCCCGGGCACCGGTGTACCTACCTAGGTACTGTACCTACCTACCGAGCCTACCTACACACCTAAGCAGTCGGGACCTCGGGAGGGATTGGGCAGAGGGAGGAAAAGCAGCTAGCCTCCAAAGGTTCAAGTTCGAGGAAACAAACGAACGCCCAGACCCACGATCGCTGGCAGATGTAGATGAGGGCGGAGACGAGAGAGGTATAAGACGGGCGGGCAATGGAAATGGAGCATTCGTGAACATGAGAGCGCCGCCGCATGACGGAGCACATCACCGTTCGAAAGCGCATGCTTGCTTACCTAGGTAGGGAGTCGATGCAACTATTGTTGCTCGGAAACGTGGCCTGGTGTGACGAAACCTTGACTATCACAATTCAGGTGAAGGTGAATACGGCCACGGATACTCGATGAAGACGATGTGATCAGGCTTGCGGAATTCAGCTCAGATTCGGACAGTCCAGGCAGTCTTCGCCAAATGTCTCGGTGTTGAACTGGCGGGCAATAGTTCTGTGCGGGAAATGGATGTTGTTGGACGCGATGCGATGCGGGGAGCGCAGTTGAGATGCAAGAGCAGCCTGTCCGTCTACATGTATGTAGGGATGTCGAAAGTTGTCACTTATCTTCCAAAGGTCGGAAGAGGAGGCATTAGCAATCGAAGCAGGCAAGCGAGGCAAGGCGTCCGGGGCACTCTACGCTACCTACCTGCTTACACGACCTAATAGACCAGACCAACACTACCAGGCAGGCAGGCAGGCAGGCATGTACCTCCAACATTGCAGCAGGCGCTGCTGTTGCACACCTGGATTGGAGCCAATCCGCAATCCCAAGCTTTCCAAGGCTGGCTTCCACGCGCCACTAGAACTTTCCCATCGAAACTGATGGAATCGTGGCTTGAGCGTCGAGGTAGCTCGAGGTACTTGGAGGGGTGGGACAAGGGTCCGCACTGTGCTGTTCTCTGCCTATAATAAACTTTACCAACTACGTGGGTACTTCAAGGTACTTCCCAGCCAGGGGGGGGCCAAATGTGCCTTTATCTATTTCCGGTAATACAATGGGATAACGGGAACGGCACCCTCTTTGCCTCCTCCAAAGAGGGCTGCTCGCTGCCTTGGGGAAGCGCGTTTTGTACCTTTGCCTCTACATAAGGTACGGGGTTACTTTACATCTTTCAAGGTTGGGGCGCGACAGTCGAACAGTGAGTGGGTGCTCCGGTGACGGATGGACGATTCCAGATTCCAGTCGAAGGGAGGGGTGAAAAGGATCAATCAACCTTGGAAGTCTTCCAACTTCAGACCCGAGCTCCAAGCTCCGACCATTGCAGAGCCTCCCTCGCCTCCCGAGGTCCCCCCTAACTGGAATCTACAGAGCTGTGTGGAGAGACGTGCATGTGTGCTGCACCAAACACATGTGCCTACTACTACTAAGTAGGTAAGCCGTTTCGCCCTGCCATCTCTGATGGACGCTGCGAACCATAACTTTGATCACGGCAAATTAGAGTACGAGGCAACATACGTGACCTTTTTATTTTCTCCATGCCTAGCGCTTCGCAGTCGCAGCTGATGAATCTCCGGGCCAATAGGGAATGCCTTCTTGGTCTTCCCTTTGCATTTCCTATGACCGCACTCGAACTGTAGGTGTCAAGTAGCTTATTAGTGTTGGATGTTGGATGTTGCGTCCTGTCGCTTCAGCCACGCCACCCCAAGCCACGCCAGCTGCTTCATTCGCATCCATAATGTTTTCGAGATTTGTGGGATTTCCATCTTCATATCAGAACAAAACTGGAGCTACCTCACATACTCCCAACACGCCTAGGTACATGAAACAATAAGGTCTCTCTCATGGTTTATACGGTAATGGTAATAATGTAGCTTGGCCATTCGTACGTGGGCATGCACTGATGGAACGTGTGGTACATCTTATACGGCGGGGATGAACCTGGTGTGGCCAGGTGCCTACATATGTATGTAGTGAATGTCGTTGGGAGACCCTGGCCAAGCCTTGATAACTTCATCCAGCCAGATGAGTAGGTAGGCTGAGGGAAACGTGGGAGTCTGCTATGTATTTGCCCGACCAAGAATCCAGGGAGCGGACTGACCAGGATTTGCTCGCGAGTGACAGCGAACCGCCTGCAGGGTTTGAGTTCAGACAAGGCCATGCCCGAAAACATACAGTCTTAGATTTACAATAGAATGAAAGTTTGTAGTGTATTGAAGTGATATGCTACTATAAGTGCAGCTTCACCTTAACAAACGCACAAGGTTGTGGCGCTTGAGTGGTGGTTTACACAATGTGTTAGCTGACCTGGGGATGAGGAGGTCACAAGGTTCGCTTTGGGAATTCCATTGTACATTCCAGGCGTATCGGCTTTGAGGTTTCAAGTGCCGGGATGATTACGGGAAACATAAACACTTGACACAAGCATCGTCTCTTCAAGCCTAATTCCTCCTGCCATCGAGGCATCCATCCCCGTCGCGGTTCTTAGTTTTCTGCCTATGTATTATGGGACCGTTGTATTCTTGTCAGAGTACAGCTGAGATGAGACACTTCTCTCGATACGTTTGATTCGCTCATCAACATATCAATTCACTTTATTACGTGGTCTCACGGTGCAAGTTGCCGTTGTACCCAAGAAACACATCCTGTGAATGGGGCAATGGGGCCCTCGTGTCAGCCTGCAGTTACTAATATGATCACTCAGCACCTATTATGTATTTCTGCCAATCGCGGGGCAGTCTATCGAGCAATGGTCGGTAAACCAGCAATTGTGTAAGGCTTAGCGGAAGTTGTAGAAGCCGGTTCGCAGCAATATATGCCCAACATGCTCACTTGACCTTGCACTATCGTCACATTGAATCTACAGATGACACAGCTTTGTGCCAAATGCAACCCACTGGCGTCCGTGAGATATTCCAACACGAGAGCCCGAAAGGTCGGCTTGGCCAATCTATTTGTTTCCTTGACCCTGTCTCCGATCTCATTGGGGGTGTTATGCCATTCGGGGTCTGGATGTGACAGTAGTATCAGACACTGATTTCGGCTGAAGCCGAGAGCTGGAACAGTTGAGCAAAGCAGTAAGCATGGAGGCCGGGGTTCTATAGTTCAGCAAAAACTTCGAACTCGAAGTTCATATAGCAGGACGTTCGTTCTCGTTGTATCTCGGTATTGTGATGATACTATCCGGGGGGTGATACGTGGCGTGGGCACCTGCGAAACGGATGACGGTCTGAGGTATTGTATTGAAGTATTACAGATTATGATGCTTGATCAAACTACAGGGTCGTCCAATGAGCACCAAAGTATAGTGCGATTCGAGTTCACTGACGCAGTTTGACTCGGTCATCGCAAAGTCTGAGAATGGTTGAAACACTACGTTGACCTACTATATCAGGATTGTAGAATTACTGAAACCGGCCTTTGCTAAAGAGGAAAGCTAGCGTAGACACTATCGTGTATACATCTAGCATTTAGGCCCTGTTGTATGCTTGACAAAGCTTCTTTAATTTGCTAGCGGACGTTCTATAACATTTCCATCAGCATCTTCAGTCGGTGTCGATAAGGGGTATTCATTACGCATCGCCAAAACTACTTCTAAAGGACAACTATTACGCCACATTCAAACATGCTGATATGGAAAGAGACTGTGAGGTTGGAAGATGGGAGTTTGGTAGAGAGTTAGATGCCACATCGCTATCATAATACACGATGCAAAGTCCTGGGGATGGGGGTCTGCCATCCTGCTTCCGGGAATGGGTCCGGTAATTATTACGTATCAGTCATCCTCATCTCGTATTCATATCAAGTCTCTCGTCGCCTGTTGAACTTGAAACACAAAATTTCACTCAAGTTGTCTGTCGCTCTTGGCCAGGTTACCCAACACGCCGTTGCTCTGGTCTACTATATAGCTTGCCAAGGCGTTGACACCAATGCCAACCTATGTAATACTACCATCCGGCTTATGCCTCCCCCTATCCATCGAATTTCCCCTCCCCAGGCTCCGGAGGTACCATGGAAACGCCAAAGAGTCCTGCATCTTCTGGCAGCCGGGCTCAGAGTCGAAAGCGCCAAAACAGCAACGTTAGGAAGGAGCAAAACAGGATAGCATCTCGAGCCTATCGTATGTGTCTGTATGTTTGGCTACTCAACATCTTAGGAAGCTTACGTAGCGTGTAGGAGAAAAACGAAGACAAAAGCTGGCACTCCTAGACGAGATCCTAAAGTCAGACAGCAAAAGTGACACAACAAGCTCGGTATCAGACGAAACGGAATTGAACTCGACAACATCTGTGCGGGATCATCTTGCGGCGGAATCTGTTGGCGGTTTTAGGTATCCATCCTCGACAAATAGTCCCACGCCCTACTACATGTCACACATACCAGCGCCATCAGAAGTCCCTTTTCCACCATTTGACAGACCGAACTACGATGCGGTGCCATATTCAGTGGAAGACAACACAAGTCAAGAGGCCGGAAGTTTCGCCACGCAGCAGACTGGTCATCTAAGCGTCCCTTACCTATTCACAACTGGGATGAGCCCTGACTACATGTACCCGCAAGCAACCGAGACGCCGATGATGTCAAAGCCAACACTTACATTCGACAGGCAGCTGATAGGAGACTCCTACAACGAACCCAACCCAGCCGATAGCATTATGCCAGCCTTTCCAGCCCCGTTGCATTACGATTCCAACATGATAAACGCACTCCAGAGTCTTTCGAGACTGAATGATACCCAGCAGCAACAAATTGTGGCCTACATACAGAAAAAGAAGAGCCGGATACAGCCGTCCGCCACCGCCAGTCCTCCTCATTTCGGCTTTGGGGGCTATGGCGTGTGCATACCACAGCCGAGGACGCTTCCTGGCGAGGGCCTGTTCGACGTCACCCAACAAAGCCATCAATACACTGAATGACCCGATCATCAACTTCTACGACGAGGGTCTTGAGCTCTGAAGGAGGGGGCACGGTCTGGACATAGCTATGTGGTACATGTTAGAGAGAATTCAGGAGGAGTCCGGCTTCACCATATTCAAAGTTATTTGCTGGGTTCAAATGGATCTGCATACCGGGAGTACTCGGAAATGCAAGGCCAGCTGAGTAGAGAGCACCGACAACATAGGCGGCATCGGTTTTCGCACGCTATAGCTTTCGGACACGCCTATAAAGCCAATACTCAAGCGTGCCTATCTGTACTCCGGGCACGCTCGATGGACCCGCGAAAGGTATTGGCGCGTAGCCAACACAATCGGCTAAAGTGGTCCTGCACAACACGTTGCAAGCGAGGGTCAATCAAGTATGAGGGGCGAACATCGACTTTCTATCAGGAAGCAGACCAACGAAGAATGTACCAGAAAGATTTGATTATGACGAAGAGGGCAAGGGTGACTGGCAACAGCCTATGCTCAGACGACACACGTTTTGTATGCTGAAGAGTCGGGATCAAATGCGATGAAAGCTAAGTTGGTCACATGTATATTGACTGTGTTGCAATCTAGGGTGGATTGTCCACAAGCTAATGCGTATGCATATATACCTAACCCAACATAAACAATCATTAGTCTCAACGTCTCTTTGACGCTCGCTTTCTCGCTTGTACTTCGCGGTCGTAGGCATTCGCCTCTCGACCTTCCTCTCCCTGGATCTCGGCCACAAGTCTCTTGTATTTCTTCTCGTATGCAGCATCCTTTTGCTTCTTGAGTCTGAGCTTCTCGCGAGCCATGAAGTTGGCGTCTTTCCGCAGTTCTCGCATGGCACCCTTGCGCTCTCTCTTGTGCTCTGCCTTGAGCTTGGCCAGATCTGCTCGGTCCTTATCGGCATCGTAGTGCCTGTTGGGATCGAACTTGTCCTCAAATTTGGGTATCGCCGTCTTGATACTATAGTGCATTGTTAGCATTAGACACCGCCAGCTCCTAGAAAATCAAAACACAACAAGGAAGACTTACGCTAGTGGCCGGTGATGATGTAACTCGAGTGGCCGCCGAGCTAGCTTAGACATGTTTAGCATGGTTTGGACCCGTTTCTGCAGTTTTACAGCGTGTTCGACCAAGACGGCAGGAAGTTGGGACTTGGATGACCCCTTCGTCAAATGCCCTAAAGCATTAACAACTGGCTCGAAAGACTCAATGAACGAAGTCTTTCCGGCGTATAGTTGCGACGCTGTCTCTAAAAGCTGAATGATCGTATCTAAGGCGGCGATCCTGACTGACAGGTCATGCTTCTCTGAACCAGGCGACGCAGCGCAGTCGGTGACTTTGAGTCTGCGCACCTCAACTTTGCTAGCGCCTGTGACACGGATGCCAGAAGCAGGCTCGTGCTGGGGAAAGTTGCCTAGCTTCTTCATGGGTTTAGTTGGCGCAAGAGATGTTAAGCTGTTCAAGCAAAAGTTGAAGAACTCCGGGCAAAACCTCTGCGATATCTTCAGATAGTGTAAGGCCAGAGTGCCCATGAACGCTCCTTGAACATAATCCGTCGTACACTTTGGGACGTTCTGCCCAAGGTATCTGGTAATCTGCAACATTGCTGGCGTAATGACTGGGTGAAAAGCATCGCTTGGTGGGAATATAGTCCCGATAGCCACAAGAACCACCATGTCTCCTAGGGTAGGCGAGAGACATCTACTCGTCAAGTCGTGGATCATCGAACGGAATTCTACTGAGATCTCAACAGAAAATGACTTTGCGAGTGAATGGAGATCTAAAACACATGGTTGTCAGTAACCAGTCTTCCTCGGTGGGGCATGCCGAAGCTTTTGAGAATGCAATGCTTACGCCGTATAATGCTCTCGAGTGTTGCAAATGGCGGCGGACTCGGTAAATTCGATTGGTGGAAGAGGTACTGAACCAGCACCCGAGAGAAGTTTGCTAACTTCGTTTTGTTTTCACTGGCTAGTCTTGGATGGTATAATATGCGAACCTTTTGGACAAGAGACGGAATTTGCTCTGGCGCCAAGTTACGTGAGAGATCAAGTAGTTGTTCTAGAGTCTCTGGGCAACTGCTTAAGTCGTCTATCCCTTTCCTCGTTTGAGTCTCCCCTGAGAAGGCCGCATCGCGAGCTTCTGCTTCGCTAAGAAGGCCCTTGGTGAATTCGTCGTCTTCTTCGTCGTCTTCGTCCTCGGCAGATGATCCATCTTCGTCTTCAGATCCAGATTCAATGGGCTCCAGATCCGATCCGCTTGCCAGTAAGTCATCTTCCACAATGAAGTCGTCCTCATCATCGAAACCAAGTTCTGTGGCCGTGGGGCGTGTGCGGATACCAGCGCCGAGTTTGAAGTCCTCATCCTCGTCCGCATCAAACAACCCTAGGTTTCCGGCAGCTGGCTGAGCGTCAGTAGCATCTTCTTCCTCGTCGCCTTCCTCGTCGCTTATTTCTTCCCCACGCATTCTCTTTTGCCGCTTTTCTTCCAGAAGCTTCAGCTTTTCCACGTCTCGTTGTGCAATCTCTTCTTCTGTAAGCGTTCGATCCGAGGGCTTCGCCCGCCGGTCCATAGCGAGCTGCCTCAATCGCAAATCGTAGTCACGTTCCATCTTCTCCCTCCCGGGGTCTGGCTTCGAAGGCGCTTCGTCGCCCTCACCAGCCCGGGGCTTGGATTGTGTGAACAGTAGAGCGTGAATGTCGGAAAGATCTTGGTCGAGCTCCTCGCGGAGATCTTCGTCCTCGTCCTTTTGCGCCTGCCTCTCGGCTTTGTGCATCTTGGACTTGGCCATGATTTCCTTATAGATCTCCTGCGTCGATTTTTTCCTTTCGGGTTCTCCCTCCACAGCTTCTTCGGGACGGTCCACATCCATCGCATCATCCGACTCTCGTCTGCGTTTGAGACTGGGCTGGTTTCCACCCGAGTCGTTTCCTGAATCGTCGCCCTCAGAACCCAGAAGATCCGTCTCATCGAAGTCGTCCTGCTCTGGGAACGATAGAGACTTGCCCATGTGAGTCAACCCATCGATAGCGTCGTCATCTTCGAGATCGAACATAGACGTCTTGTGGCCTTGCTTCTCGCGCACGAAGCGTTGGGCCATCTTTTCCTCGTATGTCATCGATACGTCGTTTTCGCCGAACCGTTGGTCTCGTATCCCGCCGGTCTTATTCCGTCGACTTATCTCGACTAGTAGAGTTTGTCGCCTCTGCAGGATTATGGTCAGCAACACGTATAAGAGAGCCGGCAACGAGGTACAGTGCAATCGAACGTACCCTCTCCTCGCCCATCGCCTTGGCATCGCCAGGCCGACCAGAGATGCCCTTGGAGGCATCGCCTACAGCTGGGCGGTTGCTAGTGACCTGGAACTTGGGACCCCGGGCGTTGTGCTTGAAGTCGAAAGGATTGAATTCTTGGCGAATGCTTTCCAGGGCGGCTGCCCGTTTATTGGTGTTGACCTTTCCGTTCTGGGCGACCTTTCGTTTCTGCTTCTTGCTCTGCTGAGGACCAACGACACCCTGTTCTCGTAGAGAGGCCTTGAGCCTCTTGAGCTGGGAGCCGGGCATTTCGGCGACGTATGGGGAATTCGTAGGTGTCGGGGGTTGAACTGTCGCGTTTGGAGGGGCCGGCCGACCTTCCAAAAAAGAGTCGCGACTATATTTTTTTGGAGGTCCGGGTTCCGGGATCTTATCTTTCTAATCTTATCGGCATATGCCCCGCTTATGCTGGGCTAGGTACATGCGTGTACTACCCGGCTCGGCCAGCCACCATGACGTATCTACCTAATCTAGGTACCTCTAAGTACCTTTAGAGGCAGGTGGTCTGCATGATGACACCAGAAAGGTACCTACAGTCGGGCCACTCGAGCTCAATATCTTTGGTAACTAAGCACACACTTGTATTGAAAAAGGGAAAATATGATTCTAGGATTTACGGCTTAGAAATTCGAATGTATAATCCAGATTGAGTGTGATAGCTCTTATTATTAGATGGTTCGCGATTGAACAATAGCCGTCGGAGATGTCCGATATTTTATTGGGGCCTGTTAGTCTGCACCTACTCGTAGGTTGCCACCTACATAAGCTAACATCATTTGGTTACCTTAGGTGGTACAGTACTCGCATCCGCATCTACTACCTGTAGTACTAGAGGTGGTTACACATCCAACCTTGATCCATCTCCATCTCCACCTCCACCTCCACCTGTTTGTCCTGGACTCACTGCAATGCGAGGCTCCCACTCTGTCATGCTGGCCTGACGATGCGTCCATTATGGGGTTATTCTCCTTCGCGCGAGATGAGCGCTTCGTTGCTCTCGGCTTCGCCGTGGCCACAGCCGGCTGCATCGCTGCCATGCGCGTCATTCTCCTGCACTCGCGTGACAGCGTAGAGATCCCGCCACCACAGCCCAAGACGCAGTACATCACCCAAGACACAGAGGATTCTCTCAAGCCGAGCACACTCAACACCTTGCTCCACCATTACAACTTTGCCATTCGTGACACCACCCTCCGAATAGTTGCTGGCCGTGCCGCTAATGATGAGTCGGCCATCAATGACCTGCTTTGGGGCATCACCCGCCCGGATTACGACGAGCGAGTCGAGAGCCTCCGTGCTCTTACCTTTGCTCTCGAAGACAGTACGATGGCCCTGCTCCTCTACCTCCAAAAGTGCTGGCTGCTGATTACTCCCAAGACTCGTACCGCCCCTGCCTAGCAAAAGCGCTTAACACGCCGAAAGGGTACAGCGCTATTGTTCGGTCTCTCGAGCTGTGTCTTGACGATGTCGAACATGAGATACTTGACGACCCTTTATACGATGAATACTATCTGCGGGACATTGGCGAACAACGCTGCCTCCTACTGGTCTCAGTTCTGATCCACCACAACGGTGTTGACAAGTTTGTCGAGGCAAGGTTTGTTGAGAAGTGGCTAGCAAAGCAACCATGGGGCGAAACAGACGAGGCGAGGCGCAAGAATTTCATCCTCTACATGGATCGGAAGAAGAACAGGATCAGCGACATCTGCATGCATTTGAAGTCGTCCAAGGCCGGTCGGAAAGCCCTGGTCAGAGCCAAATTAGCTACCAAGTTGAAAAAGCCAAGGCGAGACCGATCTTCTAACATCAAGGTTGTTCTCGAGATCAGCATGGGCAATGAGCTCGAGATTAACATCGAAGGCGAGGGTGACGACACATTTGGGACATCGCAAGTCGAACTAGTGCCCCGTGTGAACGACCAAAGTGTCGAGGAGCAGCGGCTGCGCAGACGACACCGAGAAGCCATGGTATTGAATGATGGAACACATACTTTGGGAAGGGGCGATATCATCGAACGAGAACACTAATTCGTCGTTGAAACCGCCACCTCTACTATATCAGATAGGGATCCTGAGCATGCCTGATGCTTGCGATCTCGTTGGATTGCCTAGCTAGGCGTCGCTAAATCACCATCGATAGTAGTGGGATCAAGGACCATCACTACTTCCCGTCCACATACCTGTTCCCAATGCAGGATACAGCTGGAAGTACTGTATCGTCTTCTTAGGAGGTGGGATGTCGCATTTCGAATATGGATCTTTGGTGATGATACAGGCCAATTCGCAATTCGCCGGATGTAGTGGAGCTTCAGATTCTTGTGCCTTAGAACCCCTCCCACAAATGAATAGCAATAACATGCCCTAGTACCTCGGATGATGATGCAGAGGATGAAGTATGGGACAATGGTCGTCTTGCCGCATATCTACGCGCTTAGATAGTGCTGGGGTGGTTACGAAATACCCGCGATAGAGCCTCCATGAATCCTTCAGATACCCTGGTTTTTGGAGGTAATGAACATTTGAACATTGAACAGGTCGTGCGTGGTAAGCCACGATTCAAAACACTCGGAAACCTCAGAAGACGTAAATAGCACAGTTTGAATAGGAGCCTCACTACATTTAGTATATACTATCCGAATGCTTTGGGGATTATAGAGGCTGGAAGAATATTTCACCATCTCTACATTGCTCGATGTTCCACCCATGCTCGCCCGGCCGCACTCGGCAACCGGGTACCGGACAAAGAGCAGGGTCCAGCCCCCCTGGCGACCCTCGCCTGGCTCGCCTGGCGTTGCCTGGGGCAAGATGGGGCATCTCCAAGCAAGGTCCAGGTATGTAGGTCCCAGACGCCATTGCGTCAATTCAGCTGAAAAGCAGTTAGTTCAAGATGTTTGACACTGATGCAAGCCTGCGTTGGGATATGTATGTATGTTTTCAATGGGGTTTCGTCACCGTCTAGACGAGTAAAGTGAGGGTGTCGCCATGATTGAACCGTTGATTCTGTGCTCATCTGGTAATGTCTTGCTGTTGAAGTACACATGTTCCGCTTCTGCTGTTACCGACCCCTTACATGTGATTGACGTGCATGCAGCTTGCAGGAGCTATCACTTGCGTCCACGCGATTTTCCAAGGTAAATAAATACTAATGTGCCCAACAGGATACGTGTACATGTGAAGGCACATAGCTAATCTTCAGAAGCCCACCAATGACAACTCACAAAGCAGGTTGCTATGGTACCCAACGGAGAGGATACGGGGGGACGGGGTAACTACGAGTACGACGTGATCACAATTGTCGAACGAGCTGCGGCTGTAGAGTCGTGGTATTCAGTCACCTCAGGGGATAGAAAAGTAGGGGGCAGCCCGGCATTCCTAAGAAGCCGGATTATGTTATAAACTACGGCAGAAGCGCTGTGCCGGGCCCCTCCCGTTCTTTGTCGCCAACACATCTCCAGCCAGTATGTGATAGAGAGTCGCAAAAATTGCCAATACCATCACTCCTTGCGCTTGTCCTACCAACCACAAACGGGAGCTCACCAAAGCGGAAAATTGCCCCTACTCTCGCTACGACGGAGTTATTTTGTTGCCCGCTCTAATACAAGGAGGAGCAATGAGCGGTTGAGCCCCTGTGCAGTCCAGAGGACACGAATACCTATTACCAACTTGCAAGGGTGGGCACTGTTGTTGTTGCGCCCTGATCGATGTCGCCAAAACAGAAGCAAAGCCACTGACTGAGTCCTGGAAATTGCTCCTGTTCGATCACCCACCGGACCCTGTCGTGCCAGTCCGAGACCATCGTGTGTGGCTTCTGGCTAGGCTCGCTCACTCACCCAAAGCCTCTGGAGTCTGGACAACGAACAACTTGGTTGACAGGCACCTTGCGCACGGTTATCTCAATTTATGCCTCTGTTTCTCCCCAACGCATTGCTGGGCCCGACACCACAGGTAAGAAAACACCTGACAGGCAGGGATACGGCGATATCATATATTGCTTTTGTGCCATGACGACACACAGCTGTGGGCGTTATATAACGTCCATATCCATGTCCCTTCTCCGACACATCATATCTGATATGGTCCAAAATTTGCCTACCAACTTACTGACTGCAATACAAGTTGCAACACGATCACAGACAACCAAAAAAGGCGGAACGGTACGACTTGGCTACCTACCCATTTACCGTATTTTGGGTCTCAACCATCTGAGACCCCACCGCAAGGGACATTAGCAGTACATGCATACATGTGCACTTACACACTTAGACACTGACGTGCGCTGTTCACGCGCCAACCACCCAGGCGAGCTAGGTACCTCAACAGCTACCGAAAAGGGGGAAACTTGTCTTAGGCTTGCAGGTCCCACAAGCCCCGCGACCCGCGTATTCGGCCACTACCCGCCAACCCGTTGCCTAGCACCTGCCCCCCCTGGCACAGGTGGGCTGAAAGCAGGCCGCAAGAGCACCACGATTGGCCAGAGACACCCCAATAGTCGAGCGACTAGGCTAGGTCCAGGTTGTACAACACAAGTGCCAGACCGGGGAAAAAACAAACAACTAGCGAACCTCAACTTCTCAGGTACCTACCAAGTTGCGTACGGTCGGTCACTGATCACTGATCACTGAGCTACAGCCTGCGAGTACAGGCGACACGTACCTGCCGAGAATCAAATTTGTTATTTCCTGAGGCCAGCACAGAAGAAGACAGGCAGGACTTGGGGACCAAGACACCCCTATCCAGGCATCTCTAAGCTTCTAGTCAGTGCCCGGGTGCCGCCTTGCTGCTGGCTCCCACTAGTCGCAAGTTAGGTTGCAGCGCAGCAGGTCAGTCAGCGCAGCAGCGCGCCTTGTTCGGCCCGGAAGGTGTAAGACAAGTGCAAAAAAAGAGAGAGCGTTGGCTACCCATCCTACCACCATCCCGTCCCATCTAAACGTTCCCGTCCCGTCGCCATGGCTTCCTCGGCAGCCCTCTCCCCTCCCTCACTGCCCCAGCCGCACCGCCAACACCTACTACACCATCAACAACAACAGCAACAACACCACCCTCACCACTCGCAGAGGCCGCCCCAGCCCACCCTCTCTCGCCCACCTAGAAAATCCGCGATCGGTGGCATCGCAACCAACTCGACCCCTAATCTGAACAGTTTGTATTCCGCCCAAGCTCACTCTCGTCTGGCGCCCGCGAGCACGAGTCCTCTCGCACGAAAGGCCTCGCTGGCCGCCCTGACTCCGGGCTCTCTCGCCTCTATCCCCGACGACACCGAAAGCTACGCTCTACACAGCGTCCTGAACGAGTCTACCGCCGCGCGCAAGATGCCTCCCATGCCGCCCATGCCGCCCCTAACCCCCGGCAAGAGCCCCGGTCCTGCTGATGATTTTGCCGTTGGCGAACAAGTCGATGTTCCGGGCAACATGGTGGGCACTGTTCGCTTTGTCGGCTCCGTCGGCGGCAGGCGCGGCGTGTTTGCTGGTGTGGAACTGCTCTCTGAATATGCGCCTCGCGGGAAGAACAGCGGCGATGTGGATGGGTATGTTTGCTTCCTTCTTCCTCTCTGCGACACTGCTCATGGCTGACTGTTGTATTTGCCTACTGCAGAGTCTCGTATTTTGCTACTTCTACTCCTGGATCGGGTATTTTCGTCCCTCTCCACAAGCTCATGAGGCACGACTCGCCCCCGTCTTTCCCGAACACACCCTCGGCCACGTCCTTGGCTGGTCTGAGGGCCGCGACCCAGAACACCACCAACCACACTCCTCCCACCCCCTCGCTGCCAAACTTCAGCAAATCCGTCGGGCGGGGTCGCACAGCAAGCCCCCAGGGCAAACGGCCCAGGATGTCGCTACCCCGGCCTGAGTCGCCCCTGCGAAGATTGCAGCTCACCCCAGCCCCACGACCGACAATCGCAACACCTGCGAAGCCTCCTCCTCGCTATGGCAGCCCCACCGTCTCCAAATTCGCCTCGAGCGTTCGAGGCACGGCTGGTGACCCGAACAAATCCATGCGTCTGGATAGAAGGCCAAGCATAGCTCCCAGGAGTGCTTCTGCTCTGGGGCAGACAGTAATACGCGACTTCGACGACATCGAGTCTATGCCTCCTCCCCCCCCTAGTGCAGGCATGCATGCGAAGGCAAATGGCAGCGTAGGGTCCATAGCGTCCTCCATGGGTTTCAAACGCCCCGGGTCCCGTGCTACTCACGCCAACGAGGAAGAAGTTGAGCGCCTCAAATCCCAACTCGAGGACCGGGATAACCAGTTGAAGGAGCAAGCTTCTGCATTGGCTGAGATGGAGAGCAGTCTTTCGGAGCTTACAGTCTTGATTGACCAAACCGACAACGGACACATGCGCTCAAATAGTCTGGACGGTAAAGACACGTCACAGCTTCGAGCCATGCTGCGCGAGAAGAATGAAAAAATTGCCATGCTGACAGCCGAGTTTGACGCGCATCGCGCCGACTTCCGCAGTACTATCGATACCCTTGAGATGGCTAGCACGGAAACGCAAAGGGTGTATGATGCCAAGATCAAGGAGTTGGAACAGGAGGTACATGAGGCCCAAAACCAACACACCGACGTGGAGAGCGTGGCACAACAGCTTAAGCAGCTCGAAGAGCTCGTCCAGGAGCTCGAAGAGGGGCTAGAGGACGCCCGTCGGGGAGAAGCAGAAGCCCGGGGAGAGGTAGAATTTCTGCGTGGGGAAGTCGAGCGAACTCGGTCTGAACTACGAAGAGAACGGGAGAAGGCCTCAGCTGCTATGAGTGATGGCGGCAACTCTGATGACCGGTCGTCCATGTCCAAAGACTTGGAGCAAAAAGAGGACGAGATCAGGGGCCTCAAGGCTATCATACATTCACTCAGCAGGGACTCTATCCCCGGCTCCGAGTCTCCCGAGAAGACCCCAACCCAACCGCAACGGACCAACTCCTTCGCGAAATCTGGACCGGACTCAGTGACCAAGGAGAACCTAGAGCGAGAGCTCGTCGACCTACGCGGCCTCCTGGATAAGAAGACATCCCGGGAGGAAGAACTAGAGCGCGAATTAGAGGCACTGCGACGCAAAAGTGTCGTCAACCACCGAGGAAGTGCTATGACAGTCGGTAGTGCGGATCGATCGTCCTACCGTGATTCCAAGGGGACGGTTATCCTGGCCGATACACACAAACGCAACAAGACTCTGGATACCATGCCTGAGAGCGACGCACTGTCTTCCGTTACCGAGAATAGCATGCTCTGGTGCGAGCTGTGCGAGACCAACGGGCATGACATTCTCACGTGCACCAATATGTTTGGTGGCCAGAAAGACCAAGCAGAGTTTCGTACTGATGACCAGTCAGAGGCCAAGTCCGGCAACGACGCTGTACGTGATGGTCTCCAGAGCTTGGCCGTCCCTGTAGACACAGAGGCAGTACCTCGACCCTTAACGCCCATGAGGCCCCAGACCGCGGTAGTTGCGGCCCCAGTCTCCGCGCCTACTCTGCCCAATCCCCAAGACACCGGGCCGCTTGCTGGCAAAGAGAGCGGAGTCATCGATCCTGCCAAATGGTGCGCCATGTGCGAGCGAGATGGCCACGACAGTATTGACTGCCCTTTGGAGGACGCATTCTAGACGGAGAAAGTTTACGGGCCAGAGGGGCACTTGATGTGATCGGGTCCAACCGCCATTTCATATACATGGCAAAATTGGCAAGTGCCATTGGCGAAACACTATTCTTTTGCGCAACAGACGAGATGTTGGGAAGATGTCTAGTTGCATCGGACAAGGGATGCATTGTGCATACTGGCCGCTCTTGGCGTTGGACATGACCGCTAGTCAGGTGTTTGATGTGACTGTTTAAAAGCGATGATACCACACACTCTTAGTCATTATTGTTACAATATGGAACTTTTAATATCTTTCCAACGATCTTCCACATATCAGGAACCACTTATCGTCACGGGTTTCAACTGTGCAGCATGCCAGGTTACATTTCCTGTTTCTGATAGGAGCGTTGGACCCCGTCCGCCAGTGATGCCGAATACATGTGTAAGTGTTTCTCACTGCTCGCTAAATAGCGACGCGTATTGGACGCGATTGTGCTTGCCATGAACCTTGTCTTTGTTACTGGAATTTTATCCTGTGACCTTCCATCCGCCTCGATTAAGATAGACTACGTACCACATCTCCCGGATCGGTGATTGCAAGCCAGGCCTGAACAGAGCACTATCTATGATAATCTTGTAATGAATTAATCTAAAGACTGTTTCTTATCTGATTAGGTGCTTATGTAGAAACTATTTTACATCAATCCATCAATTATACTTGTGCAATGGTTATTATAGCATTAGGTGGAATAATAATAACTAAAAGGATCCTGTATCTTTTGTTTATTTTCCAGACCGAATGATGCTAGGTTTCGTCTGTATGTATACGGATATGTGTATACCAACTCGAACTTATAATCCAGATTTTCAACCAAGGGAATAAACACCGCCTGAGTTCTGGGGTTCAAGTGAATGGATGGACAGCGCAAGCACAAACACACCCGTGACATCCATGATGCCTGCCTGGCAGCTACTGCCTTTTGATATCATGAGGTACCCAGGGAGTTACTAACAGATAGGTAAGTACTACCTAGCTGAACGAGGTACCTCTGAAGTATCCGTATCGATAAATGCGAGGATTGAAGAGGCAAGTGGTAGTTACCTCCTTCCAATGACTGGAACATTGGCACCGTTGCCTCGGGAGCCTAGAGCGTACCTACCTACCTCCTACCTACCAACATGCGTGCTTGCTAGTTTCAAAATAGAATCTAGCTCTGTGCCTACTACAAATTCTTCAGATCCCAGAGAACTCTCTACAGATTTTCCCAGTATCATTCATCTTCCACGTACCTGTTCCGTATTCCTATGGGATGTCTATATCTACCCCTACACGAACGCATTCTTCTCATATGGGTTGCCTAGGACAATACAAGGTTTTCGACATTGCTGGCGAGCGGCCGAGACGTCTCAGATCGAGTCATACAAATTGCGCTCTCTCGCGAGGTGTAAGTGAAGGGTATCGCAACAATACTTGCTTGCATCTGTGTTCCCCCGAGCCGAACCCCCCCCCCCCCAACAACAACATGAGGTACGTGAAATTCCTTAGCCCCCTCCATGATCAACAGAGCACCGCATCGGTACCATCCCGCCACTATTGGTTGTTGTCAATCCCTGGTGTGACAGCCTGACCACGGGAAACGGCATCTCGGCCGGTTCGATGTATTGTCTCTCGATCGTGATCTTCTTCCAAGACGATGAACTTCCCTCCCCCGCAAAACACCATCCCCTTAGGTAGGTAGCTAGTTGCAACGCTACAGCGGCAAGGAACACCAGGGTTCCCCAGTTGTAACCCCGATTGCAGATGGTTACGCTGTGCGACCCCTGAACGCGCTGGAACTCAGCGAACCGGACGGCGTGTAGCCGCCCCATGACATCTTGGCAGCGGCGCGAGCTAGACCATCTGAGCACATCTATCTTGGCGGCACATAGTGCGGATGCATCAGTGCAGCGGGGATGGAGGGGCGGGAAGCTCCAGCAGCTTGAGCTTGACCCCCATATTATGTCACAAGATGTCCTCGATGCAGCCAACCATTTCCTTTGCACTTTCAACGTTGCTTTTCGTTTGAAACCTGTATTCACATCCCCCATTCGACTAGGTTGTCTAGGAATCGGGACCACCATCTCAGTATAAATACACTTGCTTTTACACTTACACCCACTCGTTTCCCGGCTTGTCTCTTGGATTTGCTACTTATCATCATCATCAAGCAGTGACAGCTCCGTATCGCATCCAGCTGGACGCGTCCATCTCATCATGGGAGGTGAAACTGCATCACCAAAGCCAATTGCGGCTGAGTATCCCATCCGGGCCCCGGCCCCGGTTGGGAAGCGCATCAGCAGAATATACAAGGAACGGATTGAGCAATTCTACTCGACGGGTCAGTGGGAGAAACAGAACCTCCTCGCCATGATGTACGAGGGTTCCGTATCCGGCTCTCCCCACGTCCAGCTCTGGACATGGGCTGCCCCAGGCCTCTCCCGCCCTTCCTTCCAGGAGGCAATGGCTGGGAAATACGAACCAGCAAATGTCGGTGACAGCTTCGGTCCCTCATGGGCAACTCACTGGTTCAAGGTAGTTATTCGTGTCCCGGGAGACCTCACCGACAAAAAGCATCTGGAATTCCATTGGGATTCGAACAGTGAGGGTATGGTCTGGACCCAGGACGGTAAGCCACTACAGGGACTGACGGGTGGCGGCGAGCGTGTCGAGTGGGTTCTCCCGGACTCGTTCCGGGACGGAAAGGAACACACAATCTATATCGAGATGGCCTGCAATAGTATGTTCGGCAATCCGGCTGGCGGTGATACCATCCAACCACCAAACCCCGACAAGTACTTCCAGCTTGTCAAGGCCAGCATAAACGCTGTCAATATGGATGCCCGTCAACTCTGGATCGACACGTGGATCATTGGCGATGCCGCCAAAGAGTTCCCCGAAGATTCATGGGAGCAGCATCAGGCTCTCAATGTCGTCACGGAGATCATTGAAGCATTTGTCCTAGGCAACCCTGAATCCATCAAGAAAGGCCGCGAGATTGCTCAACGTTATCTCGGTTCCAATGTAGATACCGCCAAAGTTTACGAGAGTGGCACCGTGCCTCAAGTGTTCGGTATCGGTCACTGCCATATCGATACTTGCTGGCTCTGGCCATGGGCTGAAACCAAGCGGAAGGTTGCGAGATCTTGGTCGAGTCAGTGTAACTTGATGGAGCGATATCCAGAGCACAACTTTGCTTGCTCCCAAGCCCAACAATACAAGTGGTTGAAGGCCTATTATCCTTACGCTTTCGATCGCGTCAAGCAAAAAGTCAAGGAAGGCCGCTTCCATCCCATTGGCGGCAGCTGGGTTGAGCACGATACCAATATGCCCAGTGGGGAGTCACTCGTTCGGCAATTCCTATACGGTCAAAGATTTTTCGAAAGCCACTTTGGAGAGAGGTGCAAGACATTTTGGCTGCCCGACACCTTTGGATACTCCAGCCAATTGCCCCAGCTTTGTCGTCTAGCTGGTATGGATCGCTTCCTCACACAGAAACTTAGCTGGAATAACATCAATAACTTCCCGCACACTACCTTCAATTGGGTATCACTCGATGGGAGCCAAGTGATCTGTCATATGCCACCTTCTGAGACGTACACTGCAGAAGCGCACTTTGGCGATGTCAAGCGAAGCATCACACAACACAAGTCGATGGATCAAGACCACACCTCTTTGCTCGTCTTCGGCAAAGGTGATGGAGGCGGTGGCCCGACTTGGCAGCACATTGAGAAGCTCCGTCGCTGTCGCGGCATCAGCGACCAAATTGGTCGTCTGCCCAGGGTGCACATGGGTGGCACAGTGGACGAGTTCTTCGACAAGCTGCAAGACAAGGCGGAGTCGCTGGTCACTTGGTATGGTGAATTGTATTTTGAGCTTCACCGCGGCACATACACAACGCAAGCCAACAATAAGCTCAACAATCGTAAATCGGAGAACATGCTCCGAGACCTGGAGCTGCTCGCTACGATTGCGTCCTTGAAACATAGCTCGTACGAGTATCCCAAGGCGAAGATTGACTTCATGTGGGAGGCGGTCCTCCTTTGTCAATTCCACGACTGCCTACCCGGTAGTTCTATTGAGATGTGTTACGATGATTCAGATGAGGTAAAACTCTTATAACCCCCCCTTCGTCGGCCTCAAGATTTTGAAAGCTAACAGAACAATAGCTATATGCTGAAGTCTTTAGTGTCGGTAAAGAACTGTTCAAGGGCCTCTTCAATTTATTTGGTGTGGACGACATACAGCCTACCCGTGTGGAAGAGGCCATGGCTCTGAACACTCTGCCGTGGCATCGCAAGGAGTTTGTGGAGCTCTCTGATGGTGTTGCTGGTGTTGCTGGTGTTGCCTGTGGATCGGGCAATATCATCCATGTGAAACCTCTCAAGGCGTCGGCCACCAAGGCAGTAACCGTCAAGGAAGTCGAGGAGGGTGTATTTGTCCTAGAAAATGACCAACTGACCATTCAGGTTGAGAGAGGATGCATCACGTCTATGATTGATCGCAAGGCAGACAGAGAGGTGATCGCCAAAGGAGGAAAAGCCAACCAGCTGGTCATCTTTGACGACAAACCTCTGTACTGGCAAGCTTGGGATGTTGAAGTATACCACTTGGAGACACGTGCCGAGGTGCCTTATAGCAAGACCAAGATTCTCGAGGACAGCGAACATCAGGTTAGTGTTGTTACCGAGGCTCGCATCAGCGAAAATAGCTCGATCGAGACGGTTTTGACTCTACGTGCCGCCTTTGAGGGCCACCAGTCCTACGTCGAATGCACCGCAACTGTCGACTGGCATGAGACTATGAAGTTTCTCAAGGTCGAGTTCCCTGTGGATGTTAGAAACACCGAGGCCTCCTATGAGACGCAGTATGGCATAGTCAGGCGCCCTACGCACTACAACACATCCTGGGACATGGCCAAGTTCGAGGTGTGCTGCCACAAGTTCGCTGACCTGTCTGAGAACGGTTACGGTGTTTCCATCCTCAACGACTGCAAGTACGGATTTGCAACATGTGGCAACCTGATGCGTCTCTCGCTGCTCCGATCACCGAAGGCGCCAGATGCGCACGCCGACATGGGCAGGCATAAGATCCGCTGGGCTATCCTCCCACACAAGGGAATATTAGGGTCTACCACCGTCCGTGCCGGGTACAATTTCAACAACCCCTTGAAGACTGTGAAGGTGCCGTCGACCTTCGATGCTGCCGCATTTTCTACCCACCCTGTCAAGCTGGAGGGTGACAAGTCGCTGATCCTCGACTGCGTCAAGCGCGGTGAGGACGATGAGGACGTGTCCCACGACGGGAACTTACCCCGCCGTAAGGGCCAGAGTGTCATCATTCGCATCTACGAGAGTCTAGGAGGGCGCAGTTCGGGTACGGTCACAACTACGTGGGATGTCAAGAAGGTTTTCGCGACGAACGCGTTGGAAGATGATGGGAAGGAGATTGATATCAAGGATGGGAAGTTCTCGGTCACGCTGCGCCCGTTCGAGGTTGCCACGTATCGGTTACAGTTGTAGTTGCTTTTAGGGATGCTCATGTCACGACTTCTAATAGTGTTATTACTGTGGATCGAAAGCAGAGAGCAACAACATGCCTTGGGTTCAGAAAATGTTTGATGCCATTGGCGCATTACTCCGTTTAACAGTAATGGGTTTCTTTAAATATGTACAATAGCGAAGCTTTCTTGCGACTGCGACTGCGACTGCGAGTATTCCCTTTCGTACGGGGCTCAATTCATTTAACTCCATCTCGTTTCCATTCATATTATGTACATGGAGGCTCAGAAATGGTCACGTATCCCATTGGCCCTGCTCGTTCTTTGCTGTAATAATTCATTGCCAGGTCCCGGACTAGGCGGTTTACATCTCGCCCATGTTGGAGACGAAGCAGTCTAAACTAACGGTGTCGTTGGGTGCATACTGCGGCATGCCGTGAGGTTGATGGAGGTGGGGCGGTGGTGGCGGCGGCGGTTGTTGTTGCTGTTGCGGCTGCTGCTGCTGCTGCTGTTGCTGCTGCTGTCGCTGATCCATGTGTGTCGACATGATGGTGTTGTCGTAGGGAGCGTATTGGGTTGAAATCATGGGCATCTCGTGATGAGCGGCGTATGGGCCTGCGAGATGGGGCTGGGGGGCGTGCATCGGGGATATGTGTTGCATGTACTGCTGTTGGAGGTAGTGGTGGGTGGGAATTTGTATGTTGTTCGGTCGCGGTATGGGGATAGGGGCGCTGCCTTGTTGCTGGTGCTGTTGCTGGTGCTGATGGTGATGCTGTTGTTGTTGCTGGTGCTGAGACGATGGGGTCTGTTGCTGTATGGAGGCAAGCTCATCGTATGCAAGTTGTATCGCCGCTGGCATAGCTCGGCCGGCCGGCCGGGCATGTCGCGACGACGAGCCCCCTTCTCGCCTATCATAAGCAGGTTTGGGTCCATTGCTAGCGTTCTGTAGTCTCTTCTGTTGTGGGCGCTCGCGTTGCTGGTCGCGCAGAGGAGGCGTTGGGTTTTGGTGATGCTGGTATGTGGCTTGTGGATGGGATAGGTTCTGCCTCATGCTGTTACTGGCATTTTCCAAGTCCGCCGTGCTCGACTCAGGCGATACCGATGGTGTGGGGAGCGCCTGTTGAGCCTGGTATAGAAAATGCTGCTGCTGCGATTTCTCGTTCAACCCTTCTCCTGCGCCCACGCCTTCGGTCTTAATATTGGTCCCTTCCCCTGTTCCCCTGCTCATATCTCGTTTCCTCATTTGCTGATACATGAGCATGTTCATCATCAGAGCCTTGTATTTAGCTTCGAGTTGCTCGAGCGATTTCCTCCTAGGGCGGTGTTGTCGTCCCGCAGGTGGTGCATGATAATGCGGCGCCATCGTCCGCGGACCCGGGTTTGTCGCGTTCATCATGATGAGGTTGATCTCCACGGTCTCTTATAAAACGCGATTGTATTTTCCCAAGGCTGTCCGTACGCAGCTTGTCAAGTTCGTGGAAGAATGGCGTTGGAATGCCTTCGGCGTGGCGATATAGGTAGGGCGAACGACGAGATGTTGGAACACCGAATAGATCGATAGACCGTGGAACAGGTGGGTATAACACGGCACGATGGATCTGACTGACTGACTGATACCTGCAACTTAGTACAAGGAGGGCAAACAAAGCTGAAGCTGGGGTGCGGCGTTTATTAATAGATGGGCTGTGTGTTCCCGTAAGTAGGGCGTTTTCCGGGAGCAACCCCTTTGGTCACGGCACATGCAGCGTGGGATTTGATATAGATCAACTGGGTATTCAAATGTATTCAAATGCTCAGGAAGAGGCAAAGAAAAGACACATTGGCTAAGTTGACTGCAGTCGACATGCAACATACATAGTAGGCATATAGTAGTATTTGGCTGGGCACTAGAAAGCGATGAATTTGAGATTTGAGATAGACCAGGGGGAACATTTGAGAATCGTGATGGATCATCCCGCCCGTTTGGGTCCAAAGGGGATTTGACATTACCACTGACATCAAGAAACGCTCGGCAGTGCTTGTTCAGCGTCGATCACCGTCAACCCCTCATCGAAATCGAGTACGAGTACCTAGCAGCGTAAGAGCCGGTTCATGATTTGACAACATCCATGTGCCCTAGGTAGGGTTTAGAGAGGTTATGTAACCTCAGCTCGGATGAGACTGCGACAAAAGGCGACAGCCCCTGGGAAACGCATCTCGATTTTGTCATAATGGTCCGGGATTGCAGCGGCCGATTCCAAATTGTCGGGCCCTGATTCATTGTGTCGAGAGACGAGTTCCACTCCCGTGTCCGGGGTGAGGATTATAGTGCAACCGCTAGCCGTGGATGTTCTACTGCGTCGCAGCAGTGCATCGTAGTGCAGATACCAACGGCACGCCGCACGACCTAGGCAGACCTCATGATGCCCGCAAGTTGCAACGCACCTCTGGAGCCTCCTCTCTCTGTCTCAGCCAACCTACCGTATTCTGACCGTAGGCCTATGCTGTGGTACAGAGAACATACTCGTACATATCTCGGAATGGAAACCCTGACCCTGTCTGTCGGATGGGCATGGTTGGACAAAGCATAATCGTAGGCAGGGAGAGGGCGGCTGAGGTGGGCGTTGAGGGGCGTCGCCCTGCGAGCCTGTGCGAGGTGCTCGGGTGCTGTGGTATTTGCCATTTTCTGCGGATGAAGTTGGAACAAGATTCCAAATCGAAGCTTGTACGGCTCTAATTGGGAGGAGTCAGCAAACAAGGATTAGCCGCGAGGACAGTGCCTACCCGCGGCTGTCCGTCATCTCGCACAGTACCGCTCGCCGCAGAGATACCTGGCCAGGACTGGCGTGCCTGGCACAGCGTGGGCAGGGACTACCTTACACCATCATCTGTCATGGGCATCGGTGTGTGTAATCTCTTAGTACGGCAGGTACCCCCCATCCGAATGAGTGATGCGCTGCGTCAGGTGGAGCAGGTAGCTGCACACAGTGCCCGCTTTGGGCGTGCCTCCAAACGGCCCTTGCTCGTGCTACACCATGATCGTCGTCCCCCTTCCAAATCTTTTCCCATCCTCGCCATCCCACCTCCACCAACACAGATTGCCATGGTCAAATCCACCATTCACGTCTGCTTTCGTCCTCTTCTCCCCTCCCCTTTATCGCCTGCAATCGTCCCAACTGCACGAGACGCCTTTGCCAATACCAACCAACAGCACACTTCAAGTGAGATCTCTTGCTGTCTTTCCCTCCGATAGCCTATTTGTTATCCAGGTCCACACACACCGTCACCACCGTCACTGCTGATTCGTTCCCAGATGACTAGCTCAGCATCATGCCCTCGGCTTCTTCCGTTGCTCGCCTGTCGCAGTCCATGTCAGCTCTGTGACACCGTCAGACTTCGTGTGAGACCCCTGCTTGCTCCAAACACGGCTCTACGCACGAGATCCATTGCCAGTCGTGCTCATCCACGTGACATCCTACGACGGTCAAGTCTGCCATCTCTCCATCGCTGCACTACTTTGCCTCTAGGCAGCCTGCACGCGCGGGGCAAGAAGACGAAGTCGTCTGTCAAATTGAAGGCCCTCCCACAAGGTCTTGTTGAGGCGGAGCCGCTGCCCGATTTGCAAGAAGATGGCGGTCCGGCATGTCCCACCGTGGTGTTGAAGGCGCGGGGCAAGAAGACGAAGTCGTCTGTCAAATTGAAGGCCCTCCCACAAGGTCTTGTTGAGGCGGAGCCGTTGCCCGATTTGCAAGAAGATGGCGCTCCGGCATATCCCACCGTGGTGTTGCAGGCGCGTCGCAACATGCAGAAGTTTGAGAATTGCGTGCTCCTGACACGTGTCGGCGGCTTTTACGAGCTCTATTTCGAGCATGCAGAGGAGTACGGACCGCTACTAAATCTGAAAGTCGCGCATAAGAAGACCAATGCCGGCCTTGTCCCAATGGTACCGTAGTTCGTTCTCCACCATCCGCCCTATGTGTCTGTGTCGTGACGCCATCTCTCTGATACCCCTTGTAGGCTGGCTTCCCGTTCTTTCAGCTGGAGAGATTTCTGAAAACATTGTTGCTCGATCTGAATTGCTATGTGGCGATAGCCGAAGAGTTTCCCAATGATCCTGGTGATAGGGTGAAGTCTGGGGGGCTCATGCACGACCGCCGAGTCACTCGTGTCATCACCCCCGGTACCTTGATTGATGAAAACTTTATTGATCCCTATGTCAACAACTATGTGCTGGCTATCCATATCGACTGCGAAGCCCATAATTACTCAACGGATACGAATCTACCCGCCGGGAGCGAGATTGCAAATCCATTCTCCACACAGATTGGACTGGCTTGGCTCGACGTCTCCACTGGCCAATTCTATACTCAAGCTACAACTGCAGCCTCACTCCCGTCAATTCTGTCTCGAGTGGGGCCTCGAGAGATTGTCGTCGATGAAGTTCTCGAGTCGCAACGAGACCACGAGCTGTTCTCCGTTCTCGCAGAAGACAAGCATTGCATCACCTTTGCGCCTCGGGGGAAATTCCTACCTGTGACAGAATGGCGTCCTATGTTGGAGTCAGAGATACCGGCGCAAACTGTTGCGGACTTTGACCCAAGTGAGGCTCAAGCAGGTAGTCTGCTACTTCAATATGTAAACGACCGTCTTCAAGGGTTGAGCATGAAGCTGCAGCCCCCACAACGACATGAAAACCTGGCGGTGTTAGCCATGGACAAGAATACCATGAGAGCGCTAGAGATTAAGCAAACCATCAAAGATGCCTCCTTCAGGGGAAGCTTACTCCATGCTGTACGGAGAACAGTTACGAAAGGCGGTGCTCGACTGCTCGATGCGTGGTTGAGCGCGCCATCTACGTGTTTAGATACCATACAAGGTCGTCAGGACTTGGTCGAATATTTCATACAGAATGTAAACCGCCGCGATGGCATTGTTCTGCTGCTGAGAAGAAGCCACGACTCCCAACGTCTGGTACAGAAGTTTGCACTCGGCCGAGGGGATGCAGACGATCTTCTAAGCCTAGCGAATACCATTCACGCCATGCAAGACATATCTGGAATCCTTTCAGCCGCAACCGAAGGTGGGTGGCAAGAGCCAGTAAAACCCGATGATACACATGGAGAGCACTCGAACACAAACATCAGCTCCTCAACTCAATCTCCCTCATGTTTCGAATCCATGCTCTCACGTATCAAGCTTGAGGAGCCCGTCAAACTAGCCGAACGAATCCGCAAGTCCATCGACGAAGAGGGGCTCGTTCAGCAGCATGAAACCGAAGCTGACCAGGCCAACGAGTTGCTCGGCTTGGCTGAAGAAGTTGCTGCTACTGAAGGAACAAAAGGAGATATCGCATCATTGCCTAAGGGCGCGAAAAAGAGGAAGCCTGCGTCGCTCAGAGACCATTACGCAGAAGACAATATGGCATTCGTTATGAAACCAGAAGCCAGTCGCGGGTTACAAGAGCTACACACTAAACTCTCAGCTCTGCTACAAGAGAAGGCCGAGTTGGGAGATGCTATGCGGGTGAGCCTAGGCGCTCCAAGTCTCACACTCCGTTGGACACCTAATCTAGGACACATCTGCCATGTGAAGGGCAAAGATATACGGGCTGCAGGGGTCACGGGCCAGGCAGCTGTGAGCTCAAGTCGCAGCACCCGGACATTTTATGCAGTGGAATGGACGACGCTGGGTCAGCGAATTCATCAGACACGGTTCGAGATCGGGACCGAAGAAGCACGCATCTTCGCCGAGCTGCGTGCGGAAGTGGTGGCCAATCTGGTCAAGCTCCGACGCAACGCCTCGGTGCTAGACGAGCTAGATGTGACGACTTCGTTTGCAAGCCTAGCGGGGGAACAGGGACTGACGAGGCCGATCCTGAACAACTCGACAGCCCATACCATCATTGGGGGGCGACACCCGACGGTCGAAGGCGGGCTACGAGAGCAAGGGCGTACATTTACGAGGAACGATTGTCTCGTGGGACACACCGCCCAGTCAACTCCTCTGTCACCAACAAGCACCGGCGCTGACACAACAACGCCGACAGTGCCGGTGTACTCGCCAGAGGGCCGTCTCTGGCTGATCACTGGGCCGAACATGGCAGGCAAAAGCACGTATCTCCGACAGAATGCCCTTATCACCATCCTCGCACAGGCTGGCTGTTACGTGCCCGCGTCGCACGCGACACTGGGCATCGTCGACGCCGTCTTCTCGCGCGTCGGATCGGCCGACAACCTGTACCGGGACCAAAGCACGTTCATGGTGGAGATGATGGAGTCGGCGCAGATCTTGCGGCACGCGACACCACGGTCCCTGGTCATCATGGACGAAATCGGGCGCGGCACGACTCCCGAGGATGGCGAGGCCATCGCTTTTGCGTGCTTGTACCACTTGGCCACTGTGAACCGGTGTCGCGTGCTCTTCGCGACGCATTTCCATGGCCTTGCGGACCTCGTTCGGGAGCGCGGGCTGCATGTCACAAGCGAAGGCGGCCCCGTGGAAATGTACTGCACCGACATCGAAGAGGAGGCTGATGGTGGCTTTGTCTATGTTCACAAGCTACAGAAGGGAACCAATAGGCACAGCCACGCGCTCAAGGTTGCTCGGCTCGCTGGGCTGCCGGACACGGCTATCGCTGTTGCGAAGGAGATTTTGAGCGAACATGATCATAAGGAGACTTAGAAAGCAGTTCCGTAGTATGGCATGAAAAGTTGACGGGGATTCCCGTATTTAGATTGGTCTACTGGCTGCTGCTGGTGTTCAAGAAGTACCGCATGTTTTATACAATGTACGACTACGAGTATGGGTTCTGTAGACATCTTCACATGAGTTAGCTCGTCTGACTGTAAAATGAATGCCAAGCCATATAATAAAGATGTGAAAGATGTGTCTCATAAGGTGTTGTTGATAAAAATTGTGTCATCAAGGAATGATCAGGGTTAAAAAGCTCTGATTATTTTTATAATCATTGAACACATGTGGGGTGGGGTTCGTGAATATCTAAGAGGAAAATTGACTAACCATTTGATTTGAACGAGTAGCTGGGCACCAAGATGGCAAACAGCATTTCACAACATTCATCATAAGCAGCCAATGTTGTCGAGTAAATTCGTTTGTTTCGTCACACGTCAAGTGTCTCCATTGACCAGCAAAAGACCTATGTGCCCTCCATATCCGTACGTTGAGATCTCGTAAACCTAACCGTAGCCCAGTTTTATGCCAGTCCGTTAACACCATGATCATGCTAGAAAATTTAGTCGCTGAAGATGCGTTAGTGAAATCTGCGAGATGTGACATTGCGAGACGGAGGGGAGCGTACAAGAGACCACCGAAGCCCTCGTCACCAGACTCTTCGGCTTCCTCCTCGTCCTTGGTTTCGGCAGCAGCCTCGGCCTTGGTCTCGGTGGCGGCGGCGGCGGCAGGAGCAGACGAAGCGTAGGCGTCGGGGTTGGCGATACGGTCCTTGAGATCCTCAATCTCAGGCCAGCTGTACTCGGTCTCGATGGCAACGGACAAGACCTTCTTGTAGCTGTTGACGAGAGAGTGGATGACGGAGGGGAGGGTGGGGAAGTTGAGGGCCAGCGACAGCGAGGCGATGGTGGTGATGGCGCTGGTGAAGGTCTTCAGGAGCTGCTCCTCACCGATGTCGAGGACTTCGGGGGCGAAAGCGTTGCCCTCGTCGTAGACCTGCGCGACACCCAGACCGTAGGTGAAGGGCGAGATGTTGAGCATGTTCAACAGGGTAGCCTCGGAGGGACCGACCTTGCTGCCGGACTCGACGAGCTTGAGGTCGGTGGTGATTTCAATGGTACCACGGGCAATCTTGGTGGGGACACCGAGAGCCTGGAAGAAAGAGGTCTTACCAGGCTCCATACCGGTGTTGCCGGCGGGGACCCAGACGTCGGCAGGCGCAACGGCACCGGCACGGGCAGGGGCGGCAACCTTGTTGGCCAGGATCTTGTCGCGGATGCTCTTGAGCTCGCCGTTGGTGAAGACGAAACCGATGTTGCCCTTGACGTGGGGCAGCAGCTTCTCGTACTCGGGGGTGTCGTTGATGAAGGTCTTCAGGGCTCGGCGCACCTAAGAATCGGGGGTGTTAGGTCGGCGCCGCCTGCACGCACAATCGCAGCGATTTAAACATACCATGGTGTTCTTGCCCATCAGGACGACGGCATCTTCACGGAGAGACTGTCGGACCTCGTGCATCTGCTGCGAGCTGACATTGTCGACGGTGACGATAAAGACGGACTTGTACTCCTCAAGCAGGGCCTTGAGCTTGGGGAAGTACTCCGCCTTCTTTTCCTTGCTGGCTCCCATATCTTCTTATTTATGAAGTTAGGATGTTTAAAGCCAGCTGAATCTGGTGTGTGGTGGTGATTGGGTTTGGTGGTGGTTGGTGATGGTGTTGCGAGAGGTCCAAGTTGCAATTGCGCCCGAAATTTGCTAGTAATTCTTTGTGTGTCTCCACCTTTTTCGAGATAGGGCTTCGGAGTCGCCTCTAATCTGCCCCTAGGCCATCTGAAGCCGCTAGTCTATTTAAAGTTAGATCAGACCAAGCTGAATGTAAGTGCTGTGCCTATCTAGGCATTTACCTAGAGTAGGTAGATACCCTCAGTTGCCCCAAGATTGACGTTGACATCTATTGGTTTAGGGTACTCCGTGTATGTAACAGTGCGCGAAATTCGGGTTATACTGTATATCCATTCGTCAGGCTCTTTCCTGCGTGATTGTAGATATTGCAGATGCATAGGAGTCGAGAGACTACCTAAAGTACAGATAGTTATATCAGTGAAGACCTACAAAGCACCTTGGGAATAGTGTTCAATGATTCATATGCGCTTTTCTGACCACGTACTTGTCGCGCTCGACCACTTGAGGTCCATCGTTGTGGGTATATATACGTATGATACACGATCTTTATAAATACAATGAGACGCGACATCAAGTGCTAGTACGAGTCTCTGTATCTTGAGCTGCGCGAGTCTTTGCATCTTGATCTATTTTAGCCTCTGGATCTTGGGTTGGCTGGGCCTCTGCTTCTATATCTTGAGCTGCCTGGGATCGTAGGCCCATGGCATCGGCAGCTTCGATGGCCAACTGTAGCGCTTGTGTTTCTTCCATGTCATCAAAAGCCGTCTGCAGCTGAAGTTCCAGGAAGTTTCCAGTCTCCTCGGCCCGCAATTCTGGTGACATTTCTTGGCCTTCCTGGAGTTTACCAGATCGCAAGAGGTCCGCTTTTTTGTAAGATAGGTAGTGCTGGAGGCTCGTTTGAGCCCCCATGATCTTTATGCCTTCTCCGCGCTTGACGACGTTTTCAAGATCCATCGTTTCAATAAGCAATTCAAACACAACCATATCCGGCGGGTTATATTTGAAAATGCGCCGTAGACCTCGGAGGGCTAGGAGGATACCGGCGCGATCTTGAATTTTTCGGAACGAGTGTAGTATGGTTCTCGCCAAGAACCCATCTATATTCATGCCGTCTGGTGTTCTGAAGATCGAGGCATGCTTGACCATGTCTGCAAATAGAGCACGGCTTTGTTGTGCTTGCGCCTCCAGATCTCTAGGGGGTACCCTAGCAAGGCGATTTGCTGGAAGGCCCTGCCAGAGAGCCATAAAGGTACGCGAATCCGGTTCCAAGTCAAATCGCGCAAACAATTCCTCGTAAGTGGTTGCCACGGCCTCGGATCGCCCTGCTTGGATAAGGGACAAGAGCAGCTGGTTTATCACGAATGAGTCTGGCGCGATTTCTGTGGCTGAGATAGCCTCCCATAATGGACCCATCTTGTCCAACAGGCCGCGTTGCTTGTAGTTCTCTGCGAGAAGACTGACAGTCTCAAGATTCGCTCGTGGCCATCCGTCACCAGCTTGATATAGGTTCACGGCAGGTATACTCGTGTTCCTTTTTCGCATCTTCACAAATTGTATTCGTGTGTTGATCATCGCCCATGCGACCTCCTCGGCCTGTTTGGCATGTTTGGCGGTTCCAGAACGAAACCATGCTCCGATCAGTCCATTCACTTGGATTGCCCGAGGGGTAATACCCTGAGACCTTTGAAGAGACAGGACGTTGTACGCTCCATGGAGGTCCCCGTGGCCGATAAGTCGCTTCAGCCACTTGCCGAAGAAGAAAGGATTTGCAATGCTGGGAGGGTAATGCTGAGCGCCCACGAGGTCAACAGTCCCTGACTTCATCATGTCCACGAAGATGAAGAGGGCGTGTTCGGTGTTTCCCGTGGTCAGGAAATATGAAATGATTGTGTCGTAGTCCTCGATGGCCATGGACTCCCCAAGACTGTCTCGCAAGTCACGGTAAAGGTTGAAGCCGATCTGGACAGCGGCAGGGGTCTCGGCGCATAGCTTAATCAGGGGTTGGATGAATCGGGGGTCAACCTCGTGAGGCGATTGCAGAATGGTACTAGCTATGCGCCGAGCTCGTTCGAGGTCGCCGGTACGGCAGTACATCTGCAGTCCCAGCTGCCAAAAGGCCAAGAATGTATCGGGATTCGTACCAAGAGTGGAAACATGCCGTCGGTGGTTCTCGATAGCCTCCTTCTGCCAACCATCGACAAACATGGCCTCGAGGGCCAGGATCTGCTGCTCGGGGCGCAGAGTAAGACCTGCGTTGTGCATGTCCCTGGCCAAGGCGTAGACATGCGTCATGCGCGTCGTACTAAACGCGTATTCAGCTGAAAGTACCTGCCACAGAACCTCCCAGGTAGGAGCTGGGACAGTATCCCATCGGTCGGATAATATGGTGCGCGCTGCGGAATACGACTTCCAAAGACCCTGGACATCCTTAGGCAAGATGCGGTTCCTGTCTCTGACCCTGACACAGCGCCTTAGCCAGTTGTTGAGTCGGTGGATGCGATCTTGGCGATTGCCGTTCAGGCCTCGGATGGGTATTGCCAATGAGGCTAACGGCAGCTCGTCAGTCGTGGCTGGCAACTCATCGGCGCTGTTGCCAGAGTGCCGTGAAAGCTGCTCTTGTAGCTTGTCGACTTCTTCCTTGCCTCCCATGTCTTCTATTGTCTTGGCCAAGTCCCTGACATTTTTTATCTGGTCCTCAAGCGCTTTCAGATGAGCGTCGAGCTCGCCGCCAGGGTCGCTAAATTCTTGGTTGAACTGGTCCTCGCTCTCGAAACGGCGCAGCTCGCCACTGTCTGTCTGCTGGAAGTAGTTCACCGTCATTTGATGTGGCTCATCTTTGGCCAGACCGAGGGCCTTGAGGGCCTTTAGGCGCTCAGCGTCTTCTTCGGGCGAGCGACGTTTTGAGCCGCTTGGCGCAGCTGTGGTTGCAGTGTGGGATGAATGTCGAATCGGCGGCCATGGTGTTGTGGTAGTTGGTCGTTTGCGAAGAGCAGTCCGGCAGGCGAGACAGATGAAATTGCGTCTACCGAGTTCAAGAAGAGCCGGCCTGGGAGGCATAGCATTTTTTATTTTTATTATATTATTTCGGGTCGTTGGCGATGAGATTGCGGATCGCGGAGCAGGGTCTTGCAGATCTGGAATGGGAAAATTTTGGAGTGCGGACTCGGCGCGGTGATATCATTTGGGCTACCACAGGCTACCTACCTCCACCCACCCACCGATTGATAGTGGTGGACTTAAGGGTCCCCTCTGGAGTACCTACCTATAACCCGACACCTACAGCCCCGCCACAGTAGGTACTGCCCCAAGGTACCTAAGCTGATGAGGGTTCTAGCCTGGAGGTTTTACCAATTGCCAAGGATGCAACAAATTAAGTACTTAGTAGGCTTAGTGCAATCGCCGCTTTTGCTCAAGCTCCGCTTAGCCAAATGGCATCAGGCAGGCGACTGAGAACTGACTTACCTCTTTATACATGATTTATATCGCGTCACGAGAAGGAAAGCCACGGTTGCACGGTCTGCAATACCCCATCATGGACTGCAGTTAGATGCGCGGCACTTAGCGGCCAGATCGGCGTGACTTTTCGGAGTTGCTACCTACCTGGCCAGCCTTCCTCGACCATCTCCTCATCGAGTAGCGATGCGGAGTCGGCCTCCAACATTCCAGATGGCTCTCCAGGCCCTGCAAGAGGCCAGTCGGCTCAGAAAGCGCCGGGACGTCGAAGCTCAGCTTTGGCGGCAATTGGTTGATAGCCGAGCAGATCCTTTTGAAGCGGTCAGGCATCCATGTACCCGTAAACATTCTTGGTGAGCCGGTATGCTGCCCATTTCTCCTTTCCATTCAGCCAGGTGAATGCGAAATTGCGGGTTGGGGGGTGATAGTACTTGGTCTCCTTCCCACCGATCGCCGGGTAATAGCCGTAGATCTGCACCGACTGGTGGTCATGCGAGATGGAGAAGGCGAGCATCTGCCGATGGGCCTCTTCCTCGATACTTTGAGCTGGGAAGCTCATAGCTGAACAATAGAGCTGGAATGGAACGACGTTGTCATACCACACTAACTCTTTCGGAATGTTCAAACCCGCCTTTAATGATCATCACATCACATCCTCTAGCGAAAACTACGTCTCTCTGCGCGATGGCGCCGATGATGTCCCTGCTTCCGGCGAACCAGTCGTATGGAACAAAAAAATGTCTGAAATACTCAGAAGTGGATGGTTCAGGGCTATGGCCCGCCTTGAAGGCGATCTCTCCGAGGTCACAAGAGCACACCCAAGAGGAGCGATCAAGGAAAACCAGTTTCCCGGAGTCGGCGATGCCGATGACATGAGCAATGCGTTTCGCTAGGGCTGCCGAGCCAACTGGAAGGGCGAGAGATGAGGGGCTTCTCATGGGATCCTTGTCCTTCTCAAGACTTGATGGCTGAACAATATGGGATTTTTCAAGTTCCTCTGGTCGGACGCTGTCATAGAGGTCACAGGCAGGGAAGCTGTCGGCGTCCACCATTACAAGGCCGCTGGTCTCGGCAGAGCCTTCCCGCTCTGATAACTCGATCAGGATTCCTTGTTCCTGACCTAGCGAATATGGTGTCAAGCTTTTGAGCTGAGCTGAGTGGCAGTCTATAGACAACGAGAAAGGCTCGACCTTAGACCAGTCTGTCCAGGAGTAGATGTAGGCTTGAAAGTTGTCAGCACAGACCATGTGGCCCGAAAGCCGTGGATGAGAAAACCATTTGCGGATGCGCGGCATTCCTTGATACGTCCGCTCTTCCTCATGCGTCCCGTCCATGGCAAATAGATGATCCGACTCACGAGTCGACACGACAAACTTGCCCGCCGCGTCCCCAACAAGAATGTCGACAATAGCTTTCTCGGACTTCAACTGAGATTGGAAAATCAACGCGACCAACCAGCCTTGGTTTGGCGACTTCTCTACATTGTATGAGAAGATTCGATTAGAGGCGTCGACGCTCAGGAGTGTGCTTCTCTGTTGGCACCATGCCAGGAGGCGGACGGGCGAATTGTGGCTATAAAGCGTGCACAAGGAGACTGCTGTCTTGCGACAGTACAGTATAACAGCTCCGTCGTCCCTTCCACAGAAGATTGCCTCCAGCCGAGGATGTACCAGCATCGCAGAGATCCTCGACTTAGCCTCCAAGAAGACAGTATCCACGATCGAAGCCGAAGTGGTCCCGCTGCTGCCGTCACTCAGCGACTCTCTCAACAAGCTGGCAGGCTCCCACACAGTGCATTGCGCGCCACGAATGTCGGCAATTCGCAGGCTATCCTTCGTGAAGCTGATTTGCTTGATGTAGCTGTTGGACGATCTTACTTTGTAGACCAGCTTGAACGTGTTGAATTCGTAGATGTGGATTATGCCATCTGCCCCTCCTGCTGCAAGGAGCCTACCGTTGGGACTTGCAGCGAGTGTCTGACAATTCGCACGGAAACATTCTACTTGCTGGTCGGCAAAAGGGTCCAGGAGAGCAAGATCACCGTCGAGATATGTCACGGCGAGTAAGTCAATGTTAGGATTTGGATTGAATACGAGGGCCACGACAACGTGCGTACTCGTTTCTCCGCTGGACAGCTTCTTCCCGCAGCTTCCGAAGTAGGCGTCTTCCTCCATATCCCACAGCGCAATAGGCTGCTCACTGTACGCAATAGCGATCATTTTGTGACTAATAGAGACCGCAACCGCGCATGGGGGCCGACGCAGTGGCGTGCTACTCGGCTCTGGCGAATCGCCCCAGGGTTTCTCTTTTTTCGCGGCTGCGTTGCTTTCCAGATCCCATCGCACGAGGTAGTTCTTGTCGCTTGCAACTAGCAGCATTCCCCCATCGAACTCAATGTCCACTGGTCGTCGGGGGCTGGTAAAGCTGTGCAGAACTTCGCCACTCTTGATGTCCCAAACCTTTGTCATCCTCATACCACAAGTTGCCATGAGGTTAGTTTTGCTCTTGAATCTTATGAACCCAATAGCTTCTCCATGGCTCAAAACTTTGTACTCCTGGCAGGACGTGGCATGGTACAAAGTAGCAGATCCGGTGGAGAGGCCAACGGCCAAGAAATCGTCTCCATAACACACGGCGGTTGGCCGTCCTGCTCGGAAGTTGACACACGACAGTCTGTCATCCCAGTCTTCGCTCGACGGCCCGACGACAGTAAGTCTTCGGCCATGACTGCTAGTGTTGTATATGACCGCGTTGGTAGGACAGAATGGAGGTATTAGCGAATATATTGCTGACGGGCATGTAATGAGAGCGTTCGCAAACTTTGCGACAATACGAGGGAAATCTGCCGTCCATTGTCGCAGTGCTCTCGCCCGAGGGTCAAGTGGCGATCTTTCGACGGCACAGGCATCGAGGTATATCCTCAGGTGTTTGGAGGTGCGAAGAAGCTGGCTGAGATTTTGAGAGTTGGCCATGGCTTCAATCCAAGTAAGGACGTTTGCTTTTAGGAATTGATCAACGAGTTGACATAGATACAGTGCCAGCGGATCCGCCTTGGAGAGGTGAAATGAAAATGCAATATAGGCATACACGGCAAAGTCGGCCCTTTTCGTGGGTGTGCTTGAGGTGGCACGCCGTCGGTTGGTCCGCGGAGGCTTCATCTCCTCCCCAACAAGGTAGCGAAGGCACACTTGCGCCATCCTTGTATGAGCTGTTCTCTTTTCAATAGCAAATTCGGAATCGAGATTATTGGTGAAGAGAAATTCTCTGGCAGTCTCATGTACCATCTGAATCTTGCCAAACTTGTCCACCACTACTAACTGACCACACAATGCCACAATACTCTCCTCTAAATTGGGGAACACGTCCTCAATGTCTAGATTTAGAGCACCGTTTAGCTCGCGGATTGTCATCGGCCGAAGTGAGCAAGCCGCCCACGCAAGAATAGTTTTGCTCAGCTGCTTTCCGTGTGGGTTTTGGGACATAAGATCCAAGGTCCGTTTATACATAGGTTCCATACCCCTCGGTACATCTTCGAGAACCCGGTTAACCTCTTTGGTGCTGTGGCAGTTTTGGAGCTCCTTGAGTACGAGAATTGTCCACAGGAAAGATCCTTTGCATTTGTCCAACATTTTCTCCGTCAGCAATGCACGGTCCTCTGTTGCCACCACAGAAAGGGCTTCGATTTTGTTCTTAATCAAAAGCATGAGGTCTGGAAGTGTGTCCGATGTTGAGATGGATAAGGATTGCAGTAGGTCGTGATGGAGACCCGAGAATCTCTGCTCTAGGTCAACTGTATCTCGACTGGTGATAAGGATCTTTAACGGTACGGATTCGTCGATTTTGGGAATCATAGTGTTGAAGAGGACAGAAGCATTTGAACATTCGTCGAGAGCATCTATAACCCAATAATGATAAGCCGTAGTCGCACGCAAAATGCCACAGGAAAAGGACCCTCCAGAGAGTGCGGTCGTCAGTATGTTCGAGTCGAACACCGTCGGTCTGCATCTCTAGGATGGCGTTCCGGGCTTCTGTGTTGGAGATCGCCATCTGAAAGGCCAAAGACCGAAGACAGGCACCCAATCCAGACTTAGACCTGTCCCCGTGTTTAAAAAAGAAGTAACAGCAGACGTGGCCAGACGCTAGTAGGTGGTCGATAACATAGCCAGCGAGAACAGACTTGCCTGTCGCTGGTTTACCCTTGACCCAGAATAGCCGGTCACTTCCTGAATCTCCATCTCTCCATTTGATATAGGCGCCTTTGGTGGAAATCCAGTGACACGACTCCAATATCCTCGCCTCTTTTACCGCGAGGTAGTCATCATCAAAGACCTCAGACACACCCAAATACTTTCGTATCTCTTTGATTTGGTCAAGCTTTTCCTTTGGCTCCAGCTCGGGAACTGCCGTAGAAATATTGCTAACTGTTGAAGCAAGTGCGTTTCGCAGGATGATGTAGTTCGCATCAAATTGTGTCTCGAACTTGCATATCGAACGATGATCGGCATTCATAGGCATCTGCTTCTCCTCGCGATACCCCAGAATTGCTGACCCGGGATCTACAATGGGTGAGCTGAACAGCTTCATATTATGGGTCTCATAGAATGACCAGAGCTCTAGGTTGGCAGAGAAGTGTCGGAATTCGTCGTTGATGACCTGAATGGCCCCTGAGTTCCGCTCTAGATCGGCAACATATGCGCGATCGTAAGCAACCCTAAGGATGTTTTTTAACAGCTTGGCCGAGTCAGCACCTCGGTGCGGCGTGGCGAGGAAATAGATGGCGACGAATCGGCTTGCCAGAGCCTTATAAGCCGAGTCTTGTACTGCTAGAATATATGCTTTCTTTATCACCAGGCCGCCCATGCTATGTCCGATAGCAACGATGTGCCTGCCGGAACTGACAAGGTGCGGCGACGTGCTCATCTCTCCCAAGAACGATTTGCCAATGTGATGGATATTTAGGCAGTCTTCCTTGCCCTTCAGATAATCCGAATCATATCCATAACTGTGAATTCGCACATTCTTGAACGCCGGATCCTTTGGTAGCCATTCCCGTGGCCAATAATGAGACAGCAGCGCTGACTTACTCCAAGTCTTTCTGGAACCGCCGCCTAGGCCATGTACGAAGATAAAGTCGATCTGTGGATCCGACGGCGAGTGAAGAAGGGTCAAGCCGAGGGGGCCTTTCGGGTCATGGAGGCCATCGTCGACAGCAGACGGTGTCTTTGAGAGCGTCTTCGTAAGGGAGAAGCGGCTCTTGGAGCTTGTAGTCGACGTGTGGTCGCTTGAGGTGCCGTCATCAGGCAGGTTAGGGTCGGCACGCCGGAACTTTCGTCGGAACTACGAATGATTGCACGAGGTTAGTAACATGCTGGACGGTGGAGACGTGATGACTGTCACCATTTTGGCCGGCAGAGCTCTCGCCGCGTCGAGTTTAAACCATGAGAACTTAGGCTCCTTCTCCACGTGTTCGCACAGGTCAGACTTTCGAAGATGAAGTTCAGCTAATTTGAGACTAACCAATGTTACCCTAGATTTCGATATCCCCGGACCCCCATACGCCACCTTGGTTTGACAGATAGATATGATTAAAAACACGGTCTGGCAAGGCCCCCGCCTACTACCAACATGAATAACAAACTTGGCAATAATCCAGTTTCCTCTTCCTCAACGGTCGGCAGAAGCACCTCTCTCACTTACTACCTAGACCAGGCAAAAAGGAATCCCTAGCCATGGACCCGCAACCCATTCACCCATCCTACACGGTGGGAGACCATGAGGCTTTCATGGGACACGCCGCCAAGCAAGCCCAAAAATCGCCCCCAGCACCAAACAAATTCTGCGTCGGTGCTGTACTTGTCGATGCGGACAAGGGCAAAGTTCTGTCGACGGGATACTCCCTGGAGTATCCGCGTGATTACAAGGGGGATCCGGGAACGACACACGCGGAGCAATGTTGCTTCATCAAGATTGCGGACAGATACAATCTCTCGGAGGAGCGTATCGGGGAGGTTCTTCCCTCCAACACAGTTCTTTACACGACCATGGAGCCCTGCAACGAAAGACTGAGCGGCAACATGACGTGTGTGACGAGGATCTTGCGGCTCAACAGCGCCATCAAGACTGTCTACGTGGGAATAAAGGAGCCTGGAACCTTCATCACGCACAACGACGGACAAGAGAGGCTCGAGGCCCATGGCGTCAAGGTCGTGTACCCTGTGCAGCATATGCGGGACATGTTGACCAAGATCTCGATGGCTGGTCACGCAGACTCATGACTAGGGCACGTTCCGTTCCGCGCCCATACTACTAGTAGTTCAGCAGTAACAATACAATAGCCCCTATTACAGCTGTTTAACATACATTCTGGTTCTACACACATTATTCAGTAGCATTTCTTATTAAAGGGTAAGGCTTGTAAGGAAATCCTGGCTCTCATGCTCGTAGCAGGGTACCTATACGTTACTGATAAATCACTCCTCCGGGGCGCTAAGGTATCTTAAAGGTGATTGGGGTGTACTGCGTACTACCTATAGTACCTTAGGTAGGTACCTAGGTACATATGGTTGGCACCTCGACCAGGCTTAGCGCGTCTGGTCTGGCCCGGGCTGTCACAACCCCTGTACCTTACCTAATATCAGGAGTTACCTAGACCGCGCCTCATCGCGTCTCCAAAATAAGAGCCATGTACACGGGAAACTCAGCTATGTAATCCAAAAAAAAAAAAAAAAAAACCTAGTGTTTATACTCCTCACGATTAGCAAAGAAGATGGCATCCAGTGAAAGGCTCGAGGAAGCCTACGAGGAGAAGCAACACCAAGTCGGTCTGTCTCCCCTTCTTTGCCATGACACCCTACTAATCAATCCTCTTTAGGCCGCCTATATATTTGATCCGTCTGCAGACATTGACGAGCCAGCTCGCCCTGCCAAACGGAGGAGGGTGTTGAAAACAGCAGACCAGCCAGCTCACGTAACCACGAAACATGGTTCCTTCCAACGCCTTTTGCAAGGCGCAGAGTCGGACCAATCCCTGAACCTCCGCCAAGAGGTTTTTGAGACTTTGTGGTCAGTTGTGGATTCTCGCATTCAGAGCATTCTCCAGGACACAAACCAGTCCACCCTGCACCAGGTCACCTCCTTTTTACGAAGTGCCCCTGACCATACCCCGAAGGATAAAATCGCCTCGGCTTTCATCATCACTGGGCCCAACATAGCCTCCCAGGACTTGCTATTCGAGCAACTTTCGGGGGCCTTGGAACGTGAAGCAGACGCGCACGTCGTTCGCCTCCGGTCGGGGGACGCTTCAAATCTAAGAGCCGTCTTGCGGAAGATCATTCACGACATTGTTTCGAAGGGCTCCATCGATGGTGACGACGTCGACTTGACCACGAGTAAAGATGTACGTGTGGGATGCACCTGAACATGCCAGCCTATCTTTACTAACACGCAGTCCAAGGGCCGTAAATTCTTGAATTATGACCTCGAAGCCCTGCATGCCCATCTCAAGCTTTCCCCACAACGTAAATTGGTCGTCATCGCATTCCAGGACAGCGAGGCCTTTGATAGCGGTCTGTTGTCGGATTTGATCTCTCTTCTCAGGTAGGCGAACACACGTGTAGACGCTTTGCATGAGGCTAAGTCTAAATCGCAGTTCTTGGCTGGACCGCATCCCTTTTGCCTTCCTCTTTGGGGTCGCTACTTCGGTCGAGTTGTTTGAGACTCGCCTCCTGAAATCAACATGTCAATGCCTTTACGGCGACCAGTTCGATGTCGAGCAAGCAGCTTCCATCGTTGATAAGATCTTCAGAACTGCCGTTGCTCATGCGGATGTACCCGTCCTTATAGGCCCGAGTCTTGTAGGCAGCTTTCTAGAGCGCCAACGCGAACAAGTGGCAAGTATTCAAGACTTTATCAGATCTTTGAAGGTGAGTTGACGAAATGTTATGAGGATGATCCCATACTAAGTCGAACAGTATACCTACATGTGCCACTTCTACTCGAACCCGTTGAGTTTTTTGCTCCCTGGTGGCCAAAACTCGGATGCCCTTCGGTCTGAACATGTTGAAATGTTGCGGTGTCTGCCGTCATTTCGCCGAACTATAGAAACCGCCATTGAGAACAACGATTATGCTCAGGCCAAACGATTATTGCAGGACGACAGTAAGCTCACCGAGCATCTAGTGGGGTGTCTTCAAGAGCGTCGTCAATGGGTTACGAGATTGTTGCGCATTCTGAAGAGTTTCGCAGTCAGCAAGATTGGATCTCTTGACTTTGCAAGCCTCTATCTGGAGGCCTCGTATAATGGGTTTCATCTCTCTGGTCAGTTTGAGCAGTTTCTCGAAGCGGTGAAGCACATGGAACCGCGTGACAGCGAAGAATATCTGAATCGATTGATCGATCTCATACAGCACGGCGACCAAAGCCTCGGCCTTGATCCTTGGGCGGATGAGGCGCCTGAGAATATTGCCGAACTGCTGAACATCCACGCCAGCATCAAACAACTACGGACCAAAGCTGGTGGCGAAGGCCATGTTCTCCGCAGTCAATACAGCGGTCAGAGCAAAATTGTGCGTACAACCGTCGTGGCCCAAAAGGTACAGCTCAGCCATGACACCGCGGCTCTCACCGACTTGGACAAATCATATACCGATCTTATCCATAGCTTTCTCGAGCAATTGGAGACTACCATGAGTATCGGTGGAGCATGCGACATGCCGTTTCACGAGGTCTGGTTCTACGATTCCAAAACGCCGTACAGGGATGTATTCATTCCACGACCGCGAAATGTGTTTGAGCGAGCATTGTCACGGCCCCATGATTATCTAGGTTGTACCTGCTGCAAAGAAGGCAAGAGCCATGACTCACATATTGTACCGACGACCGCGATACTGTATCAAATGTACCTCGAGACAGGTACACTCATCAACGTGGGCGACCTATGGTCGGCTTACCATGCCACAATGGGCGAGGACGTCGAAGAAGCTGGATTGGATGAACGAAGTGCACTCGTCCTATTTTATCGTTCCATGGCCGAATTGAAGGCCATGGGCTTTGTCAAGCAAAGCAGGAAAAAGGCCGATCATATCGCCAAGGTCGCATGGAAAGGTCTCTGATCAGACAGGTATGCATGCATTGCATTACACATGAGGTGCACGACAATTCATCAATTCTGCACATCGGGGGTGCCACCCTTGCGGTAGGCCAGCCGGCGGCATTCGCTCGGCTCCTTGCCAAAGAGCTTTAAACTGGGCAAGTAAGTAATTAGACAATGTTATATAGGTCAACGAGGAACGCAGACTCGGTCTATTGTCTTCGTGAATGGACGAGTCATCATGTGCACAGTATGATTCATGGGGGTGAGAGACACGATTAATATGAAAGGCCCAGGGCGATGCTGCTTCCCGGTCCAGGCGGTGCTAGTCCAAAATGCATAGATGGATGATTGTGTCACCTGTCTCTGGTGTCTTTTATATGAAATTAGAAAGATGATGAAAGAAGGCCAATGTCCTAGACAAGGCACCCAAAACGTCCATCGAAGAACGCAATTACCAACTGAAAAAGGCTAAGAACCTCGTGACAAAGGCGGCCCTCACGATGATTTCAATCCGCAATTTTTCCTCCCAGTCAGTGCCCAACAAAGAGAAGCTCCACCACAAGAGACCCGGCACGTACAAGAAGGACAGCACAACCACCTAGCCATTTCCCGAGCGACGATTACCAAGATTGCTGGTTGCCCTCCATCGAACCTTCGTAGCCCAGCAGTTGTAGCTAAAGTATAAAACCAAGTTGTTCCTTCCACCACATATAGAGGGTTTTCCGGTCTTCTTTGCTGCTTCCCTTCGCATTTCCACGTCCTTAGTTGTTTCATTCCATTCTGTAGCTGCTGGCGGCTTGGTCATTGACATCGTAGGCCCGATCTTCACGATAAAGAGAGAGAAAACCTTCTTCAGGCCGAAACAACGACATCAACAACACATATAGGATATACGCAATAGTGACCTACCGTCAACTCTTATATCTGGGGATCAGCTCTGCACTTGGTGGCTTAGGTCGGGAATCAGAAGCAAGCTTACACAGCGTATAACCACATCACCGCCTGGGGCCAATCCTACGAAGTCCCAATCCCGACCAACCTACTTCCGCAGCAACACACACACACACGCAAACATACATAACGCATGAAGATAGGATCTTCGACAGCCAAGGACCAAATGAAGACCTCACCCCGAAATCCGCTGCTCAGCGAGCGGCGGTCCGCCCACAACGTCGCGTTCAAGAAAAAGCTGCAGCAGATGGCACTGCCCCTGGCGCCGTTGGTGCAGCTCACGACCGGACAGATACACCCGGCGTATCCCGGCACGCTACTGAACTTCTGGCTTCTGACGGACTCCCAGCTCGAGGAGCTCGCGACATTCTACCACCAGCGGACTCCAAACATCTATACCTTCCACTACCCGTGTCCAATCAACGTGAGTCACTCGCTCTCTCTCTCTCTCTTTCTCATCTCCTTGAGCTCGTCTCATTCACGCCCCGACGACAACCTTAATCACTAGTCGCAAACGGGACACCAACAATGCCAAAAGGAAAAGAAAGGAAAATCAAGGAGAGCCTCCTGACTGACGTTACAACTTTCCGCAGTGGGATTCAAACTTGCCTCTCGAGGAGAAACGGCGCAAGATCGGGCGCTTTATCGGACTCAAGGGCTGCGAAACACCCACACTGCTGTTCCCACCGCGCACGGAAGATGAGATAATGGCGGACGCACGCCGCGCCCGGATATCGGACGAAGAGGAACTGTGGAGACGGAAGCTGCAATACTATTGAGACCTCGAGGCTCAACCTCGCCCACCCCCGTTGGTGTGTCCATACACCATGGGCGCCCTTTCGTCGGCTTCCGGCATTCCTTCTTCCGGCATTCTTTCCACTGGGACGGCGTTTGATGGAATTTGCGGTTGCTGTTTTGTTGCATTTTCTGGGCTACCATAGTCATTTTTTCGTGCCGCATAGCGTTTTAGCGGGAGTAGGTTTTTGTAATGCATATACATTTTCAAGCAAGAAGGGGGTGAAGAATGGGATCGGCTTTCGGCGTACATAAGCATCAAAGAGAGGGACGGAATAGAAAACTCATGGAATACTGGAGTAGGCGCTGGGCTAAACCTTATTGTTTCGGGAACATGTCTTTCTTTTGCTCGCTTGGCATCGTTTATTAGAATTGACCACTTTGGAGTTGTTCAGCCTTTGTTAGCATGTCCAGTAAGCATGTGTAGAAGCTGGATTCGAACCGAGTATTTCGAGTGAGCAAGCACTTATTGTGTAGTAGGACGTGTACTCATTTCCCGAGACAAAGATTTTCGATCAATGACTGCCCTCGAAGGTCATAATGAGAATCAAATGGAGATTGATTAAGTGCATAGTCCCATCATATATACCGGCGTCGCAATGTATTTATAAGCAAGTTTGATCAGACAAGCACGTGAGCATTATGGTTGCGCAACCTTGCGCTCTATTTGTTGCTTACCTTTGAGGTACAGCTCGCGCGAACCGCTCGTCTACTTCTTTTCCTGTACAGTCTTTTTGACCCCTTCAACGAAAGCCTCAACAGCTTCTCCACCACCCAGCGGCATCTGGCTGCCTCTCATATAACCACCATTTGCAACCTTGATGGAAAGCGCATCAGCCACTGTGGGCAAACCGCCATCCCGAAGAGCCATCGTAAGACTTGTTGTACTCTGATGAAACTGCGGGCTGCGCAACACCTTTTCAACTAATGCCTTCTTCTGTCCGAGACTCATGGCGGCTTTAGCAGCTTCGACCGCATCTGAGGTTGGTTCGGCGGTGCTGTCGCCGTGGTCGCTCTGCTGTGCGAGCACCACGACCGCAGGTGGTAGAAAATCTAAGAGGTTGTCTATTTGTTCCGCCGTTGCAGTCCTCGCCCACGACACAGTTGTGGGTGGTGTGAGAAGGTCAGATAGGAGTGGGTAGAGTTTCCCCTCGCCTTGGTTCGGCGTTGCTTGCCCACCCCCCTTCAAGGAGTCGAGAAAGTTCCTCACTGCTGCAGCAGCATCGGGAACCCCAGAAGCAGCACTAACATCATGTCAGCGCCGTCGCTCCAGGGGGCATATCGGTGGGCAGCAAAGACGCGATGAAAATAGACGTGGTCCTCATTGAGAATCTCTAGTGGTACATGGTAGCCCAGAGAAAGGTAGGGATATGTTATGCTTTGGAAACCCTGCCAGTAAAAAAATTGCTATGCAGTCGCGCGCGCCTTAACCCCCTCCGATACGCCGTAGAGTTTGCTGGATGAATGGTTACCTACGCTCTGGCCCCATCTGATCCTCCTTCCCGGGCATCTTCGCCCTCCTCCCGCACATCACCACCCGTAGCATCAGCGCCGGCGCCACCAGTGCCACCATGGGGATCGTTCGAGCTGTGACGGCCCTGTGCGTCCTCCATGGTCGCATCGTCATCGTCTCGCCTGTCTCTGTTTTGCGGTCCTCTGGGAACCTGCGCTAACGCTTGGGCCACATCAACCTCTTCGCCTGTGAGTATTCGGTCGACGATGGTACCGATCGCGCGGTCCCGGTCGCTCAAGAAATCTGGTCCGCTGCTGTGACCAGAACGGCCTCCCTGGGCTTTGGACTGAAGCCAGAATAGGTAACGTGTAGGGGATGAGAGGAACTTGAGGACGAAGATGCGGCCGTCGGTATGTGGGTGCGTGCCATTGGATGACTCATACGGGAGGAAACGACCGTCGCCAGGAACCATGACAAGATCCAGGGTGGGTTCATCTAGAGGGCTGGATCGTGGCCGCCAGCAGAAATGGATGAGGTCTGATGGTGGACATTAGCACTGGCAATGGAGCGTGGCGTAATATGTACCGTACCATCTTCGCTGTAAAGGTATAGATAGCCAGGCTCGGACTGTGGCTTGACCTTATACGGTTTGCTCGAATCCTGGCTTGACAATCAGCACGGGTGGCATTTTACGAGAAGGGGACCGTAGAGACGGACGTCAACCTCACAGTTGCCCGCCTTGAAGGTTATCAGCGGCGATATCGATGCCATGGTGGGCAGGTCGGCGGGAAGTGTTGCCAAAGTGGTCGATATACTGTAGCGGTACCTAACGGTGCGGGTTGCTCGGCAGCTCTGTTATGTTGTGTTGGATTGAGTTGTGTCGTCGGTCGTTTGACGTGGGTGAGATATTGAATGGGACGAGGCAAGATGATGATGCAGGCTGCAGCTGCGTAATTGCAAGGCTTCAGTTGAGCTTCGTCAGTAGCTTGGCGGGTTTGGGTAGCTAAACCTACCTAGGTACCTTAACTGTAAGATATCCGCTTTATCTTACCTAAGGTAGCCTCATTGACATGTACCTCTAGTCGACAGGTTCCATTTGCTTGGAGGTGGGGTAGGTACTTCCTGTACAGTACAATGCTACATGTATCTAAGGTACCTTCTACTGTCAGTAGCGTTGAGGTATGTACAGTTCGGGGCAGGCGAGGCAAGCGAGACAGACGAGGGCAGGGACGTCTCTTTAGCAGTGACAAGGTCCCGCCCCCACTAAAGATTGTGGCTGAAATGGCGGGGTCCCAGCCACAACGACGCAGAGATACCGGCCGATAATGGTGTGGCACCCACAGGGCTCGGTAAAACCCACCAAAAACTAATCTTCCATTTTTGCGCAAAGGGAATCCGAAGCCTGATTCCTCCGACTTGTCCGACATCACCAATCCGCCCGCCAGTTCCCTTCTACTAACCCAACCACCCCCGACCACAGCCACCATGTCGTCGCAACCGAGCACCCAGAAGAAGTTCGGAAAGTCGACCCGGGAGGTCCCTCACCACTCCCAGAAGGTCTCGAAATGGTACCCGGCCACCGATGAGCCCAAGCCCAAGAAGGTGAGTTGCAACGAGGCGACGGCCATTTCTCCTGCCCTGGACCGACCTGCGTGCTGGAATCTGCGAGAATACGGTGGTGCAAAATATGCTGGAGGTTGAGCTCGAGCTGGCTAGTGGAGGTGTGCGGTTGCATCGAAACGCATGGGAGGCCTGCTTCGGCTTGCATGTGATGGCAGCAAAGACAAGATTCGGGGCGCAGAGGCGCAGGGGCACAGATGCACAGGGGCAGAAGTCTTTTGAGTTTCAAGCTACCTCGAACAAAACGCTGACGATATATTATCAGGTCCGCAAGACCCTTCGCCCCTGGGCTCCCCGGGACTCCCTCCAACCCGGTACCGTCCTTATCCTCCTGGCTGGTCGATTCCGAGGCAAGCGCGTCGTGCTCCTCAAGACCCTCGACCAGGGTGTTCTCCTCGTTACCGGCCCCTTCAAGATCAACGGTGTTCCCCTGAGACGCGTCAACTCCCGATACGTCATCGCCACCTCCCAGAAGATCGACCTTGCCGGTGTCGACCAGGCCAAGATCAACGAGGTCTCGGAACCCAAGTACTTCGCTCGCGATACCACCAAGGACAAGGCCAGCGAAGAGGCCTTTTTCAAGCAGGGAGAGGCGCCACAGGTATGAAGACCAATGCGACAATTCCACACATACACAGATACACACGACGAACAAGAGCTGACGTGAACGGGTTATACAGAAGAAGGAGATCAGCAGCAGCCGAGCGGGGGACCAGAAGACCATCGACAAGGCCCTGATCGCCAACATTAAAAAGGTAGACATGCTCGCCAGCTACCTCGCCAGCTCATTCAGCCTGCGCAAGGGCGACAAGCCCCACGAGATGAAGTGGTAAACAAACCTAACGACGAAACGGGGCTTTATTGGTCGGTTATGATGATGCTTTAGAGGGAATCACACAGATTGCGGATGGCGAATCGCGGAAACTGGGCTGGCTCTGCCAATTGCATCTGGACTTTCAAGGCATCAGTCACATTGATTCTGGCGTCTGTAATTGAGGTTTTTAGTCAAAAATAAAAAGACTACAAAGGCAATATCGGTTGTTTGCTCGGAAGCGTCGCTACCCAGACGTTTTAAGGGGCCCAAAGAGACGCAGATTCCCTAGCCACTATGTTTCACAGTGGGAAACACAGTGGCTGTACATAGCAGATCAGATCAGATGACACGGAGAAGGGCACATGCAATGAATGCCATGCTCATTTCGATGCTTCTTGAACATGAAAGAGACATCGCTTAAATCGGTGCTACTTCCATCAGTGGCATTCGTGTTATGGTCTAAACACCAAAAGCTGGCCGGCTACCTAACACCATCAAATGTGGAAATGGGTTAAGATTGGCCATTAATAGGTACATTCTATAACCTGCTCGTCCGAGTGATTCGAGAACGATGTGGTCAAACGTGACGTTCAGCCCAGCTTTGTATCATGCCTGCAGGCGTCGGCTCATAATGCTTCAACGTGACCTTACCCGTAGCTTCGTCAAGGTACGTGTTGGCCTGGACGAATACTTTGCGAGGCTGCTTGTTCGCAAGCACCTCATCCCGTACCTTTTTACCCCAGAAATCGGCGTCAACATTCGTCATGTCGCCAAAGAACTTCGTGCCGGCGTCAACGTCAGCCGTTGCCTTGTAGATGTGTAGCTTCTGTAGATATGCTCCCACGGCCTTTCGGCCCACCGTTGGAATCTTGGTGCGGTCGAGCTTGATTACGGCACCACTCAGGTCATCGCCGTTGTACTCAAGCTTGCAGAAGTCCTCGCCGGCTTGTAAGAAACACTGTAGGATGCTGAAGCGGGCTTGTGAATGCGGCTGGCCCCATTTTCGGCTCTTGGGATCCCACATTTCCAACGCAACAAGTCCTGCGCGCGCCATACTGAGATATGAGGCGTAAAGCACATCGCCCGCTTCACCATCGATATCAACTGACCCATCGCCGAAACCAAAAATCTTGAGGACAGGGAATTCGCAGCTGAGGAACATGGCGACGAGTTCAGCACGGCATTCTTAAGCGTCCAGAGTTAGCCAAGTCATCCAAGAGGCAAAAAAAGGAGAGGGGAGAAATCCTGTGCTTCAAGGATTCAAGAATCACTTACCCTCGTATGCGCCTGCTAGGCTTCCGAAGACCGAACCCCAGGTCTGGCCTGGCTTGTACCACGTAGTGACAGGCTTATTCGTAAGGGGTGAGATGGGGGGGTTTTTCTCGTCAAAATTGAATGTCCCTGGAGAGGTTTCTTGCAGTAACTTTCCGCAACCATGGCCTGTCAACTCATGCAGACCAACCTGCACTTCAAAAGCGCCATCCCGATACTTTTGATATACCTCCAGATCCTTCTCCGCAATAAAAGGAATCTTCTCGTTGGCTGCTTTCGCGCTTAGCACATTACCGAGTGACACGTTCTTGAAACCCTCAGTCTGTCGAATGTCGTCGTAGTTTGGAATGTTAATGCCGGCGGGTATTCCCGAGCCCGCGAAAGTGAGCACTTCAAGGGAGGTAAAGTCAGGGGATAGGAACTTGTCTTTCTCGAAATCCTCACTCCAGGGCAGGAGTGGAATCAGTTTTGGTGCGGCATCTACAAGAGCCCCAAATGCTCGGGTGCGCTCGAGATTTACTACAGCAGCAAACCCTTCCCATTCGCCTCTGATACCTGCAGGATCCCTGTAGGTCTCGATGAACCCAATATTCGACTCTACCATGGGACCTTTGTCCCGGATCCAAAACCTTTGGCTATCTTTAAAGGCAAGGAGAGAGCCGTCGGTGAACGACTTAGTGTAGGCATCATACATTTTCTGTTGGTTTGGGTTATCTCCGTTCTCCGCGGCCCTCTTCGTATTAGCGGCAATGGCAGCCATCTCCTTGGAGTAGTCACCATAAGTAAGCTTGATTGTCTTGCCGGCTAAGGTACCATCATCAACTTTGAACTCGGTTTCTTTGCCGACATCACCCCCTTCCCCAGGAACAGATTCACCGGCCGAGGCGATGAGGATCTCATATGTACCACTCTTGGCCTTCACTAGCCGGGTGTTCTCTGGGAGTACTTCAAGCCATATGCAGTCAGTAGTTGCCACTTGGAGTAAGTATGCCCTTAATGGAGGAGTTACAGGTTTCGCAAGAGCGAAAAGGACCGTCCGGGCAGTATGTGGCCTCTTGATACGTGCTAGAAATAAAAAGGAGGGTAGGATAACATACAACCGTGCTTGGACATCCATGCCGAGACTGCTTCGATTTCAAACTGAGTGATGTCAGGAGAGTTGGGGTAGTATGTTGTCATGTGACCCTGGTCAGGATAGCCCAGGTGTAATAGACCAGGCTTCTCAGCCGAGAATATGGCGCCGGCGGTAGCCTGATAGAACCTTTGAGCTTCTGGGGACGTTGCAGCAAGTGCGGCAAACGCGGACTCAGGACATCTTGGGAGGAACTTGGCATCGCCGAAGCTCTTGTAATTGCCGTTGTTACCAAGGAATTGGGCGGCATAGTTGAAGAAGTGATCCAAGTCATCGTCGGAAACGCCAGCCCTAGCCTGCAGGTCCTTCCAATTCCCACCGGCGGCGTTATGCAATGCGAGAATGAAGTCAAACTGGGTGCGCCAGGGTCAGGAATTGCACATGTTGACATGACCAGGTCGGATGCTAGCTCACTATTGGCTCTGACTCGGGGGAGATCTGCCTCAGCACAACTCGGCAGCCCTCAAAGGAGGCCCTTCCCTCGCCCAAGGTCAGCGGTGCTCACAATGACATAAGTTCCGGAACAGAGGCCCGACTAACCTGCTGATGAAGTGGGCGTAACGCTTCTGCTTATCGGTCAAGGCATCGAAATGCTTCTCGATCTCGAGCCTCACGACGCTGGGAGGGGCATCGGCAAGGTAGTGCTTCAGATCTTGCGCATCCATGTTGGCAGCGTGGTACAGCCGAGTAGAGGTACGTAGCAGTGGGCTAGTCGGATATGTTGGTCTGTATAAAGTCCGATGTCTTGTGAGTGGTCTTGTGAGTGCAGCAAAACGTCGTGTTCTGGGGCTCCCCAGTATCGAAGCAGTACCTCGAGACAAACAGAAGAGGGGACTCATGTAGGGCCGATGGGGACGTTTTGGCCCTGGCGTGCGTGTGAGAAGTGGTAATGGTGAGGTACCTCCAGTGGGCAACGATCAGGTGGCAAGACTGTGAGACTGTTAGGTAGGTACCTAATCTGTAACTCACAAGCAGCAACGCTATTGGAAGGGTGGCGAGGGTGCAGTGGGCAGATGCAGCACTCACTCCATTGGCCATATGGGGCTAAACATACATGTGAGGTTTGACCTCTAGGTACAAGTAGGTAGGTACCTACCTCTACCTACTGAGGTCCGACTCCGTTGCCGGCCCACTTGTACCCAGCACAGGTAGTGAACATGATCTCTCCCGAGCTACCTAAAGGTACCTTACATACCTAGGTATCTATCTACCTTAGGGAGTTGTCGAGAGATGTGACCATTAGAGAATTGAAGTCACCTTGCCTTGCATTGGGTTATTCATAAATCATGTAAGCCTACTTAGCTGTTTCTAGGGGGGTTACGGGAGGGGAATAATTACCGTTCATTTTGAATAGTACGGTCTACCGTAATAAGCCGCATATTTACCGTTTACTTTTCGAACGTTTGAAATATGAGCCGTTTATTCTGTAAGCCGTTCATCCGGGAAGCGTGCCAAATAGTTAAAACGCGCCAAACCTAGGAGCGGCTCGAGGTAGGTTCTAATAGATCTACTTATTTAATTCTTAAGGTCTCGCGACGGTTTAAAAACCTCCCGTTAAAAGACTGGACTACGAAACAAATAAATAGGCCCCCGACCGAAATAGGGTTGTGTGTAGCCTCGAATAATCGTAGCTAGGCTCGGCTAGGATCTTCCTTGTCCTTCTGGAGGTATACGGCTAACCAAGGTCGTATTGCCGTTGTACCTAGGTTTGGTAGGCAGCCTGGCGCGTTCTAACCATTTGGCGCGCTTCCTAGGTTGGAACGTTCCAAAATCCGGAGCCGCGTCATTTCCCCTCCTTTTTTCGAACGGTCCAAATACGGGAGCGGTAAATTTGCCGTAAATTTGCGGTTCCTCTAGGTCCCTAGATGACGGTATGGTAGCATCAGGTAGTCATAGTGCACCACCGAGTTTGGAACTTTGGAAGATTCAAGGCTCGTAAACACTTACATCGACCAATGTACCTAGGTAGGCGAGCGAGATACCGGTATAGGCCGAGGGGCCAAACTTCAACTTTCTGCCAACGCATGTACCCCACCTGTTTGTTCCACTTCTTTTCGTCCTCCGTCCGTACCACAATCGGTATTTGGTCGGTCCTGGAGAGACCATACTAACACCTACAACCTTAGAATTGCACAACGAACTAGAGGCTGTGTCAGTTCCATGTATCACGCGGGCTGGCGTGCTCAGTACGACGACCGAGGAACGAGGCCAACATCTCCGTCATATGCATGGGCATGTAGATCTTGCCCTCATTACGACCCGAGGTGGCCCGCCTATCTCCGAGTCGGAAGTCAATGGAAGACCACTTTCCTGTTGGCAGCACATACATAAGATGAAGCACCATGTTCAACCTCTAGTAACTTTAGTAACTATTTACTGATAGGGCACTAGGCATGGTTAGATCGAACAAAATCATAAGATCGCACGCATCCAGCAGAGGTATGAGTCTTGGTATTGTAGATTCTGAGCTCAATCTGAAGTGTGAACTACTGCCGAATTTGGGGCATCTCGTTGTTGGAATCCCTTAGCCATGTTACATATTTCCAAACTGCGTGCCTAATCTAACCGACCGCTAGACCTTCCCGAGGAACAGTTCTAGAAAAGGTGGTGGGGTGTCTATTTCTGAGATATCACTGGTCAGTGATGATGAGTGATCAGAGACTCGGCTCTCCATACCTACTATGTACATGCTTGCTCCCTACCCCCATTCTTCCCGCCAGAAAAGCTCCCCCAAACCATTTACACCAAAGGCACGCTTACCACCGCACTTACATAGTACAATCTCCATGCGTCATTGCCGTCATCAAGGGCAGCACGATGTCACCCGAAAGACTTGGGGTTTTCGACGTGGCCTACTGCCTACCATGAAGGCGGATCTGATGATCTCTCAGGCTAACGAATCTGCTGACGCTCCCCAGATTCTTTCCACGCTGCATTCTCGGAATGGTAAGACCCTAGAACATGGCTATCGTCTAGCTGGTTCGGCAAGTCCCGGGGAACTGGGCAGAGGACTGGGGTCCGAGGTTGGCGCCTGACCAAATTATAATCACCCGTTCCCCTTATTACCACCAAAACTTCTTGACGTTCAGGTTGCAGCCCGATGCTAATTGCGTGCTGCTATTGTAGTGGCAGGTACTTAATGCGTCTTAATGCGTTCACATAAGCGCCTCTCAACCTGATTGGCTACGTAAATGATCAGCTACTCTCTTCGGCCCAATGTCATTAACGTAGCGTTCATCATGCTCTACATCATACTGCAGATCAATCGGAGGGAACGACAGGAGAACATTTTCGTGAGTCGAACGAAAAAATCGAACAGGAGTCGCGATATCAATGGCAACGTAGCCAATGGGTCTTGGCCGTAGGTCACATGAACAATTGACACAATCGGCCCGTGCAGCAACCTGTAAGTAGTCGTCCGTGCGAAACTTTTCAGGAACACCTGAAGCATCACGGTGAAACCATTACTGCGGCCAGCAATATCGATATCCGTTTCGTAGGCTATTGCATTCCGTCGCCCACGGCCAGGCGCCAAGTTTACACAACATCTTCTTTGAGTGTTCGCTGAGAAATGCCAATTCATGGGCGATTCAGAAATGAAACTGTAACTGTGAGTTCTACTGCATTTGCTGGACTGAGCCGGACCGATACGATACAGATGACTCGTCCCCGACTCTTATCAGAGATAAATGCTATATGTCGGCGCGGCTGATGGAGGGTTGTTTCCTGATTATTCAGAGAATGTAATACCTCTGATAAGGTGCGCTGCTGTGCCACGGCCGCAAGATATTGCTTTCAACAAAAGAGGAGTTTGCGGGTAACATTGTGTTGGCGTCTACAGTTGCATGCCATTGGATTGTCAACAGAACTCCGAGCGGTGAGCACATGCGTAACTAGGTAAAGTAGCAAGCCGAGCAAGCCACCCTCCTCGACCCTCTTCCATACACTCCATACACTCAATTAGCCTGAATCTTAGTTTGCAGAAAAAGAAGCTGGGGGTCAACTGGCCTAACTACGTGCTTACTGTAGATGGCTAGTCACGATCTACCACTTCACAAATTACCCCTGGTATCCTTACTGCAGGTGAGTACTTAGTACGCTAGACAGACCCCCACGATGGTGAGCTATGTTGTCAAAAGGGCACCGGCACGTCATGTGAAAATTTCGCCGATTTACACCAAAGCGTGAATTCTGACCCCCACTTTCCCCTGGAGCTCCAATTCCCACAAATTTCTCGGGTCTTCCTCTCGGACGCTGTCTAAACAGATTGATCTTTACTGATTCTCGGGGAAAGCATTGGAATTGCTGGCTGGATCGTCCATGATTGTTGGGTACCCTCCTCTTTTCTAGCAAGCACTTTACACTTATCAAGACACGGGGAAGTCATATGAAGCTGTGTAAAAGCTTTTCTGCCAACGACATGGGCGGATGGTTCCCCGTATCTGTCCTGCCTGTCGATGGATACTTGGCCATCTGATTGAATATGTGGGCCGCAAGGTCATCCCGGATCAGCGGGTACCGTACCTGGGGCGTTGTTGTTCTAGTAGGCGATTTTATTGTCTGGAGCCAAAAGAAACTCAGCATAGTACCTTGTCGCTATGCGTACATACCTATGCACGAATACATACAACTTCCGCCCAAATGTGGCATTCCTTCGTTCAGGCAATTTAGCGTTGTATTCCCCACGCTAGATCCCGCATCGCATTCGACAGATCTGATTGGCTCCAATCTCCAGAAATTGCCTTGTTTGACTTTGGTGACGGGTCATTTTTTACCTCTTAGCGTCGACTGGAACGATCCTGCACCTCTGCCGTGGGTCGGGACGAAAGCAGGCTGAGCTAAGGATTTATCTCACGCTCGAATGCGGTGAACGGGACCGGCTTCACTTCCCGGCAGTAAAGCGACTAGATGCAAGTCCGTCGTGTTCATCATAAGTGTTCCAAGCTTGCATAAATGCTGCTTCCAGATGGCCCGTTCTCCAAAATGAGACAGGTCCGACCCCCTTTGTCCACTACTTTAAGGGCTTACATATACCATAACCACACCCTAGATTGGCTGGCGTGGTCATTCAGCCAACTTATAACTTCGACGATAAAATTGATGATCCAACACTTCACTTTCCAACCACTTCCTTCACCCCAACAGCTGCTTATACAAAACTCAAACCTCTTATAACGGCTTTGCTGGTTCAATTAATATATACGCTAGCGGTGCCTTTTGCGCTCAAGGGTAACAGGTATAAAAGCCTAGTAACAACCGGATCAAGACTACGGTTCACCGTGATAGATTTTGGACTATACACCCAACAGAGGCAGTCTGTCTGCTTGTCCAAAACAGACCCTCCCGACGAATGTTGACCTACAACGTTCCGGTCTCGGTGACCGGGGAGATCTCAGCAGCCAATTCCATGACCTCCGCAATGGATCCCCTCGGGCCCAACCCACAACCCATTGATGCTAAGATGACGCCAGTCACGTCTGGTAACACCGTCGCAAAGGTCGACGGGCAACAAGCCCCGATGGTACACCACATCTGGCTCGTTACCGGCCCGGCAGGATGCGGTAAGACTACCGTTGCCGAGCATTTGTCTAACTCGTTAGCCTTCCCATATCTCGAGGGCGACTCGGTAGGTTTGGTCACAACAAGCATTAACCCCCCCTTCCTTCCCATCGCTGACCCCGCCATCGTTTTGGTAGTTTCATCCGGCAGCGAACATAGAGAAGATGGCCAACGGCATTCCCCTGACGGATGCGGACCGATGGGATTGGCTCACCCTGTTGCGCGAGGAGTCGCTCAAGCAGCTAGCGTCGGGGGCCAAGGGCGTGGTACTGACATGCTCGGCACTGAAGCGCAAGTACAGGGACGTGATCAGGGTGGCCCCGTACTTCTCCCATGATGTATCGCTTCACTTCATCTACCTGCATGCGCCGGAAGCCGTGCTCATCGAGCGTGTTGGGTCGCGACAGGGGCACTACATGGGTGCCAACATGGTGCGGAGCCAGTTTGAGATTCTAGAACCGCCGACGGCCGAGGAGACGGACGTGATCAGCGTCGACGTGAGCGGCGCCATCGACCAGGTGCTGGAAGTGGCGTTGGGACAGGTCACACAAAGGATCAACGAAGCTGTCTGATCCGAGTACATATTCTGATGATCAAGATCAAGGAATGGAACGGAATACATGGTTACGCATGCATGCCGGCATGCCTGCTTGCATGCTTGCACGAGAACGCCTGCTGCGACCCACGACCAGGATTGGTATGTTTTTTTCGGCCCCATCACGTGAGTGTATGGCCGACTCGGCCACATTTTTTGCGATTTTCCCCAGGTGCGTTGGCGTTAAGAGATGATCGTTATGCGGTGTTTGGTGGTATTTGTTTTGTTATCTTGGAATACAGGTTCACGAAACGAGAGAGACCTCCTCAGAGCGTCTCTCGCGATGATCCAATTTTTTAGTCTGCGTTAGCGTTCGATCGAAAACAATTTTTGATGTTGTCCTGATACTTTTGCGTACGGCGATCACTGTTAGGACACATTAGGCAATGCACTTGCTTTTTCCCACATATCCCGAACTTGACCACCTCGTCCTGTTACCCTGTGCAACGACGCAACTGCTCTGCTATTTTCCATTCGGTGCAACTTGTGACGACATGGCGGCAGCCAGGACCTATAGTGGCATGGGAACACAGATGGCACGTGAGCAGGAGTAACGTTTCGCTACCGATGCTTAAATTCCGTCTCATTAAGCTTTGTGCTGAAATTTCCCCGCGAATCGAATTCCGCCTCGTGAGCATCACATCGTTACATTGCTTTCGGTGCTACAGCTTAGAGTTTTTCTCTTTTCCCCATGCATGAGCGATGATCTTATGTTACTGCCGGTTCTCTCACCCTAGGTCGCCAGATACAGCATTGTGCATGGGTCTCTGATTCCGGCTATGCTGTTTGGGATCCTACGTGGCGAGCTCTTGGAACGCGGACGCTGCTCCGGCTGTTTTGATTCGACGTGATTGTTGTAGGCAGCCACGAACAAGTCTGCATGCATGGCTCTCACCATCTCGAGCATCAGGCGATGATGTTTGGCGCCAGAAATCACCAATAGGTTCGAATTACATGCGCGCTCTATCCCTAAATCATTCTTGGTGTACTATACTGACATGCGAGGGGTACTAGCATACTGGTTAGTAATCCCAAATGCACCGACTTTGCAACCGACCCCGGCCGTTATCCCAGCCGCCTGTTTGGGACCACATTTTTGATCACATTGACCGTAGGGACCGGGTCGAGACCGGCTTGGTTCCGCGGTGAGCAGCCTGCAGACGCTCGATTACGGAAAGCTGGCCCTCGGCCGGCAAATCGAAGCAATGCTCATACTCGGCCGCAAGAAACACAACATCCCTTTCCAGCTCGCTCACCGTAGATGGAGGATCATGCTGTCAGGCTCCTCCACTATTTGCCTTACGATCTCGGCGGCCCTCGCCATGGTTGCACCATCGATGACACGGTGGTCAGCGCTCCAGCTGAAGTTACACACCTGCTTCTTGACCACCTGATCATCCTCACCGAATGCCGGGACTGTGCGCATCCGACCGATGCCTAATATAGCCACCTCCTTCTCTACGATGACTGGTGATAGATAGGTGCCTCCTATATTGCCGATATTGGATACGGTAATTGTGCCTCCACTCAGGTCCTGCAGGGACAGCTTTCCGGCTGCCGCTCGCGACTGCAGAGCTGCTAGTTCACCTGCAATGGACAGCAGGTTCTTGGCCCCTACGTTCTTGATGACTGGCACGAGGAGGCCGATAGGCGTATCCATCGCCACACCGATGTTGTGTTGGCTGCGGTGGACTAGTGCAGGTTTGGATGTTCCGGGGTCGACATCCACTCGCGCGTTGAGCATCGGGTACTTGTAAAGGGCAAGTGATACCGCCTTGATGATGAATGGTAGGTAGGACAGCTTGGACACGTCTCCTTCGTTCGCTGACTGGGCCAACACCTTGTTCATCCGCCGGCGCAGCTCGTATAGTTGAGAGAAGTCCACCTCATCCGCATAGAGGAAGTGTGGTATGCTCAATGACCGGGTCATCGCTTTGAACATTTGATGCTGGGTATTAGTTAAAGATACCGTTGTCTCTACCTGCTTCACGGTGGTCGTGGGTACCGGGGATGGCGTTCCCGGTAAAGTTTGTGTGGATTCGGTACGCTGCTTGGCGGAATCGCGGATTTGCACAAACTTGTATATGTCTTCTTTGAGCACTCTGCCTCCCTTCCCCGTGCCATCAACATCTGTTATGACCACGCTCTTCTCTTTGCAGAGATGTCGCACCGCAGGAGTCGCCAAGGATGCATATCTACCTCTCTCACCAGAGTAAGGCTTGGGCGCCTTGTCCTCGGGTTTTGGTGTGCTTATGCTGGAGGGGCTCGGCTCCGTTGACTTTACTTCTGATGGGTGATTTAGGAATTCCTTGTTCAATGGTGCCAAAGCGCCATCTTGTGCGGGTTCCGACGCCGCCGTTAAAGTGTCCGAGTCGACTTCGTTGGCGTCGCCCTCGACGTCAATATCCACAAATGGCTTCCCGACTTTGGCCATCTCCCCCGCATCGTAGTGTAGTTTCTTGACGACGCCGGCGAACCGACTTGTGATCTCGACCGAGGCTTTATCACTCTGCACTTCGCACAGGGGTGAGAACTCTTCGACTCTAGCGTTCGGCTGGACAAACCATTGGATGATTTCACACTCGACGATGCCTGGGACAACATTGTGAGCCGACATAGTTCCTGCCACGAAGGAGATTGGGGCCTCGTACCTTCACCGATATCCGCCATGAGTACGGGCTTGACAGCACGCATGGTTCTCGTTGAGTGCAGGTCCCGGGCGGCGACTAGATACGCCCCGCACATGCTCGGATCACCCATCCGCGTGACCGCCTGGCAGGTGCGCCATTGACGACGTAAAGCACGAGAGCTGTGTCGCAGAAACATGTTATACGGCGCCTTGGCGATATTCTCACGAGAAGATGCTCGGAAAATCAGAGAATTGCGAGAGTTCGTGGACAATTACGTCCCCGGATGTGAGAGAGGTAAGAGAAAGGCAGGCAAACTGCACTGCTTGCTGGTACACTCCCCCACTCGTGCCCGCTGATAGCCGTTGTCTGGGGAAGCCGACGGAGGCCGTGCTAAGGACACCAAGACAAGCATCCCGCAGCGCTAGAGCTGCCCCGACGCAATATCGATAAGGAATTCACTGCGAACCCCCTCGACCCCATGTTGAACCGAGCTCGCCGAGGCAATGATCCTAGCAAGTCACATGGACCCCCATGTGCTTCCTTAGAAATACTCCCCTTGCTAGTGAGATACTAGTACGAGATAGTACGAGATATGGACTTGGTGGGGTTCGCGGGGCCAAAGAATAGGTTTAAGACAATGGTAATGTTCAAAAAGAAGAAATCTAGTACGAAGTAGATTCCTTATATTTTAAAGATCTCATGACAGCTGGGGGATGAAATCCAACATGTGATAGTCACCGAAACAGAAATGGCGGGTTAGTAGGCACAAGTCTACTAAAGTACCTAAGGTAGCCAGCCTCATTAAGTTGTACTATGTAGTTATCACCTCCTCAAGAATGGCAGTGGGTAATAAAAGTATGAGATGTCAAGTTTGTCTATATACCTAGACACTTGATCACCATTGGGTTCATTGCGATTATCACCACGCAAATGTACCTAATCAGGCTCAGCAGGGTCATGTCATTTCAAAGCTTTACTCCAACTGACTTGTTGAGATTTAATTGTTTATTAACCCCAAAAGAGCGAATGATTAATGAAATAATACTCCACTCTACGTCATCCACCAATTCTCAATTTTCTGTTCTGACTAATACTTCGGGTTGCTTATCATTGAAGCCGCGTCCGTATTTATGGAAAGATGCAAACAACATTGCTGGTGTATGATTTGACGCTGTTAACAGCATACGATCAATATGCATCGACAGCCAGGTCGTCGACATTTCAGAGAGAGAGGGTTCAGCCCCAATGTTCCAGGAAAGCAAGAGATTGAAGCAAGCTCGCAAAGCTCGGCTGCTTTCCTACATCCTACACGAACAACATAATTGATGTGTATTAAGCAGGCCATCCCGTTTATTGTCTACGTAATGCGTATATAGGCCGAAAAGGGCACACAGCCAAGAATGCAGGTGGACAATATAAATATCTGGTCTGACAACAGGGTCGAGGAGGGCTAAACCGAACCCTAGAAGTGAAGACCTCACTGAGTACCTGTCGCCTGGAAGCAGTGCGAACGCTAAGGTAACAATATCGAACCATCAATCTATCGGGCCATGCGGTACGACCACGCTAATCTGACACTAATGACGCGGGATCCACGTTGCGTGGTTCCGAGACGTTCCTGCAGCTCGGTACCTAGGTACCTAGCGTTTTTTTTTCTCCCTCCTTCATCCCACCTGCGATGACACTATCCGATACCTAAGCATCGTCCCACCACCGGCCGCCCGAACGACACTCCTACACAAGCCGCGTTCGTCTGTTAAGCGAACCCCAGCAAAAGGATGTCGGGGTTCATACGGCAGCAGTCTCGATCCCTCCTGCTTTGCCGGGTGTGCCAATCGCGGGGCTTCGGCACTTCGCATCGCCGTCTGGCCGGGCTGCCCCCCGTGAAGAAGACTCCCTCGACACCTGCACCCACTCCTACCTCCACTTCCAAGTCCGCAGCTCAGGGAGCGACTTCGAAGGGCGCCGCCCCTCCCAAGGTCGTCGCCCCCTCTCCGCTCGCCGATGCCCCGAGATCATACGGCAAACGTGTCGAGGAGTTCACGCCGACGCCCCTCAGTCGGCCCATAGGCCTCCCTTATCCTCCCGAGGCAGGCCAGAACACGGGCATCGACACCCGGACGTGGAAGCAGCGGCGGGACGACTTTGTGAACTACGACAAGCACCTGGAGCGGCGGGAGTACCTGTAAGTATATATATATAGAAATATACACTCATACACCTACGCAACATGGTCGCACCTCGACAATTTCCGTCAACCTACGTAATCGCGACCAACGTCCGTCCGGCTGGCTGACCAAAGCCGTGCGCGGCTGTGCCACCCTACAGGAAGAACAAGATCTCGCGCCCGTACTTCCGCGACTGGGGCAACCTGCAGTTCCACAAGGGCAAGACCTTCATCGCGCCGCCGCGGCCCTTCAGGGGCGAGCTGTCCCTTTTCTTCCCTAACCTGCACGGGAGCACGCTGTCCAAGACGGACAAGGAGCCGCGCGACACCACCCCCGTGCTGCGCGGCCGCGTCTCCATCGTCTCCGTATTCAGCAGCCTGTGGGGCGAAAACCAGTGCAAGACCTTCGTCTCGGCCGCCAGCAACCCAGCCGTCGAGGACATGCTCGCCGGCAGCGCCGGCCGCGCCCAGCACGTGCGTATCAACATTGAGGAGGATACCCTGAAGGCCTTCCTGGTGAAGCTGTGGATGGGCAGCCTGAGGCGCCAGGTCGGCGGCGAGGAGAACTATGGACGGTACTTCCTGGTGCAGAAGGGCGTCTCGGACGAGATCCGTGAGGCCATCGGGTTGTTGAATAGCAAGGTCGGGTATACCTACCTCCTTGACGAGGAGTGTAGGATACGCTGGGCCGGTAGTGGGCCCAGTGAGACCCACGAGCGTGATGGCCTGGTGATGAGCCTCCATCGACTACTCACGGAGAACAAAGGGAGCGCCAAGCAGAAGTAGAGTGAGTGCCTCTGCTGTATATGTGTCATAGGTATTGTACTGTTATGGGCTGTATGATGAGGATAGACGAATGATACCCCAACTTTCACACTGTATGAGTTGCGAACGACGTTCAGGGCGAATGACTCGGTCAAGAATGCGAGATGCTTTGCTCAGATTCATTCGGCTTGGTTGGATATATAAGCAACATCCCAAGCTCTAGATGATGGTACACTATGTTCACACTCCCTATCTGAGAGGCTCCGTACCGTAGCCGTAACGCCTTGCCTCGCATAAAACCAATGCAACGTGCAACGCCGCCCAAGGAATTCACCCACGCCAGCAATTGAACTCAAGCACGAAACCGAAACTCGGTCATCTGCCCCTTTAGTTTGATGGTGTTACAAGAAAAAGAAGAAAATGATGAAGCAGAAGGCGACGAAGCCACCCATAATGATACCGTCGCGCCGCTTCCTCGCCGAGATCTTCCCAATCAGGGTATTGAGCCCGGGGACCTGGCTCGCGGCGAGCGTGATGCGCCGGTTGATGCTAGCTAGCGTCTCGCGCTGCAAGTTGAAGCTCTCGTTGGTGGCGTATGCCTGGCTCAGCACGCTGTCGACCATGTTGTGCGAGTTGTCGACGCGGTTCCGCTCGTCCAGCATGTACTCGGCCTCGGCGGCCTCGGGGTTGTTGGCACGGTAGCTCTCAATATCATCGCGGACGTTGGATAGGAGGTTCGCGCGGTTGCGCGCCTCGTGGAGCCGCGATTTTAGACGGCCGAGATCTCGGCGATGCTCGGCGAGTTTCTCTCGGAGAAGCGACAAGTTGTTTTGTTTCAGGGCGGAGGAGGTGAGGCTCGCCTCGGAATCGAGTAAGCGCCCGAGCTGGTCGACGACGGTCTCTCGCTGTTGTCGGAAGTGGTCAGTCCGGCTGGGCTAGGGGGTGTGGAGCGGAATCGTGGCATCTTCACCTTCTGTAAAAGATCCTCTAGCTTCGCCTCGGTTTCCCTCTCTTCCTTGCTCGGCTTCGGCGGGATGTTTGGCACGGAGGAGAACTGGGAATATGTGTGGAATAGGGACTCGGTCTGGGACGGTTGCGTCAGCGTCGGGTGCTCGTCATGCTCGGCTTGCTGTGGTTACCTGTGACTCTAAAGTGCGGGCTTGCTGTCGGAGCTGTGCCCAGCCCTGGTTTACTGTGGCTGTGGCCATTGTGATGATTGAAGATCGATCAATGGGTGGTTGGGCCAACAACGTCAGGCGACATGCGTGGCTGGCTGCAGGAGGAGTTACGATGGTAGGAGGTGCAACTTGCGACGCAGGGCTAAAGCACTTTCAAGGCAGACCTGGATGACAAGGTGAAGAGGTTGGTGCAAGAGAGATGCGGAGTTTATCAGATATAAGATCGTAGGATATGTGTATTTGTTCTCTGTGCGTCCATAGGTAGAGACCTTGAGCAGAGTATTACTGGAGTAACTTCAAGCGATGATGGACGAGAATCTCCAACGATGACGCGACACCGTCAACTGACTGTGCTATGTATGAACCCAAGGTAGTAACCATAGTTGCCATTATACTGCCGCCAAGGGTGGGTTTCGAGGACTTGGGCCCTTGAGGTTGGGAACTTGGGGAAGTGCTGGAGGTGCCTGCGTAGGTAGCTCCAGCCACAGCCCCAGAGGGCAAAGCCACAGTATTTGGCACAGCCTCATCTCACCCCTCGAGGCCTTCTCAAGGCGGGGCAAGCCAACTCGCAAATGCCTAGGCATCAGGACCCGCTTAACCGCACCAGGTGCCAGGGTCTGTGGCCTGTGCTCCTCCCGATTCCCACACAACTCTCCAAACCATTTGACCCTAAAAAGAATTTGGCGAAATTTCACGACACGACCACCTCCCCCCAACGACGACGACAACCGACAACCCGGAGACCGCCAATTCACCACGCCCAACGCCTGTTCACGATGGTAAGTCGGCCGCTTGCTCGCTCAATTGCTCGAAGGGGTTTGCCCATGTGCGTACAGCACCACGAGGGAGCAGCAGCTAACACAGCCTTGTTGCGCAGTCGTCCAAGGTCAAGACCGGTCAGCTCTGGAACAAGAGCAAGGATGACCTGATGAAGCAGCTCGGCGAGCTCAAGACTGAGCTGGGCCAGCTCCGCATCCAGAAGATCACATCCTCCGGCAGCAAGCTGAACAAGATGTACGTACACCACCAGGACCGCGAATGAAGAAGAACACGGCTCGATACCCCTCGATATCCACCCCGCCAATGTTTTCCCGACCTCGAGTTCACCGATGATGGACACGAGTCGTATGGCATGGACAGCTAGCTTCGGTCGATGGGGAGAATGTGGGAACAATGCAACTGACTCTGTCTTCCTCAACTATAGCCACGACCTGCGCAAGTCGATCGCTCGCGTCCTGACCGTCGTCAACCTGAAGCAGCGCCAGCAGCTCCGCCTCTTCTACAAGAACAAGAAGTACCTTCCCCTCGACCTCCGACCCAAGCAGACTCGCGCCATCCGCCGCCGCCTATCGCCCGAGGACAAGGCCCGGACCCTGGAGAAGACAACGAAGAGAGCCACACATTTCCCTCAGCGCAAATACGCTGTCAAGGTACGCTAGCCCCGAATCGCCCGTCCCTGATTGCGGCCTACATCACCTCATGACCAAGGCCACGCACCACTACATTCTGGAGGTCTGGGCTAACGTGCACGATATCACAGGCTTAAGTTAATCAAATCGACTTGGGGAGGGATTCGGGTACGGATGTAGAAGGCGTGGTTATTCCAAAAAAAGGAATCTGACATTTGCATGGCATCTCACGGCTTTTTTCGGTTCATAGGTGTTACGAGGTCACTTGGCAGCCAATGTCGCTGCCCAATGCGAAAAAAATGATATTGCCTTCGGGCGCTGAACCAAAGCACGTCTACCTCCCCCCAGAGCAACGAAGACACGTGATACATACGCCTGCCTACTTATCCAAACGACACTGATGATTTGGTTCAACGAGTTCCGATTTCATGTGCATCGTTGCAAGAGGCACGGGGGTTGGAGAATTCGTGTAGACTTGCCAAGTCTACCAGGCGTTGGGTCTACAGCAAATATCAAAATTTATGGCAAAGCTAGGGAAACCAAGACATCAATGTGTCGTGTGTTTGATCAAGTTTATTTCCACGCTACTCGTACTCGTGACATCGTAATTATCTACAGCCATGAAGGCCACTAATACGTGAAGATTATGAGCTAATGCCCATTTTCCAAAGTCGTCGAAGATCAGCTCATGGTAAACCAAAAAAAAAAAAAAAAAAAAGGAGGGGGGGGGGGGGGGGGGCGCCTTCAAATTATGTCATGTCGATGGCTGTATATTGTGTGCATATGATGACCATTGTATCAATCCACATGTCATAGGAAGTATAATCGATCACCCTATCTCGGAGATTGTAGAGAACCACGGGTCGATCGAACAAGATGTTGCCGCCCAAACCGAGCCAATACAGTCACAAGCAACATACATACCTAGTTCCGTGTGAGAAATTGTATGCCATGTTGGAGCATATAGTTAGTTAGTCACACTACGCGGTGTCTGCTGTGGGCAAGCCATATCATATCAATATAATTACCTACTCAAATGGAGCTGGGAGATAATCGTCAACCCACCAACATACTTGCATATACCTACCAATCACCATATGACAATCATCATGCAAATATCTACTAGGTAGGTAAGGCATCGAGCAGCTTGCTTTGTCCGGTGGTATACTTTTCTGGCTATGAGCTTTGGATGTCGAACTGCCGTAGCCTGCTTCGTCGTATTCGCGTACATGCTGGCACGTACGTGTGACTGTGAGTCATCTTTTCTGCTTCCTGCTTGACCTCGTATGGGCGCCTCGTAAAGATGTCATTTTAAGATTTCCGGCCGATGTCACATGTACCACTCTACCTAAGGTAGGCCTACGATGGGCTGACACTCAATTTTGGTGACGGGGCGTGCTCTTCTATGCTGCAATGCACCTACGAATATTGTCGGCGTACATTCGCAACCCCTACACACCACAAGGATGGACAGCTTGGACTCCCACAGCGAGACAACGCCTGACTTCGCGAATAGGTACCCGTCATAGAATATAAGCAGAGCCACAACCATCGAGCTGTATAGCCCGATGATTTAATTTTGTAGAGGGGGAGCCAAGTTCCAAATGTTGCGGCTACTTAGATTCCGACTCAAAATCTCTTCCAAATGTTTGAATAACAATCATCTGACTGCATTATAGCTTAGTACCATGTATTCATATGCCCTTGATTCCACGATAGCACGGAAACCGTAGTAGACAAGTCGTATGACATATGTCTATGGCAGTTCATTAGGCTATTTACAGACTTGTTCTCCGAGCTTCATCTCATGCACTCACTTCATACACACCCTCTACAAACTCCAGTTTCTGCAGCTTTACCAGCTAAACCTGATAAACGCAGAAGGGAGGCAAGTTAAATTCGCACCTTCTAATCAAGTTTTACCGGGTCTCTCTTCAAGACTCATCATGGTGGCCTCGGTAGGTAGGTGTCCACGCAACTAAGCGGCCAATCTTATAACGATCAACTAGATGCCTTCCTAGGTTCATATGGAAACATTTCACGAAATTCACGGCTCATGTCATGAGTCCGGATGGCAATGCTTCCATCTGGCTGCCTCGATTCGTAGCTCTCTTGGCAGCAAAGGTTGATTCAATAGGTATTTATATTTTAACACCGCTATCTAAAGTACATATCGTAACGTATCGTCATCAGGGTCGTTACTCGTTAAGTGGACATTATTCAATGACCTGAACAGGGAGAAGTGGTATATCTATCGAAATCATCTAGACAACACTATCGTGCTCTCAATAATGGATTATAGATCCGGCGGGTCCATTAGCAGCGAACCTCGGGGCGTGCGCAGGGAAGGTGTTATGCTGGGGCTGCATGCGGTAGAACTGCCTGTTTGCATGCTTTCAGCATGGTGCTGTCTCGACTTTAGATGTCTGAGATACTGATCGCGTCGTCGAAAGGTGCTGTTACACACGTCTCCCTTGACGTTTAATCGGTTACATCGAAATGCGGGTGGCTTGCTATAGTGAATCTTTTTATGTTTTGCCAAATTCGATGATTCAGGGAATGATTTTCCGCAGATGGGGCATTTCAGCGGCTTCTCGCCTGTATGCGTCCGTACATGCATAGCTTACTTCATGTTAGTCGACATTTCAGGAATGGGTTGGAGACACGTACTTAAAGCACTTTGCTGTTTAAACTCTTTTCCGCATCCCGGCTCCTTACACTTGTACGGCTTTTCACCTGTGTGGATGCGCTCGTGCTGATCCAGTGCCTGCTGGCCTGAGAATTCCTTATTGCACGTCGCACAAGTAAACGCTTTATCTGTATTTAGTTAGTAAGGCAAAACGTCTCGTCGTGAGTTTTTGGTTGTAGAACACTTACAGGTCGAATGCGTGCCGATATGGCGACGTAGTTTGCCCCGTGTACTGAAGGCAGCCTTTTCCGTTCCAGTACCACGATCAGTTCTCTCTTTTCGTGAGCACCCGTCCCATAGGCACGTAAAACCATCCTGACTCGTCACCTTGGCAACGTGGGCTTCACATAGATGTTCGTGAAGCTCCTTCTTAGTGGAGAAAATCATTCCGCAATGGTCACCACTGCTGCTGTTCCACTGGCAAGTGAACACAATATGCGGATGAGTTCCGCACGGGGCTTTTGATGGGTTGATGGCTTGTAACCAATCGGCAATCGGCTGCTGTTGGGTTGCCATAGGTGTCTGTGGCTGGTGGTCGTCATCAGGCCGGCTGTATCTAGAAGGGAGCATCATCCTTTCTAGGGACACAGGAGTGTCTGCGTCAGCTGGGGCACGTAGCCCGCCTAGGACTTCCGCAGCTTCATGCTCGGTTCTTGTATGGTTACAGGGGGTTGTGTGGTGGATTGAACTGGATGATACCGGGCGAGCCGCCGCTACCTGTCGTCCAAATTGATCTATCCAGCATGATGCTGTTGCTGGGGGGTCATTGATACATGCCGGATCGTCACAGCTTGGTACGTTACAATCATCATCACAGCAAATTGAGGTGCTGCAATCAGAGTCACACTCCCCTTTTGATGCAGTAGCCTCTAGTGAGAATCTGGGCATATGCTGTGTACCGGAGACGTTTTGTGTACAGGGCATGCGTTGTGCACAGGGCATGCGTCCCGGTGCATATGCTAAGCCCTCTCTGAGCATGGCGTTCTCTTCGATTTGTTGGCAATGAGTATCCCAATTGAATGGGGTACACATTGGATTGGGCTGCGGAAAAGCCATACATGGATCGAATACCCCATGATGATCGGTGCCATTATGTGGAAGCGTAGCTTCTGGGCAAGGGCCCTGATGCAATCCGGCAGAACCGGGAGTACTCTCGTAGCATCCGTTGAAACTACAGCAGCCACCGTGGAGCAGACTGGGATCGATAGAGGTGTGGCCCCATAAGCCACGAAATTCATCACCCCAGGATGTGTGTAGCAACTCGTTACTGGCACCGTCGACTTGAGTCTGGGTCGTATTTGACGACGGGAATGAGTTGAAGTACATTCCCAGGTCTTCGGGAAAGTTGTCCATGGTGTTGTCGTTGTCGTTGTCCATGTTGTCCATGTTGTCGTTTATCTATGGTTCTTATCGTTACTGACGATGAGTGGTGCTGTTGTGTTATCCGAATGGTGACACTCCTGGAGGTCGGCGGGTACCTGCACACAAGCCGAGACTCGTGTGTTGATTGATCAGGCGCACAGGTATCATCGGCATACTACGTAGGTAGGAAGTTGTCGTGACGATTATCCTAGTTTGAATTAGCCGTGTCGGATGGTCGAGGCACTGCTGTTGAGCGTCTGCGGACAAAATGCCGACTGCCTGGGCTTCTGGACGAAGGACTGTCGGACGAGGAAGGAGAAGTGATGGAAAGCAGTCTGTCGGCAATCGAGGTTGCTGTGGGAGAGGGTCAAATGCAAAGGAAGAAGAGAGGAAGAAAAGTTACTACCTGCAAGGTACCTTATGTCTGTGAGCGCGTGGGAACGTGAGAACCTGGATGGATCGTTATGGTGGGTTGGTGGGTTGATGGGTTGGTGGGTTGGGGGCGTGAATCCATGGGTGTGGGAGAGGCTAGCTTTTTATACTCCCTTGCCATTGCTGCCATGTGGCTACATGATGAGGTCCTTACTCTGGACTCAGACCGTCACGGGTGATACCTTATCAAGGTTTTGGGTTGCATCTCCAAAGAAGCGACGTATGCACTTAGCTACCTCTATGGCTTGGAGGTCTGACCCTCGAGCACGACATGAGCGCCTACCTCTCGTATCGAACCTTACCTCCTACCTTACCTACCTCCTAACCTGGCCCGGGATACATATGTAGGTACTTAGAGGTATACTCTACGCAGTGTTAGCCTTCCAGCCCTGAGGTTGGTAGTAGGCAGGTACCTATATATACCTCAGGGCTCCTACTACAGGCAGGGACTAGGTACTACATACTACCTAAGGTAGGCACAATTTGAACTGGCTCGACTCCGAGATGCTTGACGGGTCGATTTTAACCATCAAGGTTCTCACTTTGACGGGTTGAGCTGAACCTAACCTAGGTAGGTACTTTCCTAGGTAGGTACCTAGTATCAGCAGCCAGGTAGGTGATCCCTACATTACCTAGGTAGGTACCTACCTCTTAAGTATGAACCTACCCAAACAGCCCTGAGCTGTACAAACACTGCCCGGCTTTTATCCGAACCGAGCCGCCGACTGCCCATTGAGCCTACCCTCGCCTAGGTACTAAGTAGGTACCCCACGTGCCACGATACTACCTCGATATCAAACCCCCACATCATGATGCATATCTGTGGATGTCTTTGCATGTCCACATTGGCATCGAACTTGGCCATAAGATTATCTCTGCTAGGTGGAAATGTCTACAGAAGAGTATCCGGTGCTGATTCAGAGTTTAAAAAGATACTTACTCGAACCATGTGTTTTAATTTCGCATATATATGAGAAGAATCGGGGTCCACAGCTAGGGCTATAGCTGGTGATGTATGGTAGGGTCAATATAAACTCTAGAGAGTACTTAGGTAGCCACCAAGCCTACCGCTAATGTCTCGTATCAGCAGCTTACGTAGAGGATACCTAAGAGTACGTCAGCTTATAGCCTGGAAGTATGACAGTAGGTGACTACTCACTTAAATAATATAGACGCGTTAATATAGGTTTGCGTGAAACCCCGTATTTAATACTAAAAGTCGGAGGTCGTCTGTTAACTTCACATGAATTGATCAAGGTAACTTCATATGGCAAACTACCTAAAGAAATCCAAAGGCGTGTCATGTAAAGGTGCGGGATCTTCCATCTAGTCGCGTGGGACGCGAGGCTCAACCCCTGAGAAGAGATGGGTGCCATAATTAGCTAGATCTTCTGCCCCGCACTCCTAATATTAGACGCTAAGGTTGGCATGCTAGGATGTAAGTGGGCGAGTAGATGTAGGTGGGCGTGTAGGTACCTAGGTACTTAAGCAAGTGTAGGCTAACCCTTATGTACGTACATCTAGAGGACCTCGGCCAAGGCGTATGCAAAAGGGACGCATCTTCGTCAGCACATTCAGCCACGAGGCTCTCCATTGCTTGAAGTTCAACAGCTTTCGATAGTCGCACAGCATCCTCCACGCTCCGTGGCGGGGGTCTCGTCGGATGCTATCTCGCGCAACATCCGAATCGCTTCACTTGCGCTATCAATACTTAGTCCCACGGTAGTAGGCAGGTAATTCGCCCTTCTTCACTTTGGTCTCAGGCTCTAGGACCCGCGGACGTCAGTTTAATGTGCAGGCATTGGCTTACTTGCCCCAAAGCTTTCGTCATCCACCATTTTCTGGTCCTTCCAGTCAAGAGGGACTATTGCTACTTCAAGCTCGATACCGCTCTTTCGCGAGGGAGGCCGATAGCAAGGTTCTCAAAAAGGTTCTGGGGTTCCGAGGAGACAAGCGCAAGAATGGGCAACATCTGCGGCAAGTCGGAGAGCGAGGCTTTCTCACAGCCTGGCCGGGTCTTGGGGTCGACACCTACCCAGCCGGAACGTGTCTCCGTGCCTGCCCATGTCGGAGGACCGCCGCGGACCTTGGGAGGAGGAGGAGGCAGCGCTCCGTCTCCTGCTGGGGGCAGCAACGCGGACGCGGAAGAGGTTCGTAGACGAGCAGCAGAGGCAGCTGAGGTATGCATACCCTCTCCACCCGCGTCGCATGGCACCCGTCATGAGCTGGTTTCTATTGCGTGGGATCTAAATACGTATCACAGGCTAGAGCACAAGCTGCGTCGGCGAAATCATCGGGTCAGCTCGGCGCAAAGTTAGCAGCCCAGAAGAAACAGACGCGGAATGACACGCTTCAGGAGATTAGCAATAATGAGAGGCGACAGAGAGATGCCGACGAAGGGGCGCAAGCACGGATTCACCAATAGGTCAGGTTTGGTTTCAAGGAAACGACTCAATTGGTGGCCGACAGATTACAGCACAACCAGTACTGGTGCGGTACTCACTGTCCATTGCAGTATGCAGATTGCCCTACGTATGGGAACCATTCGGCGAGTCAGGATACTCGCAAATGTTTATCATGCCGTATCAATATATATATATACATATATTAAGTAGCCCTTCTACGTAGCAAAGTCTTCGATATACATGACATATTATCAGCCAACACAATGCTCCCCACCCCACCACTCCATAAAAACCCCCTTTCCGAACCGTATTTTCAACTCGTCAATCTTGAGCCTGCCCGTGTGCATCCATGCCCTTAATCGCATAGCAGACTATTGTTTGCCTTATGTGACGGAATACCTTCCCCCGATGGGTGCTCGGCTATCGGCGTCAGCTGCTGCTATGGTGCCCTCCTTCAGAAGACGTGTCAGCTCAGCCATAGCGTTACCCACGACAAGTTCAGTGTCACCCTCTACGAGGATGTACAGTTTTGGCTCTTGACCCGGCTGTACCTCTTTGCCAGCCGGGTAAAAGTTGCCCTTGGTCGTGATGGACGTGCCGGTGGCTTCCAGAATCTTAGCTACGTTGGTTCGATTGGTGACGGCCCAGCGTGCTTTTTGGGGGAAATCATTGATCTCGAGTGTGGCATGGAATGCACCGGCATCAGGGCCTTTGTTGTCGATGGGCTGGCCAGGTCGGAGCTGACCAGTACGACCTAAGCGGGCATTGATGGCGTTGATAGCAGACGACACCTTATCCAATGGATTGTTTCCTCCGGCAGGTGAGGGCTGTGGTTCTGTCTTGCGGATCGTATATTTGGGCTCAAGATCGATCTTGGGAGCCGCCGCCGCCGCCGCTTCACGGCTAATAATGCCAGAAGCGGCAGTCTGAATAGCCGCCGCAGCTTTGTCCTTCTTGTCATCGGCTGGCTTTTCTTCCTTATTTTCTTCTTCTTCCTCGCCCTCCGCCCTATGGGTTTTCCGTTCACGTAGACGGGTAGCTTCTCTCTCCTGGTCGAGACGCTCGAGACCCTTGCCTCCGAATCCAGATTGGTCCTTTGCTTTCCCAGATTTAACCTTTTCTCTGAAGGCCTTGCGCATGTCCTCTAATTGCTCTGGAACGGGCTGGCCGCTTTGCTCAAGAGCTTTCGAAATACCTGGAGCACAGTTCTCCTGGTCTGATGTGATGAAAGTTACGGCTGTTCCTTTGTTTCCAGCGCGCCCGGTACGGCCGGCTCGGTGGACGTAATCTTCCAAATGGTTGGGTGCATCGTAGTTGACCACAAGCTTCAATTGTTTGACGTCCAGGCCGCGGGCGGCTACAGACGTTGCAATCAATATCGGGAGAGCACCAGCCTTGAAATCTTGGATGGTCGAATCCCTGTCGATCTGGTCTTTACCACCATGAATGGACATGCAGGGGTAACCTTTACGTAAAAGCTCTTTCAACAGGTCATCCGCCTTTTCTTGTCGCTCAACAAAAATAAGAGTACGAGCATCCTCGTCCTTGTCATAGAGTTCGCCGAGGAGCTCCAGAATCCTCAAAAACTTGGTGTTTTCTTCACGAATCTCGATAATTTGAGTGATTTCAGGGGCGACGACACTCTTGCCTCCTACTGTTATCTCAACCGGATTGTTCAGGACTTTCTTCGCCAACGAGTCCATTATACGAGGCATTGTGGCAGAAAACAGGATAGTTTGCCGATCTGGCCTCATATTGGCGAAAATTTTCATCACTTGCGGTTCGAACCCCATGTCGAACATCCTGTCAGCCTCGTCAAGCACCACGTAGCTTACTCGCTTCAAATTGGTCACCCGACCTTGGTTGGCTGCGAGAAGATCGATTAATCGCCCCGGGGTGCAGACAACAATTTCAGCGCCTCGCTTCAGCTCCGCAATGTGATCCTTGATGGGTGCACCGCCGTAAGCACACACGGCTCTCAGGTTCATTGACTTCAGAAAAGGCTTGCAATCGCGATGAATTTGTGTTGCCAACTCGCGTGTAGGGGTCATGATCAATCCAATGGGACCTTCATTCTCCCTCAGTGAAGACTGGTCTTGAATATGCCGAAACATAGGTAGCAAGAAAGCAAGTGTTTTTCCTGACCCCGTTTTGGCAACACCGATCACATCTCGGCCGGACATGATGGCCGGAAACGCCTGCATCTGAATAGGTGTCGGCTTATCAAAGCCTAAGCCGCTGATCACGTCTAGGGTCTTCCTCGACAGTGCACACTGAGACCACTTTTGGACAGGCTTTGGCATATCTTTACCTGATACCTTGATGCCATCTAATTCGAGACGCAAGTCGGTGAGCTCAGCTTCAGTCATTTCCGACAGTTCCTGTGGTTCGACCCAGAAGTTCTTTCTTATAGGCTCCATATCCAGCTTGCTGTAGTCGTGGGTTGGTATATCCTTCTTTTTGCGTGCTTTAGCTGTGAGGGCCAGGAAAGAGTTGGCATCAGTAGTGTTTTCCTTGCGGAAGTTGTAGTCATCATCGTCGCTGAAATATGCTTCAGGTTCCTGTGGCCCTTTGCTCGAATTCAGCTTCGGTTGTAGAGTGCTTTTTGGTTTTGGTTTATATTCGAGATCGTCCATGAACGCGTCAAGTGGGTCAACCTCTTCCTCCTCATTGTCAACCTCCATCGTCTCGCCAGCTGGAGCGTCGTCCGTGGTGCCATTAGCCTGGATGGCGGCGACCTCGTCTGCAGCGCCATCTTGCATTTCTGTATCTTGCTGCGCGTTCTCTTGCGCAATCCGCTCTTCTCTTCTTTCCTGTGCAGCTCGAGCAGCTGCAGCCTCTGCTTCCTCGTCCCCGGCGAAGTTATCAGCATCAAGCTCATCCTCATCCTCATCCTGGATCTCATAAGGCGTGTCATCAACATCAGCAAGGGGCAACGAAGGCAGCTTAGCAAGTTTGCGGTCCGACGTTTCCTCCTCGTCGAGTATCAATTTCCGTTTTTGAGGAGCTTTGTCAGCATCCGTACTTTGCTTGTGAAAGCCGAATCCGCTGGTCTTTGTCTGTGGAAGAGCAGAAGCTATAGGCTTCCCGTTAGCTCCATGAGCAGGCCTAATCCGACGAGCCAACTTACCCGTGGAGGAGGTCTTTGTTGCGGAGGGCAGAGTCGTAGGAAGTGCTTTGGCGGAAACTGTTTTCGCAGTCGGAGGAACAGGAACATCGATAGCCCCCAACTTTGCTACCGCAGCTGGGGGTTGTGTCTTGGAAGCTGATTTCTTGGCGATGGCCTTCGGATCAAACTTGCCCGCATATTTGGCTGTGGGAGAGAGTGGCTGTGCATCAGCAGGCAAAGCTGGGGTTGGCGAGACTCCGGCGATTGTGGCAGTCGATGGCGTTCCGTTAGCCTTCTCATCCATCTCAGCAAGAAGCTTCCGAGTGGCACCTGGCGTGGCTTCCTTCTGCTTCTCCTTGTTCTCGTGCCTCTTCTTCCATGCAGCCAGTCGAGCGAGGCGTTCCGCTTTCTTGTCGGTTTCGGCAGTTTGGACGGTTGAGAGTGTCGGTGCTTGATCGACCTGTGACGGATTAGCCTTTGCAGCAGGGTAGAACGACTGTCCGCTGGCAAATACCTGTGGCGGTGCTGGCTTCGGGGCACTGCTATCTCCTTGGCCACGGTCACGGCTGTCGCCTCGTCTGCTACGAGCCGAGGAGTCAGCAGTACCTTCGCGTCCTCTACGTCGATCACGGGACTCGTCTCGCCTGTTCCGGTAATCTCTGTCTCCGGCACGATCACCAGCGCGGTCGCGGCTTCTTCGGCGGCGGTTGTCAATAGACCTATCTCTGTCTCGATCCGCGACTCGGTCACGCGAACGTCTGCGATCTCTCCCGCCTCGATAGTAGCCATCGTCTCGGCGGTCTATGGAGCGCTCGCGGCGGCGGCTGTCTCGGTCCCTATCTCTCTCTCTGTCTCGGTCCCGATCGCGCTCGCGATCGCGTTCTCGGTATCGACGCTGCGAGTAACTGTTGTCAGCCAAGTGATGAAGTGGCACGGACGAGTTGTGCAGACTCACGTCGTTGGGGCTCCGAGAGCGGCTCCGACGTCTTGGGTCACGGCCATAGTCACGGCGGTCGCGATCCTTTCCGTCATCCTCTCTGCGACTTCTTCTTGAAGAGTGCTGGCTGCCTGCTGGAGTTGGTGAGCGAGAGTCTCTGAGCCGAGCCATGGTTATTGCGACTCGATGCACTACTATGGTGAGAGCTACCAGAGAACTGGATCAGAGCAAGGCCTGAAGTTCCAAGCGGGATGAACCGACGATGCGAGCCCAGAGCGGTGTATCCAGGCGGGCGTGAAGCGGTTGCAGGTTCGAGATGCCTGGTGCCTGATGTCTGGTTGATTGCTTAGTAGGTGATGGTGATGCTGGACTAAATAACAGACTGGCTGACCAAGGCTAGGTAGATTACATGCATGCAGGTACAGTACTTACCTAGGTGAGTACCTACCTGGGACCAACTCCACCAAGCAGAATTTATGGCAAGGTAAATCCTACGTGGGCACCTGCTCCACTCCAGTCCAGCTTCCATTCTTCACACATGAAAAGCGGGGGACGCGCTGTGGCTGGGAGCCTACCTAGCCACATCCAGGGCTGCGCCCCACCAGGGCATGTGCCTCGCCTAGGTACCTAGGTACATGGATGTACCACTGCCGGCCGAGCCTGCGGGCGGGCCTGCGTGCATCCAATGTTGATCTGGAGTTGCAAACGACAAGCACGCCAAGGTTGTGTTCATGGAGGTGGGGCGCGTGTTGCAGGTTTGCAGTCACTCGACCGCTTGCCTAGCGTACCAATTGGAGGAGCAGCGCAAACAAACCAGCTCGAGAGTCGAGCTCAAGGAAGCTCCCAATCTGGTTGAGACACCACAAATATTCCTGTCGTCGGTAAGGCTACCTCCCCAACCTACCTAACATACCTGCCTACCTCCCAAGCTCCTACTACAGGACCTACCTGCTCTTAGCCGCAGTGTCGCAGTCACGCCACAGTCGGCGTGTCCTGTGTTTTCCAAAACAACACTGACCTTGACCACATCACCGCACCGCATCACCCACCACATCACCCACCACATCACTCCATCAGGTTGCCACATTCCCCCACCAATTTCATTGCCCTGCCCGACAGCCAGTCATCCTCCCCTCCATACCGCCCCTCCTCCAAACCCAAGCCTCGTTGCGCTACACATATCCTTCAATTGGCTTGGCCCTGACCGCAACATTAGCAGCTGTCCACCATGCTGTCCACCATTGGTCGTTCCTCAACGGGACAGTTGGCCTCGGTCACCCTCGCTACGTCATTCGTCCGTTCTCTCGCTCTGCGCCCTGCTGCGAGGTCGCGCTTCAGCGCTCCGGGCATCTACAAGCCTGCTACTCAGGCCATCCGAGGCTTGACCTCCACGGCCACGAGTCGCCCAAAGAAGGCCCCCGCGACGACCAAGAAGCCAGCGACTGCTTCTGCCAAGAAAACTCCAACTTCTGTTGCGAAGAAACCTGCTGCGAAAGCAAAAGCGACAGCAACGACCAAAGGCAGAGTCAAGCCAAAGGCCAAGGCCACAGGCAAGACCAAGGCGAAGGCGAAGGTGAAGAAGGCCAGGCCCGCCAAGAAGAAGCCCGCCAGGAAGCCCCTTTCGGAGGAACGAAAGCGAATGCTTGAGCGCCAGTCGCTGAAGAAACTTGCCTTGTTCGCGGAGCCCAAGACCCGGCCCGTTACAACCCGTACGGTCTTCTCCTCGCAGGGTCTTAAGGGTGTGACAGGTGGACGCTCAGAAGTGACATCAATGATGACTACGCTGGCTCGAGAATACAAGACGCTTCCCGCGAATGAAATGCAGGTTCGTCTAACCCCCATTCCCCCAAGGCTACCTGCCAATATGGTCCTGACAAGACCAGCGACTGAAAACACTGAGTGACCAAAATAAATTGGCCAACGCCTCCGACTACAAGGCCTGGACCGAGTCTCTTCCAGTGCAGGATGTCTACGATGCCAACCTGGCCCGGAGAACCCTGAAGAATAAGTTTGACTACCCCAAGGGCTCCCTGAAATTGATTAAAGATGATCGCCTCCCCAAGAGACCGCCACAGCCTTATTCTCTGTTCATGAAGGCTCGATGGGCATCGGGGGAATTCACTGAAATTCGCCGAACTGAGGGCCTTCAAGGTTTCAAGCGCATTTCCCTCCAGGTATCAACCGAGTGGAAGGCGCTGACAGCGGCAGAACGCCAGGTTTGTTGATCCCACATCCAACACAGATATGCCAAGTTGCTGACCACCTTCTAGCCGTACGTTGATCTCGCGCAAGCTGAACATGAAAGACTTCTCAAGTCGACGAACAATGTCGTTGTCCCGAAATATTCACGCTCCAAATCTCCATGATGGCCTATGACCTGATGACTGCCTTGTCTTGTATTTCTAGTTGACAGACTTGTAGAGACAGACATGGGTGATGCGTACAGTCAATGTTATCGGTTGTCGGAAGTTACTCCTCATTTGTGTGCGAAGGCAGTTTGAGTCTCGGGCAAAGTATTCATGTAATGAGGACTTGAAGGACTTTTTATCCAGTTGTATTATTGTAATTACCTTATACGAGTGTGCTCAACTGAGAATGTAGAGCTGCGCCTATGAACGTTGCGTGCAACGCATCGATACCGAGCTTTGTATTTCCTGCCCGTTGTTTGACCCCATCCCCATTTCAAAAGCTCAAAGTGAAGGAGACATGTCTCTGTAGGGCACAGATCCATTACAAACGAGTCTACAGATCAACTGAGATTAACTCCCCTTACTCACCTGATAATACCCCACTGTTTCCGAGTAGCTACAGCCACAAGGGCACCTACTTTACGCGTCTATTATTACAGAACCAGGCTCGCCAGAGAGGGGTCCGCCCAAGAGGGTTTGGGACCTCTGGGAACTCGGCCACCGTCCCTCACGGTCTGGTCCTCGCCCCAGCTGGCCCTTTCGCAACTTTTTTCTTTCATCTCAATAGGTGGTATTTATGATCTATGATCTGAATATAAAGCCTTATAGCGTAAGTGTGGCTTTAAATACTCCTGTGGCTGTGAGTACATTTCGAGGCCCTGCTATTATCAGGTGAGCAGGGGGGAGGTAACCTCGTCTTGTCTGATCACTCATTAGAAACGAATATCCAATATGCCAACACGCTCCACCTTTATCCTCTTGAATTAACCTTTTGACCCCATAACTATTACCGCCACCCCCATGGCATCTATCCATGAGCTACCCGTGAAGACAATCTTTCTCTGGCTCGACAGCCATAGAATGTAGTAAACATGCGCCACCACCGACCCCCAGCAATACGCCCTCAACTCCCTGAAATCTGCATCCCTCACACACGAGACGCCCCAGCCTGCAATGCCAGTCCCGACGTAATTGGCAAGGAAAGCCCAGGCATCGCGTTTCAACTGTGGCTCCCAGGACGAGCAGTCCAAGACCCAGTAGCCCCGTTCAAAGGCTCTCAGATCTCTTGTCTGCTCTTTCGGCCGGAAGCGCGAAGACAAGCCCACATCATTACCCAGTTTTCGCAAGCCCCGTGTGATCAGGTCCGAGGGTTGAAGATGCTGCTCGGATGTGGTCGGCTCTGGTGGGCGAATCTCCAGACTCACGTACGTGAAACCATGGCTTCCTAGGAACTCAATGGTCACTGGTGCCTTGCGGTCTGGTCGTGGCTGTGGTGTGATGTCGCTTGCTGCTCGGGCTAGAGCACGTGGGCTCATGGCATGGCTAAGTTTTTGTACTTTAGGTGCTGGTTCGGAGTCTGCTCTGAGAAGTGCTGCTGGCGGCGCCGGCTCCGGCTGCGACGATGTGAACAATATTGTCTCCTCAATAACGTTGCCATCAGATCCATCAGCAATCGGGTTTTCCAGAAGTTGCTGGCGGCAACGGCTCTCTCGATTGCCCGATCCCTCTCTATAGTTGATAGGTGGCCGCACTATAGCGTTTTTGATGTCCGGGCTGCACTGCAACCGCTGGAGTCAGTAATTACCTTTTATAGTAAATGAAATGCTCATGAAACAGTGCTTTGCCGGTGTCTCGGGAGCATAGATACCTATTAGGGCATTCTATGCTCCCGAGAGATGCCAGAAGGGGGAATAAATGACTCCAGGAGTTGCATACGGGAATCATGTCCTGGTTGCTGGGTGTAAATTTCATCGAAGAGAGTTGGCGGCCTTCGGACTGGGAAAGGTGTCTGTAAGGAGTGTCGAACTTGCTTTGCGAATCCTGCTTGGAGCCGCTCGCGGGTGACTCAAAGTACTGGAGGTAATTTTCCAAAACCCTCGCTGGAGATGTTAAGGAAGCAAACTCGCCATGATTTAGAGGATGAGAATCCTGCACAACACTGGGAGGCGTCTCCCATGATGCTTGCGTTGCTGGGGCAGAAGTTGGTTCAGCAAGAGATTGATGGGACAAGTCCCGGATGCGCAGCCGAGGTGATTCCGCGTTGTCTACCACACTCCGAAAAGAAGCTTGCAGGGAGTGGAAAGAACCAGGCCTGTCCTCTAATGGGACATCAATCGATTCGTCCTGGTCGGTTGACGAGGCACGGCTGCCGTCTTTGGTGCTTCCATCATTCCCGCGTTGCCCACGGACGGGGATAGTTGCAATTGGCGCGAAGGCCAGGTACGCCGCTGCCAACGAGCGATACCGAGCGTCGTCAGCTGCTTTGCTTGGTGCCCTGATATGTATGAGAATCTCTACGCCTGGCTGCTGCTCCATCTAGACAAGTCATGTCGTCCAATTGCCCAAACTTCAGGCAGACGAAGGTTGGATGAAGCTACCAAGGTTTAGAGAGCCCCTCAACCAGATAGATAGTTGTCTTATGGTGAAGATGTTGAGCCGCGGCATAAAGTTCGACTTCGCAGGCAGATGCAATCACCTTATACGCAGGGACAAAAGGTCTTTTAACTGAAATGATAATGGGCAGGAATGGATGAACCATGGATGAACCCCGCGTATACCCACCGCCCATAGATAGCATTGAATATGATTTTGCGAAGAGCCCACTTGATCACTGGCCTCGAGGAGATGCAAAGCACCATTCAATCACTCATTGTTAGGAATGGAGTTGGCGGACTGACCAGACGCTGCAGGTGACTTCAAAAAGGGTGCCATTTGGGTGGAGTCGCCGGACTGTGCCTGTGCTACCCGACCGCCCATCCCGGGCCCTGGCGAGCCAGGTGGGTTCTGCAGGTGCTACCAGCTCCCTACCTAGGTACATAGTAGGCGAGTAGGTAATCTTGTCACTACCAGGTAGGTAAATGATGCAGGTGTCTACCTAGGTAGGTCCCTCGATACCCAAATCAAGCAGATGTCACGTGAGATGGCAGAAGCGCTTGGCGCAGTGCAACGAGCCCAGACGGCGCCTGTTAAATTAGCAGGCTGATCTTAATTCTACAAGTCACAACTACCTACAGCTGCTGGACTGCGATGTTTTAGCCCATAACCCAGTGACAGGTGACAGTGACAAAAACATGTTTCTCTCAGCCTCGAATGTCGTTATCAATGTTGTACATGGCCTTTCATTTCAGCAGTCCCGAGGCGGTCGAGGCTCCTAACCGCATACCTGTGTCCCATTTACATAGGAGATAATTGCTCGTTAAGTACGGAGGAGAGGTACCAACCACACTTGGCATCCAAACGCAGTGATGTAGGCGGTGGGGTTCTCAACGGAGTCAATGCCGTCGTTGGGTAGTCCGACTCCTTTTACACACGCAAATATAGGACGGACATGCATGAAGACATCCTGCACATTTCGAGTACAGTATCCGCGACACTGCCGCCCTGGCATGCTCCTTATATAAGACGAGATGTACTGAACATTGCAGTGAAGTACTGCTATACAGCTATCCACCTACGTATATATCTCATGGGACTTGGGCAGAATTAATTTCGTCGAGGACTAGGTATACACACAGGTTGATGTATCCCGATATTCAACGATGTAAACCGTCAGGGGTCAGGAACCCCTCACCTCTTCGTTGGCAGTGTCGATTCTTCGCTGAGGTCCCAACGTTCGCTGTGCATGCATGGGGTTCAAGGACCTTAGCGTGCCCAGGTACATGTACCTATATAAGGTATGTACTTAGCTGACAACCTTGGTTAGGAGTCCATGGCTTTAACGTAGAGCAACCCGGCCATACCGCCGGCGCAAGAGAGCCCAATAGGTACCTGAGGTAGGTATATGTAGCGCCGTGCTTAATGCACTCGTGACCCGATGGGCCAATGGGCAGGCAGTGCCGCAGTGGCCCCTGTGTTGCTGTACCCCTGTAGGGCATACGGGTCACCCCCCTCCCAGCATTGAACCTCTAACCTCTCTGACTGGAACTCTTCTCTCTCTACAGGGTACATGAGGTACCGACCAACCTTGAGTACATCTGGGTACCTTTACAGATACCTACCTAGCCTAGGTAAGTACTGTGCGCTACATGTTACCTTAGGTCCCTAGTACACGTGTAATAGCTGCACACAGCACCAGCCAGACAGCGCTGGACCCTCCCTGCAAGCCTACCTACCTAACCTACAGTACCATCTACCCGCCCGTCTCCTGTCCGAATGTCTATCATCTACCGCATGTCTGATGTCTGATGTTTTGGTGTCTGATGTCTTGACGCTGGCTGCACTGACGGCCTCACCCATTTCTGCATATATTGTATCACTTCACCGGTTGACGACGACGATCGTTCTACTCCCACGGGCCCCGGCCTTCGCCCAACCCACCCGAGCCCCTGCTACTACCGGAAGGCCCTTCGTTCGAAAACCCAACAACATCAACACCGACCGCACGATAACAGCATAGCACAGGCCCGTCCTTCGCCTCGTTCCAGCGTAATCCTATCCATTTGTTGCTCGTCGCCAGTCGCCCATTGCCCACTGCAGCACACGTTCACAGCCGCCACTCGCCTTGCCCGCCGCTCTCCACCTAGCATCAGCTCCTGTTGCCCCTGGGCCGTCCTCGTCCTGTGCTCTGTGTTCTGTGTTCTGTGTTCTGTATTTTGTGTTTTGTTTACCGTACTCCAACTGCGTACCTTTCTTTCTGCTTGTTCCTCGCCCTCGCTCTCTTATTTTGCAGCACAGAGAAGAGCCGGGCTTTCGTTCTCCTCGCTGCTCTGCCTCCCTGGTGGCGGCGATCGTACTTGTTGTCACACATGCCATCTGAGGACCTCAAACGCCCATCGCCGACTCCCAATGTCTGACGTCGAACTGCGCGACCACCACCTTGCAACATACCGACCGTTTGATTCTACCGCTTAGGCACGCGCCTCCCAGAGGAGGGAAGAAAAAAAAACCCTCGACAACGCCCTCTAGTCTTCATCTTGCTACATCCGACCGGGTGTTGGTTTGGCCGCCACCATGGGTTCGGATTATGGCGGTCTTTCGTCGGATCGGGTTCATGGCCACCCCTCTCCCGCTGTCGACAGCACCCACCAGCTCGACCACGACCGGCCGGCCATGACGCCCAGTCCGTCCTATTCCAACGGAGCCTATCCTTTGCCGAACCGACCAGCGGGCTCGCCTACCCTCAGTGCCCGTGGCGATCCGCCTCGGAGGAGCGGTGAGCGGAGCAGGTCTAGGGCGCGCAATGGGAGGTCAGCGAGCGGGTCGCTTCGTACTTGCGCAAAATGCGGCGAGCCTTTGACAGGCCAATTCGTGCGGGCTCTAGACGCAACCTTCCATCTGGAGTGCTTCAAGTGCCATGTAAGTGGTTGAGCTGCCCGTCCGCGCCCCAGGGTTTGCCGCATCGGCTACTAACGCATGGATTATAGGACTGCGGTCAAATTGTTGCATCCAAGTTCTTCCCCGCCGACGACGAGGAGACGGGCGGCCAGTATCCCCTTTGCGAAACTGACTACTTCCGCCGACTGGGTCTTCTTTGCCATCAATGCGGTGGTGCGCTCCGGGGCTCCTATATCACTGCCCTGGACCGAAAGTACCACGTCGAACATTTTACATGCTGCCTGTGCTCGACTGTCTTCGGGGCCCAGGACAGCTATTACGAACACGACGGCGACGTTTATTGTCACTACCACTACTCTACACAATTTGCCCAGCGCTGTAACGGCTGTCGCACGGCTATTCTGAAGCAGTTCGTGGAGATCTATCGCAATGGGCAAAACCAACACTGGCACCCTGAGTGCTACATGATCCATAAATTCTGGAACGTCCGACTGGCGCCGCCGCCCGATGTCAACGAAGAGCCGCCGCCCGAAGCTGCGGACGCCGAAAGCCGCGAGCTGGTGCGTCAAAAGGAAGAAGTCATGGAGGACAAGGTTTACCGGATTTGGAGCGTCCTGTCAACCTTTGAGGAATCTTCCGCTGCCTGTATATCGGATATGCTGCTTCATGTGAGCAATGGCTCGTATACCGATGGGGTTTTTGTTGCGAGAAGATTCATTCTCCATGTGGAGGTACTGTTCCAGTCCGCCGACCATCTCAGCGCGACACTGAAGTCGTTGGAAATCAAAGGTGTGTGCAGTCACAGATTGCCAGGTTCCGATGCCATTTGCTAATGTTGATCTTAGCCTTATCATACGGTCGCGAAGCAAAGCTGCTCTGCAAGAAGATTGTTTCTTTCTTCTCACTCCTGTCAAAGACGCAAGATCCCAACATCAGAAAGATAGGCGTCACGCAGGAACTCCTATCCCTTGTGACCGGACTTGCCCACTACCTTAAACTCCTCATACGGATATGTCTCCAGGGAACCCTAAGACTTGAGCGCGAACAAGGCTCATCGGACGGACTATTCCAGTTCCTCACCGACTTAGGGCTGCTCGAGTCCATGAAGAACGACGATGACTCCTCGCAGATAACGCTCGGCATGACGGGGCTTTCAGCTAACGATTCTGACCAGTGTGCCTCGTGTCGGAAGCCGATCGAGGACGAATGCGCCCTCCACAGTGATAAACGATGGCACCTGGCATGTGTGACCTGCAGCCGGTGTGGTCGTGAATTGAAAGACAATCTTGATCAAGCCCGCTCACATCGAGATTCTGGGATCGTTTGTACAGACTGCGAAAACCAGCTTGGCGAGTACGGGCAGTCGCTTGAACGTATCTCGAAGCTTCAACAATATATATTCCTCCTGAAGGTTGCCTTGGCACGACTGCTTGAAATACTTCGGAATAACGGTGCATTGCAGTATAGCACAGACGACCTGGACCAAAACGGCCGCAGACCATCGTTACCGAATGGGGCCGTTTTGCTTAGGTCTAACTCTCAGCCTACGCCATCCAACGATGGTGATCGTCGTCTTCAGAGAGAGTCGTCTTACGAGAACACTCTTAATGATGTACGCAGACTACGGAGTACGCGCCTCGACAAGCATCTATCATCGAACTTCAGGAAAGCTCGGACATCTAGGATTATGGATGGGCCTAACGGGCCTAGTGCACGTCCTGGCTCAGCTGGCGCCGAGGGAGATTTACGGAACAGGTCACTCCAGATCGACGAAGAGGGGGAGATGGGATCGGGAGGCACGACGGAGCAATATTTCGGGCACCAAGATGCTCTGACACTGGACGACATCCCTCGAATCGTCGCCGCAGAACAGGCACGAGAACAGCAGCCTAATAAGCTTGCCCGCCAGCAACCCTTCAGATCGCATACAGCTGAACCGGCGCCTGGCCACACAAGGAATCTGTCTGGCGGCCGAGATGCCGAGCTCAAGATGCTGGGTGAGCAGAGGGGCGCTAGGCGGTTCTTCTCAGAGTTGTCCGGTCTTGAGTATTTCATTGTTCGCCATGTCGCTGTATTGACCATGCAACCCTTGCTTGAGCAAGAGTTCCCGCTCGAAGAGCTACTTAGCTTGATCGAGGCCAGGAAACCGCCCACCTTCTGGAACAAATTCGGCAAAGCATTTGGCAAGAACGACACACGCAAGACCAACAAAAAAAAGGGTATATTTGGTATCCCTCTGGAAATTATTCTCGAGCGTGATGGGGCGGATTCTACGGATGGCGTTGGCCCCGGCGCTCTTCGAATTCCAGCTATAATCGAGGACACCATCATAGCGTTGAAGAACAAGGATCTCTCCGTCGAGGGTGTTTTCCGAAAAAGTGGCAACATCAAGAGGCTTACGGAACAGGTGGCAGCTGTGGACAGAGATGGCTGTGATGCCATCAGGTGGAATGACGAATCACCTCATCAGCTTGCCGCGCTTCTGAAGCGGTACTTGCGTGACCTCCCCGAACCTCTCATGACATTCAAGCTCTACAGAGTGTGGATTGCAGCGACCAAAATCCAAGATGCCAACAAAAGGAGACAATGTCTACATATGGCTTTCTGCCTACTGCCCCAACCCAACCGAGATACTTTGGAGGTTCTGTTCAACTTTTTCAAGTGGGTGGCAACCTTCCACCAAGTTGATGAGGACACAGGCTCGAGGATGGACGTTCACAATCTCGCTCGAGTCATTGCACCCAACATTCTTCGCATGAACACCAAAAACGCTAGTTTCTCTGATGAGCCCATGACTGTGGTGTCCTGTGTCGAGGAGCTAATCCAGTCTAATGAGGAAATGTGCATGGTAAGGAGATGTCGTAAACTCGACAATATGAATTTATTAGCTGACGTGAAGTTTCAGGTTCCTGCTGAACTGATGAGTATTCTGAGCGACTCGTCATTGTTCAGCAACACTGTTGATATCACTACAAAAGAGATATTGAAGCGTATTGAAGGTAGAGCACCCAATGGCTCCAAGCAGTTTGATGGTGCGGAATTTGCCTCGAGACAAGAGAGCCATAAGAGAGCCCCAGCATCCAGAGTCGATACCGATCCCGCGATGTTCCAAGAACCCACTATACCTTTTACCACCACACAAGGTGCTCCATCTCCGCAATGGCGACGTCCCGACAACAATGATGCTCAGCCAGAGCAATACGAACGGAGCGGAACGCCACAGGCAGATAATGCGCAACGCAAGGAGTGGCGCAACTCCGCTTGGGGCAGACCAGGGAGTTCTCTGGCGACGGGCACAGGCTGAGCTGAACCTTTGAAAAATGCATCCCGTATATACTTCTAAGCATCACATGTTGATTACTTGTATGGACTTTATTTGTCGAACATAGCAATCTGTTGCATGCCAGCATCGCTGATCTAGCATTCCGATTGCATGTCGGACTCAAGCGGAAAACAAAATGAGCATTTGTGGCCGGCGTTGCGAATCTTGGTTCCGCCCTTAGTGGCAACCCTTTTATTAAATCATTTTCGATTCTTCTACTCAGGCTTTTGTATGTCAGATCAGCCTTACTATTCACTTCTCTGAGATGAAGATTGCGTGTATTTCCCCTGAGGCAAGCCACCGTTAATGCATATGGCAGCGTTGCTTTGGAGTAGTGTATCGGCCTGGCTGATCAATTTTTTGGGTCACATAATCCATTGGTCGATTGTGTGACGTGGGATCGGGCAAGTTGTGGGAAGGGAGGAACTGCGAACGTCGGGGACGTAGATAAATACCTCCATAATGAGGGTCTACTTCGGGTCCGATGCGCCGAGGACAAGTGCCTACTTACTGGGAATTGGGCATAGATTTGCGGTTTCTTGCCCTTCGATTCAATTATGTTGCAATAGTCAGCCAGACGATTTTTGGGCTCGTCAAGCCAATGGGCGGGCTGACCATAGGGCGGTTTACAGCATTGAACCTTGGTTCGGCCTGAGGTCTTTTAGACCCTGCATATGGCTACAACATTGCGTTATTTGCATGCGAGGTATCATTTGGAGGGGGTTTGTAGGGGCAACGACCCAGTGGTTCAAGTTATTCGCGTGAGCGAGGCAATGCATTTTTCCATGGGCGGTGCATGAGGATGCGCCGTTTCTTGATTCTTGACTGAAGTTCTAAAGTTGTATGTACAACTGGATTACAAAGTACCTATATCTATCCGTTTGCCTCGAGGGGCTCCCAAGCCACCAACTGATATGATGGGCTGATCTAAGTGAAATGAGTTGCTATTTTCGCTCGTTGTTCATTAGAGTGCAATTTAAGTCACGCAACCGCATTATATACCTTCTTTTTGGTCTCTGATTCCTCCAGCGCGCCTAACTTGCGCCTCATGATTTCGTTGTGGCCTTTTCCTTTTCCTGCTCTAGCGTCCACCTGACGGCGCGCTTTACGCCGTCGTCGAGGCTGACGAGAGGCTCGTAGCCGAGCCGACGGCGTGCCTTCGATATGTCATAGTAGCGTGTCATGGTACTGTAAATGATGCGCTGGCGGGTAAGAGTGGGCTGGCGGCCCAAGAGGGAGGAGAAACACTCGCTCAGGTAGCCAAGTATGAGTCCGACGTCGCGGCCCATGACCCAGGCGTGGTCGGTGCCGCGGGGGGAGCCCGCCTCCCTCCAGATGGACCGCATCATGTCCCAGAAGTAGATGGGGCTGCCGTTGCTCACGAGGAAGGCCTCGCCATCCACCTTCTCGTGGTCTAGGGGCGCGGTGCTGGCCGCGTGGGTGACGAGCAGGGCGCGCGCCGCGAGCAGATGCGCATGCGCCACGTTCTCGACGTATGTGAAGTCGAACATGTTTGTATTTAAGCCCACCTGCACCTTGTCGTTGCCGCTCTGGTACACCCCTATCGCGTGGTAGACGAGCTGCATGTCGCCCTCGCCGAAGATGCCGGACGGCCGGATCGCGGTCGTGAGCAGGTCGCTGTCCTGGGCTCGGTTGGCTTCGAGCACAAGTTGCTCGGCGTGGGCCTGCCGGGAGATTCGCGGTCAGCTTGTCACCTCCCAGAAGATGTGCGCCGCGCAGCGAAACTAACCTTTGTCTCAGAGTAGTATTCTGATTGTAACTTGCCGCGAATGACGGGGTACTCCTCGTTCGCGTTGATCAGGTCGGACTTGTTGTCGCTGATGACGCTGGCGGAGCTTGTGTAGACGAGGGCCTTGACGCCGCTCTGCTGGCAGGCGGCTATGACGGCGCGGGTGCCCTCGACGTTGACCTTGAAGAAGACCTGGTTGGAGACGGCGCCGGCGCCCTGGGCGGGCGGCGAGGCGGTGTGGATCACGACTTCGGGCCTCAGGCGGCCAAACACCTTCAGCAGCCCGTCCCCGTCGGTGATGTCGGCCTCGACGTACTCGACCCCGTCGCCCGCGGGCCGCCGGTTCCGCTGGCACTTGAGGTCGATGACGGAGACGGTGCAGCTCCAGTCCCGCAGCAGGAGGTTCACGACGTGGTGGCCGAGGAAGCCGCACCCGCCTATGACGAGCACGCGCCCGAGCAGAGGCTTCTCGGCGGAGGCCATGGTGTGTGATTTGGGCGCCCTGTTCGGAGGCGGTGGATGGCGTGGACACGGCGAACGGGGGAGAACGGGCTGGCTGGTGGGCGAACGCGTGCGAGCGAGCGAGCAAATAGTCCCGGCCGGTTTCTAATTATTGGAAATCGTCAGGAATACGTACTCGAGAAGTGAGCGGATGTAGAATGCGGATGGGAAAGGACTGGAGGGCTATCTCGTAACAAAGGGTCGATTGCTATACTTGCCTCCTACCAAGTATGTCTGTCTACTTAGACATACGTGCTGCTACTCTTCAAGTTGCTGGTTGCTTTGACGGGCATGTACATAGGTCTACGGGTAGTATCTGGTGCTGCCTCTTTAAAATCGTCAACGGCTAGTGTCGTATTCGTATTTACAATACGTTACCGATGCCACGGCGTAAATAAATCAACCTTCCAAGCGACCAGGTGCCCATGTCCCTACCTGGTACAGTACAGATTCGGAGAAGCACCATCCCCTTTAAGGCTTAGAATCCCGTAGATTGGCGCTCGGAGGCGCTAATGCACGTACCTTGGCTAGCCGCTTTTCCCCAGCATCCCTTGGAATTCTCCGTCTCGACAAGAACGACAACCTTTCTAACCTGACGTTTTCTATTTGATGGAAAGGGGAAAGGCGTGGTTGGTTGATGTACCTAGTCCCAGGTTCGAACCTCTTTCAAGCAGCAAAATGGCGTTGGAAAGCTCCAGATTAAGGGGTTAGGTACCTGATAAGGACGCTATGTATCCTGCATGTTTAGCGGTCGATTCTCATGTTACCTACCTATTGAATTAATACCTTCTTCCTATGAGGTTGAGCTCCTACATTCTAGAAGAACCTCGCAAGCTGCAGCAAATGTAGTGGCCTAGACCACAGAGCCACTGCGATGGGAAGTCACGTTGTTGAAGGCATCATGATCATGGCCTGTGGACGAAGAGGTGAATATCTAACGTGGGTTTGAAAAATTGTTGGGCGCAGCTGGAGCAACTGATGTTGTTGTTGTCTATCTAAGATATCAAGACAGCTGGCGTGTCCCGGCCCTTGAGTCTTGGATATACCTAGATAGATACCATTTCTTAAGTATAGATGATCCTCCATTTGAAATACCAATGACTTGAATAATGTTGTATGTATAACAGATTGATGATGAGTGATTGTAAATCGCAACATTGTAAGCCCTGCCGGTATGCGTTTATTTCGTGGGAGGTATATGGGACATGACTGTGTTGTTCTTGTTCTATAGTGAATATTTCGTAAACCCAGCGCCTCCCGTTCTGCATAGGTAGGTACGTTGAGGTGAAGGGGACTTAGTTGAACAACTCAGTCAACAATAACGAACAAGCCGTTTCAGCAAACCGAAACGTTGGGGGAATGTATATCGTATAGCCCCATACTACCATACCTACCTAAGGTAGGCAATCAGGGCGGAATAAAAAGACAGTAATGCCCAGGCACATGATCACTTTCACGCCCATCAAGTCATGTTAACTGTGGCTCAATAAAGTTGTCCGTATTAATCCTATAAAGATCAGAAGCTCGAGTTAACAAAACTCGCATGAGTGACACTCAAGAAGTTGAAGTTTTCAAATCAAGCATAGGTGACCGGTGTTCGATTATTCCCACGCTTAGGCGATGCAACCGGTGCCTTTATTACAGCTTAGCTCGAAAGATCGGCTGGAGTCAAAATATTACATCCAGCCCAACGTCATGTCTATTGCTGCTACCTGGGTAATGTTGTTCATCTCTTTTCTTTCCTCAATTCCATCATTTTCAAACGAGAGCCATTGCATCATAATTCACTTAGACAGAGTGGTAATCAAAGAGCTATACACATGATCCAGCTTTCTCTCCATCTCTTACTACTGATGTATAATTTATATTTGCTTAGAAACTTGTTTTTATCTATACTTCACTACAACCAAAGCATAATGCTCGCTTTATCACTTACAACATAAATCATACCAACTTGGTGCTAGAACCTACCTAGGTATTCCATACCTACCTCAACCACTAGCCATGGACTTCGTGTTACTTCTAGAAAACTTATAGCAGAGACTGCGAAATTAGGATGCGGGTCAATTGATAACAAGGCTACAACAAGTACTTAACCCACAGTACCTACATGGCGTCGGTTACAAACTTTGTGAAGACAAACTGCCATGTCTCAGGTGGCATGCAAGTAAGTACCTAAAGTAAAGGTGTGGAGGGGTTATTAACCCCACCTGAAGTTAGATGTGGGCTGCCGCGGCCGGGGCCGCGAGGGGCAATCAGACAACCCGTAGCGACCACGGTAGGTAGGCACGGTACCTAGAGCCACTCCAGCAAGACACGCAGACAAATGTACACAAGCACGGGCAAAGGTACCTACCAAACTCCCACTTCCAATACCAAGAGTTTCCCGTCGTATCCAATCTGAATGCGTGAGCTTGCCTGAGGTTACGTACCTACCTGGGTACATATAGTCCGATGGTCGTATTCCGAGCACCAGAGCAACCTGAAGACAACTTGAAATGTGTGTGTGTGTTACCTTTACATAGGTAGTAGCAAGCCCCAAGCCCCCTATTTCTTTTCAGGTCTTTGCAGTTCTTCCCTTCTCCATCTGTTTGCCTTGCCATCTGTGTGGCTGCGATCTGCTGTTGACTATACCTACCTATCCTTTGAATCCCGTTTGAGCACCAGTACATTTTTAACTGGGTCAACGTCTCCATATTTATCTAGCTACATAGTAGCTACGACGTACTAATCCAAACATAGAGCTTATATATAGTTTAAAACTATATAGTAAACTTTTAATTAGTATTTAACTATATTTTCTATTATTTTATGATTTTTTAGAAATAGTATCGCGTATATTACATATGATGCACTAGAATAAAGATTATAGTGTGGATTGTAGCTAGGTAGCTCGGATACTTGTCATACTACCAAAATCCAGGGGGGGTACTAAGTACTCGCTTTTGATTGGTCGTCATATCGAATTGTGCTGGCTTGGCATGTACTGGTGCTCAAACGGGATTCAAAGGGATAGGTAGCGAATGCTCCAGCGTCCCATCAACAGCCTGGCACGCCTGGTCCTCTCTGCGCAGCTACCCACTACCTACCTACCTACCTACCCACTACCTACCCCACCATCTCTCCAACTCACTCTTACGCACACCCAATATCTCTGTAGGCGCGGCTTGCTCAACATCACCCAAGACCGAATCTCCATCCTACCATACCCTCGACACGCCGTGAACCGTCGACGAGGTGCCTAGCCTCGTCGCCTTGATCGCGTCGAAGTCATGGCGACAGCAGACCAGTCTATCATCCGTATCACCAAGGTACAGTACAGTAACCTTTGTCCTAGCCCTGCCGTGCCTTGCCCATGGCATTATCGCCGATACGGATGAAAGCGTGATCATTAACAACCGAGGCTGGTTTCCTCTTTCGTGTCCAGGAAATCGTAGAGATTCAGAAGAACTCAGACCTGTGTAAGATCTTATACCCATTTCACTTGCCGAGAACCGCGAGCTAACAGATGTGCATGTCCTCCAGCTCTTGCAGTTGCCTTCCGGGATCGCGATGTTCGAAACGTCAAGGCCATGATCATAGGTCCCCACGAGACTCCATACGAGTTCGGTTTCTTCGAGGTCCGTCCTCACGTTGGATCCTGCCTGTCGAGCATCATAGTTCTGCTGAAGATTGACCATGTGCTTTCGACCTAGTTTTCCTTTAGGTTCCACAAAGGTAAATAAATAGACCTTCCCTGCTCAAGGTCCCGAAAGCTGCTCCATTGCCGGCAACTTCATTCGCTTACCCTACTCGTCCAGAATATCCCCGCAAGTCGCCCTCCGTGACCTGTACCACGACCAACGGCGGTCGTTGTCGCTTCAATCCGAACATATATGCCACCGGAAAGGTTTGCCTGTGAGGCTACACATCTCACCTTCTCGTTGGACCAAGCTAAATTTCGTCAATTTCGGCAGATCGATTCTCGGGTATACACCGCCCTTGCCGCCCGTCGCGTCAACTTCTGAATCTAACACCGTGATAGCACTTGGAGAGGCGAACCCGGTGAACAATGGTCTGCCGCCCAGGGCCTGGAGTCTATTTTGATCTCCATACAGAGCCTTCTTTCCTCAAACCCCTACGAGAACGAGCCAGGTTTCGAGAACTTAAGAGGGTCAAGTGACAAAGCCAACCAGCAGCATTATGTCGCCAAGGTATGTGAACATAGGACAAGTACCGTTGTCCCACCGAAGCTCATGGACAAATTGTAGATCCGACATGAGACTTTGCGCATTGCCGTCATTCAGAAAATGGAGAGCATTCTCAACATCTCCGCGTCGGGCAACGTGCTTATCGCCCCGATCGAGTACGTAGCTGACGACGACCTTGACCTGGACGATCCGAGTGTTCCTTGGGAGCCGTTCAAAGACCTCTACAAGCGCCGATTTCTATGGTATTATGCTACTTATATCGAGGCCATCGCGGAGGCAAAGAAGACCGTCGAGGATGGCCAGAAATTCGTCCGTATGCCTTTCGAGGGCGACAGCAATATCATGGATGGCGCATTCGATTACACCAAACTAGAGACCCGTTTGCAGAGAATCAAGACTGTGCTCGATTCCGAGGGGGATAATTGGGCAAAAGAGGGGTTATCTACGAAGTTCAAAGATACCACTGTCCCCGTCAACCTTGGCCGACAGTTCGATCAGATCAAAGAGTCTTTCCGCAGAGATGACATCCCCCATAATCTTGAACTGGAGCAGAACAATCCACTTGTATGGATCTTGACCTACTTCGGACGTGCCATGACGAATTTTGATGGTGGAATGTTCAAGATCAAGCTCAACTTCAGTCCTCGTTTCCCAGAGGAACAGCCACGCGTCAAGTTCATGACACCTGTCTATCATCATCGAGTTACCCCGGACGGAACAGTATGCTATATTCCCAACGCTAATCGGTCAGACGATGTGCGGCAACACATTGAAGCCATTTTCACCACGCTAGAGGAAGAGAACCCCCCCTACGACCCTCGCACCCAGGTGCATCCAGAGGCACACAAGCTCTACTGGGGCGGCGGAGACGACAGAAAAACCTACAACAGAAAATTGCGTAGGTCAGTTCAGCGGAGTATGGAGGACTTTTAGGGCAGTTCACGATGGATTTCTGTTGAAGTAGTATACCATGGAGAAAGCGCATGGCGTATTGATATCGGAACAGGCGTTAAGGAAGCGTGTATTAAGGTATGGCGTCCGGCGGAGAATGCGTGGAACCTGAGATTCAGAGTTGGCTGGCTCAGAGGTCCAGATCTGCGTTCCGGTTTCTCTCGTACGCGGCTAATGTGGGAGCTATGAGGTTGAGCTATATGGTCGGTTGGGTTCTTTACACCTCCGCCGCCATCTCCATAATTGGAGTCTGGTGAGAAAGGGCCATGACTGGTAAACATAGCAGCTGTCGGTGCTTGATCCGACAGCGCTGACAGAGAACCACCACCTTTGTACGTATCAATAGGATGCGAATAATTGGAAGGAAGAATGAGGGCCACATACATCACAGCGAAAACTAATAGATGACACTACCCTTAAGCGGAGCTGTTGGGACTTGCACACTTGTTTGAGGTACACAGATGTGTATGACATGGTAGACTATTTTGATTCCCATTCGTGGTAGCGGATTAATATCTACTGCAGGATTCTAATTGACACCAAGCCTAAGGCAGAAGTGAGCGCCTGCTGTTTCGTAAGTCGTAAGAAATGAGTCTGGTCGTTGTCGCTGTCGTTACATACGTTACTCTTTTAGCGCTAACAGCCCCAGGAAACCTTACTATAATCGCTAAAAAGACTCAACCTCCTGTGACATCTCGACATGCCGGACAATCCTCGGCCAGCGAAAGACGACCCTAGAACGTATCCGTCACAACGGCGGTGCAGCATCTACCGCCTCGGAGGCTGTTTGGACGTTGTGTCGATCTTGTCCCGGCCAGGCGCATAGGGTACCGCAACGCCGAGATACGGCTCCTGTCTCCCGTCACCGCCATTGAACTCGAACTGGCCGTCGGGCGCCAGGGTCGCTGGCGCGCCCTGCGCCGGGCGCCGCAGCTGGTCGTTGTGCAGCTTATCTAGCGACTCGCCGACTACGGCGTATTGGGACCAGTTGATGGGGGGGCAGCGCACGACGTTCTGGGGCTTGGGGATCTGAGCCCAGGGTGGTGGGCCCGTTGCTTGAGAGTTTGGTTCTCCTTTGATGTTGACAGTCTCTGCCGAGGCTTGCTGTGTCTGCGTCTGTGTCTGTGACGGCTGCACGGATACGCCGTCCTTGATGATGTTGACTTTCGTCTCTTCGTCGTCGTCGTCGCTTTCGCTTTCGCTTTCACTGCTACTGTGGCCACTATCCCCGTCGTCGTCGCCATGGCCATGGCCCCTCACACTACCGACGAGCAAACCCTCGCCCTCGACACGGACCTGCCCCGCCGTCAGGTCGCGAAGGAAAGCCGACGGCTCGGCGAGCGCGGCGCTCTTCACGCGGTCGAGCGAGGCCATATCCCGCTCGGCCTTGCGCCGCTGCATCTGCAGGATGGAGATGGCGGACTTGAGGGCCAGCACGTCCGGGTTGCTGTCGAAGTCGATCGGCTCAGGCGCCGGCGCCGGCGCGGCTGTCGCATCGACGTGGGAGTTGTGTGTTAGGGCTGCTCGTGGTGGGAAGGTTGTGGCGTTCAAGGGAGGTGTGATGGGGCTGTAGGTTGGGCGCGCGGGCGAGGATGAGTGCGCAGATGGTTGCTGGGGCTGTTGGGGATGAGGACGGGTCAGTTGTTGCTGGTGGTGTTGTTGCTGCTGCTGGTGGTGATAGTGGCTCTGTTGCGACGCGTAGGGTATGGGCACTGGTATTGGTGTCGTGGACTGGAATGTCCGTATTAGAGGAGGGTTGTTGCTTCCTGCGGCCGAGGCGGATGGCCGGTGGGCGGACGAGTGTTGTTGTTGTTGCGACTGCATCTGCGATTGAGACTGCGACTGTGATTGCGACGGCGACGATCGCGAGACGGCGGCGTCGATGTTCAGCGTCAGGCCGGACATGGTGGCGGGGTATGGCGGGTGATTTAATCACTGGTACGGTATAGGTAGGTTCCTAGCAGGTAGGAGGGCCCTTCACGAGGACGGGCCGAGTGAAGCTGCGTGCCGAGCTTGGCTCGACGAGGTGTAGTGTAGAGTGCAAATCACTCTGCCCCACGAGCTAGCTTGCTCGATCTTGTCGTTCGGTGTTTGGTTGACGTCTCGACGCTGCAGGTGAGGTGCCTGTTCGCTGCGGATAGTGTGGATGACTCACGGCGTGGAATTCCACCTGGGCAGTCTTTGACTTACAGTCGACTTGGGCACCATAGCGCCCAGCGACACCTTATTGAAAGTAGGTACCTACCTCGCCGCCCATGTGCAGTACTATTGTCTGTTAGTCTGCGACCACTCGATAGTTACTGGCGAGGGCTGAGAGTGGAGCTCAGCCCATTCGGCCCCGTCCACTACGAGTCGCTACAGGTCGACAGGCCCGCAGCTTAAGGTACATGACATGGGTAGATGAGCTCCTGCTGTTTCCATCATCGGTTTGTCGTCCGATTGGTGGCATCGTCCCTACCTACCTACGTATACGTCGAGATAGATTTCTAGACCTAGACCCGGAGCAATAATTTGAACCCTCTAGTCCCTAGTTTCAGCTGCTCAGTTTTGCTTCCCGGGAACTGAATATTGGCGAGACTGGGGGACTGGTAGGCAATAATACCCTCCATATCTACGACGAAACGAACTAGTCTGATCCAGTAATATGTCACTCATTTCTCTCATACGGCTGAGCAAGTGCCCAACGGCAGGTTGGCAGCTGCCTGATGGATGTGCTTTCAGTTCGTCGCGGCTTCCAAGCATGCCGAGTTCCCAATACCAATCTGCTGTCAGCAACTGTGCTTTCCCTTTCGGGGACCTGCAAGACTGTCTCGTCACGACGGTCCTCCCATTCACTTGCCACTTGTCTTCATCATGTACCCAGGGTAGCCACCTGCAGTCTTTGATTCTCACCATCTGCTACCACCAGGTCTCCCTGCCAGCTGCGTTCAACGCCAACCCATCTTCCTACATCTCAGTTGAACGGCCGCGATCCTCCAAGCCGCGACCGCTGTGCCGGTCACCACTGAGTTTTCATCATTAAACCTGTCTCATTCCCATGTAGCCATGCTCATCTCATCCATGGGCTGCTGAGATTAAGCCTCCTTCGATAGCGCCCTCAGCTAATACTATAATTGAATACACGTGAGCCTAGAATCTTCATATGTTGGCCCCTGGGAAGTGAGCAAGACCGACGGGGGCTTTATGATGGCCATTGTATTAATTTGAATTAGCAGCCATCCTCTCCAGGTTCCGGGATTGTGTTAGAGTTGCCCTGCGTGATACGAAACCCATCTGGCTGTTCGTTCTCGTCATACCATACAGACTTCATGACATAGACCAAGAATCGAGTGTTTGCGTACAACTCACCGAGCCTTCCCCTCCACGGTCTCGTTCTCTCTTTCGTGCAATGGTAGGGTTCATTGAACGATTGAGAAAACCGAAGTTGCCGGTTGTGCTTGGATCGCCCGATACGGACGGCGTCGTACCTCAGCGGACTGCCCCTACATCGCAAGCCACGACGCCCCCAGTCTTACGAAACTTCTCGTACCCGACCAACATCTTAAATAGTGATACATCGTCCTGCACGTCGACATTGCCGTCTACCTGGGATCAACTGGGGGAAATATGCAGTTTCACCCCTGAAAACGCTCCACAGACTCGTCGAGACAAGACTGCTGGACTAGAAGATCCGTTTTTCTATACCACATCCCGTACACCGAATAAACAACCGGCAACCCGATACGAAGAATCGGACGTGGGTTACGGGGAGAACAAAGAAGCTGATACGGAGTTCCTGTTCATTGAGAAGGGCTGGGGAAAACGCCACCGCCGAAGTACCTTGCTAGGGCTGCCGTCGTCTCAGGTCCAGGCAACTTCTCGCTTCTAGGGGAATGTTGAGAAAGAAGTACCTAGAGACAGAGACAGAGACAAAAGGCTTCCCAGAAACCACTCGATTAGTGACCATATATTTTCCCCAAAGTCCAGCATCGGCGCTAGGCTGAAACGCAGCTCGCTCGGACATCACAGGACATCGTCATCTTTTGATGCATCTCGTCTTTTCGCCCGTCGAGCAGATAGCCCAGAAAGACCAATATCCAGTTCGGGCGTACCGTTGATCGACAAAAGACCCCCGCGTTCCGTGGCTACCTCCGCCAAGTCCGTTGACTGTCCTTCGATCTATACACCAAATTTGAAAGGAGACTCCTCGCTACATCCGGAGAGACCTATTGACCTTTCGGACAATATATCAGTGCCATCTACTGCTGGGATGGGATTCCGTAATTTAAGGGATAGCCGTCAAGAAGCGCATCGTCTCAGTCAGAATTTGGATGCTCTATCGGTAGATCAACGATCTGCTTTAGAGCCTGACAAGACAAAGGGGAAGGAAGGGAAAAGCAGATGGTTTTCCCAGTTAAAGGAATGGGTCTCCGTTTCAGAGCCTTCAACGCAGGCACTGAAGACTTACAAGAAAGACACTTACAAGAGAGCCGGCGTGGCGCTCGATGATCCTTTAGCCAATGCAAAACTGCATCTCCCCGTTGCTTCACTGCCACCCAACGCGATCAAGCCGGGAGGTCGTGGCCCCGACCCTGAGGAGGTTGCCCTTCAGAAAGCAAAGGCTCGCAAGGAAGCGCGTAATTTGCTGTCTGTGGCCAGAGCATCTGGAGAGACCCGCTCAAGCTCTGGTCGCTTTTCCTCGACGGGTAGCATTACTGGGGGCACTCTGAAATCCGGCGATCAAGGCGAAGCATAAATAGACCTACTGGGTGATGTCCCAATGACAAGATGCGTCCCATCTTTCTGATAGTAGGGACCTAGACCAGCAAAGACGGCTATGCTCAACCTATCGGACCGCACACCCACCAGTTTATTAACATTCCCTAATATTGAACGACGTTCGTTTGAAACTTGCTACACGGCTCGAGGTCGAAGATACGGCCATGTTACATATTATGAGACGGACTACTGAGGCACAATGACCATAGTCCAGTGCCCAGGCTCGACTTGCTTGATGATCACAACATAGAACTGGGCTCTCTTACACATTTCTTAGCTTATATTATTACCCTAACTAGATAAATACCTGCTGAGATATAGCCAATGACCTAATAATGAGGATTATTGCAACCTTTTTGTTGAATACGAGGTCGACAACTGTATGTGCCTAGTTGAAAACGGGATTGCTGGCCTTGATTCTGTATTGGAGTTGTTGAACATGCAGATGAAGAGAAGTGAGGGTTACAACATGATACTCAGATATTATTGCAGTCCAATTGTCAAGATCGACTACCGCATCACCAGAGCACAGAGTATAGAGCACAGAGGCTACTGCAATGCTTGCTTCAAAATACTTGTCTGATCTTTTGACCATCAGGAAGCAATTGGGTCATGATTGGGTAAGGATATCAATGTGCAAAAGCACAGACTGTGTGTGATGACCTCGGCTTGACATGTTTAGCGTTGGTCCGTAGACCAGCTGATCAGCTCGGCAGCCACAAAAACATCGACTTCATAATAGAACGAATGGGAGATACAGATGGCATTTCCAGACAAGACCAGAACAGAAGGCGCATTGTCACGCTACCTGCATGTAGGTAGCATAAAGTGTATCGTGCTGCTTTGGCGTGCTTGGCAAACTCTAAAGTGGGGTGAAGGCGCTGGCCGCCTCGGCCGCATCGCAGAGTCGTGACGTAACACGACTCAAAGCAATGAGAACAATGCCAGCCGGCCGACTCGCCGAGCCAGTGGAACACACGCTGAAATGCAGCTGCCTCGATGTGCGAGGAAAACCTTACATGGCTGGCGGCGAATCGTTCTACTTACCCCCTAAGTTCTCGTGTGTGGACGATCGATCCTTTGCACGTACTGACTTCAGCATTCGCAATGTCCGGTTAGACAGAATACCAGGTTCAAACATACTAGTCCCCCACGATGATGTTGCTTTGCAAAACGAGCTCATTGCGAACAATTCGATCACAACAGAACGCCACTAGTCTAGTATGCTAAGATTATCATAACTCTACACGAAGCGGGTGACCTGATACCGCCCCTAGCCTAGGTTGTCTTCCCATCGCTACATACATACATACATACATACATACGTACATACATACATACATAGGCAGGAGGTAGTACACTGACGTGAGTGGTGACAAAGATAAACACCCTGTCTCAGTCGACCTGAAGCAATCTTCGACAACTTCGACAACTTCGACATCTTTCCCGGCCAAGAATCAACTTTGGCAAGATGAAGAGTCTTTGGGGAGGCTCCCGCGACGATCGCGACAGTCGCGATGATGACGGTCCCGCGAGGGACTCGACGACAGCCGAACGAGACTCGGCGCTGGTTAATGAGCATACGCGACTCCTACCGAACAGAGTTGAGAGCACGAGTTACTTGAGCCCGGATGACCCAGCAGTACGCACTCCAAAGCAGCATGCTCAGCCGAATAGTATAGATCATAGTATGTTAACCAGTACTTTGCAGGTTTCGCCTTACAACCTCCGGAGCATTCGATTTACCCGGTACCTGACGATATTCTTCACTGTTGTCGCCTTCGCCTGGTGGGTTCTCATCTTGGTCTCGACCTTCGTCACGCCTCCAGGTTTCCACATTCGAGGATCGGGGTTCTTCCCCTTCAGCTATGCCAGCTTGGCACTCGCAAACTTGCTCTTCACACTGCTGTTCTTTGCGGTGCCCGCGAAGGCTGTACGGATCGCAAGCCTAGTCGTAGCGGGTCTACTCCTAGTCGACGCGATCCTTATAGTCTCCGTACAGCAGACGAGATACGAAGAAGGGTGGGTTGGTATGGTCAGCGTGCTATGTAAGTTGAAAGGGGTTTGCGCATGTGTTTCTGTCGCAAGCTCAAGCTAACACGGCTTCTTTAGGGGCGTTTTTTGTGGCCATCTGGACACTTGCAACGGACCGTCTCGTTGCCTGGGGGAAGTATGAGGAAGAGGAGCGATTGACAGGACGAGCCGAATCTCGACGCACATTGGGCCAGTGGGTCGCCGTCTTGCTATCTACGATCTCTATGGTAGTATTGGCGATCGCCCTACTCTTGATGACCTTTACATTGATCCTGCGGGCTCTCGACGCAGGTCTGGCGCCACCCGGAAAGATGTACTGGGTCGACAGCCACAAGTATAGGCTCCATGTCTACTGCAATGGAAACGATACAGCTGCCAAGTTGCCGACTGTTTTGATCGAGGGCGGTGAAACATCGGTGGAAGCTGGCCTCAGAGACTTCGCTGACAATGCGATCAAGAATGGCTCAATCAGCCGATACTGCTTTGTAGATCGTCCCGGTATTGCCTGGGTGAGTACCGATGCGCCTTCGAACAGGGACCCATGGCATCTGACCTCTGCTAATGGTAATTAGAGCGATACCGCACCTTCGCCGCTCTCCGCAAGCATGGCTGTCGAGGCCGTTGACGAAGCACTTGCTCGCGCTGGGGAAGATGGACCTTGGGGTGAGTCAATTGCAACATTGTCGGTGAAGTTTTGCTGACGAGTCGACAGTCCTTATGAGCGCTGGCATCGGCTCCATCTACTCCCGCATTTTATCTTCGCGCCATGGCACAGACGTCAAGGGGTTGCTGCTTATCGATCCGCTTCATGAGGATCTCTTAGCTGAAGTCGGTTCTCCAGGCCGCGGTTTTCTACTTGTAAGTGACCTCCGAATCAACTGATATGAGCCCATGGGCAAGATTTTCTCCCCCAGCACCAGTCGATAAATTGGATTTAGCAAGAAGCAACGGTTGACTCGAAAATCACAGTGGCTTCAAGGCATCATCTCACCACTCGGACTCCGCCAGATACCGGGCGCTTTGTTCAAGGGCCGAAATAAGGAAGACCGCGTCTGGGGGCGATCATCGTACCAGACCGGCAAGTACATATTCGCAAAATTGCAAGAAAACTTGGTAGCCGGTACTCTGTCCAAGCGCGACGTGGCCAGTAGCCGGGCCATCCAAGAGCAAAATGTGCCGCTTACACTGGTTAGCTCTGGCGTCAAGACTCGCGAGGACAGCGATTGGGAGGATCAGCAGAGAGCTCTTAGCCATTTAACGAAAAAGCTGCAACACTGGGATATTGTCAAGAAGGCACCCCATCAGGTTTGGGAAACGCTGGAGGGCCGCGATATGATCGAGAAGAGATTGAAACAATTGGTTCAGGGGTGAGAATCAGAAGCACAATGTCTATTTGATATGTTGGAAGTGAGAGAAAGTGGGAGCGGAGAGAAAGCTAATCGAGTTGGCATGAATCGCAAGGTGTTTGCACTCGAGGGTCGTTGGAGATTGTTTGGAAAATGGCATGTACAAAAGATTGTACACGAACGACTGACGAGATGGGATGCTCTTTTACCTGCATATTAACACTCTGTCCTTACCTTCATATACCTACCGTAACCAGTACGATATATCTAATGCGAAATGATCTTGAAAGTAAGTAGTGGTCATTCATCGAAATGCTGGCACAGGCACGTCGGGTTGGTCTGGTACCAATGAAACGCAGGTCAGGTCAATTAAATCAAATGTTCATTAACGGTCATCTCCCTGTTGTAATGGGGTTGATTGCCCACACCCAAGAGTGGGATGTTTGTGACTCGAAGGCTAACAGTCAGTGCCTGCATCGCCTGTGGCTGAAGCTTGAGCCACACAATCAGCACTTAACGCGAAAAACGCGGGTGACTCCCAGCGATGCGCGTTCGCTGTAGCTACAGGTTTAGTCTACCTGTAAAATAATATCCCTTCCGGCCCCGTAACGACGTCAAGACATCACTAATAAATGCGAAACATATCTGCAATTAATCCCATAGCCTATCAACTTTGAATTACCGACTCCGAGCGAAATCAACCAACCTTACCATTGGCCCAAGATGGCCAGCTTCTTCGACCTTAAGGCACGGAAAGCCGCGGCGGCAAACGGATCAGCATCAAAGGCAGGCGAACCCAGGCAGGCCGCAAGGAAGCAGCCTTGGGTAGAGAAATAGTGAGCTATAAAGATCGACTCCTGGACAGTTTGCGACAAGTGACTAATGTGACAGGACTATCTAGTCGACCGAAAACTCTCAGCGATGTTACAGCCCAAGATCACACAGTAAACGTCCTGCAACGGACATTACAAGCTTCCAATGTGAGCGACTACCCTCGTTGCGCAACATGTGCCGTTATAGACACTCATACCATACCAGCTTCCTCACATGTTGTTCTACGGCCCCCCGGGAACAGGCAAGACCTCGACAATACTGGCCCTCGCGAAGGAGCTATACGGACCCGAGATGATGAAAGGGCGAGTTCTCGAACTAAACGCCTCCGACGAGCGCGGTATCAGCATCGTGCGGGAGAAGGTGAAGGATTTCGCGCGAATGCAGCTGACGAACCCGCCCCCGGGCTACCGAGACCGCTACCCATGCCCGCCCTTCAAGATCATCATCCTCGACGAGGCCGACAGCATGACGCAAGATGCCCAGAGCGCGCTCCGCCGAACGATGGAGACGTACAGCAAGATCACACGCTTCTGCCTCATCTGCAATTATGTCACGCGCATCATCGACCCGCTCGCGAGTCGCTGCAGCAAGTTCCGCTTCAAGAGCTTGGATCAGGGGAACGCGGCGAGGCGGCTTGAGGAGATTGCGGAGAAAGAGGGCGTCAAAATCGAGGAGGGTGCCGTCGATGCGCTCATCCGTTGCAGCGAGGGTGATCTGAGAAAAGCTATCACCTTCCTGCAGAGTGCGGCGCGCTTGGTGGGGGCGGTGGAGAAGGGCGAGGGCGAGGACGGGGGCGAGGACAAGATGGAGGTGGACGAGGAGGCCGGCAAGGTCGTCTCGGTCAAGATCATCGAGGATATCGCTGGCGTAATACCCGGTCCAACGGTCGAGAGGCTACAAAAAGCCATGCAACCGAAGTCGGCGGGGGCAACGTACCAGGCTATAGCGAAGGTGGTGGAGGAGATGGTGGCCGATGGCTGGAGTGCCATCCAGGTTATTTCACAGGTAAATTTGAATCTCCTGTCTGTCTGGCTCATCCATACTTCAGCCTCTCTGACTGGTGTTATAGCTTTACCAAGTGGTCATCAATGACGAACTTATTCCCGACATCGCCAAGAACAAGGTCACTCTTGTCTTTTCCGAGATCGACAAACGCCTAGTGGACGGCGCGGATGAGCATCTGTCCATTCTCGATCTGGCGTTACGGATATCCGACATTTTGGCTCGCAACAAAGGATGAAAAAGGCAATATACCCCAAGAAACTCACCGATCTACCTCGGACTTGAACGCAATCTAGGGTATATGAGGCGAGATCGCAAACCGGAATCAAATAGCATGATAGATAGCACTGGCAGTAGCAAAGTCGCTCTATGAGCTTATGCCGTTTTCTGATTCGACAACCGTGCTAGCTGTTCATAACACGAACCCAAATACTGATACTGGTACCTTTTTTGGTCTCGCTTTAAAGTAGACAAGGATCCGTCCCTTAATCAAGATGCCCGTGTATTATTCGCATTTATTGGTATACCATTAAGGCTGGAAAAATCAGCAATTGGCTCCCGTCAGTGTTCGACCAGCGGCCAATTGGAACCGGTATCTAGTGTAGAGGGCATTAAGTCTTCAACGGTCCAGCTGGGGGGGTCATGCCGGCGCTCGTGAGAATATTACAATACAGATATATTAGGCCGTCTAGATTCAATGTGTTTTCATGCTTTCAATTTTGCACATCGTCATCGCGAATCATTCATTGATGAGCCCCAGGTTCCCATCCAGGACGGACCAGATGCTTTTCGGCTCCTCCTTGACAAATTTCTTAGACGTGCGCCTTTCAGCACTGGTCATGCCCTTCTCGCCTTCCGCTGGTTCTGTTGTCTGCTCTCCAAGCGGCCCCTTATTCTGCAGCATGGAGACCTGATTCAATGCCTGCATTGCATCCTCGATAGAAACCTGGCCCCCATCCACTGCCTCAGCAACGGCCTCCAATGTTGCGATCTTGGCCGAGTCCGCCGCAAAGAGCCATGGTTGAACCTGTTCAGTAACAGTGGCAGTCTTGGTCGCCTTGGCGAAGCTCAAGCTGGCGTGTGACTTTTCTGATTTCGGAGGGGCGTGTTTAGACAGCAGCTCGCTGTCCTGGGCAAGACGACGCAGCGTCTTGTTGGTCTCCTGGTGTTGCTTTGCGAGTGCGCCGTTCATATGTGCTTTCTCCTGTACGAGGCCCTTCTGCTCCTGCGAAAGTGCTTGAAGTTTCTCGAGGTAGGGTGTTAGGAGATAGGTTTGCGGCTCGGGACGAGCTGGCAAGGGCTCCTCCGGGGCGGCTTCCTGTGCCGTAGGCTGGGGGCGTGGCGAATCTTTGAGCTTGCGCAACTCGGTTATAGAAGCCATGATCTGTTTGCGCAGCTCGATATGGCGTTTGTACTCTTTGTCGATGTCGGCCAGTTGCGCATTCCTATCAAAGTCCTTATCTTGAGCATCCTTTTGGGGCGAGTTGCCGGCATCCTCCGACTCGCCCTCGCCCGCTTTGCTCAACATGGTTTCTATCCAGTTGACCAGCGAATTTTTGACTGTGTTCAGGGCTGCCACCTGCACCTCGGGGGAGGCGTCCTTGGGCTCGATAGGATGCTTTGCTTTGAAGGCCTCGAGCTTGCGTTGGTCGTGCTCGAGAACCAACTTCTGGCGCATGGTAGCCTTGCGAAGTCGCGTGATCAGCTCCTGGGCTTCCTGGTCGGGTGCTTCTTGGTCTTTCGTGAACCCCTCGACGAGATCTTTGGGTAGCTCTGGAAAAGGAGCGCAGTCCTGGAACATAACACGTGGATCGAGGAAACCTGGATCGGCAACAGGTTGGCGGTCGAGTTCTTCGTAGCACTTGTTCAGCGCCTCGAGCCTCTGCTGCTCTTTCGCTAGCCTGTTGCATTCGAGCTGTTCCTCGAGGAGCTCTCTCTCTGCATCCGCCCTAGTCGGGGAGGGGGTGGAGGGGGCAGCAGAGGCGGCCACTCTGTGCTCAACTCGTAGCTTCGAAAGCTCCCTTTGAAGGCCAATGTTCCTCTGTACCGCCTCGATGAACTCGCGGTGCTTCTCTAGCGCAGAATCTGACAAGGAGATGGGCGTATCTGGGTCGAAGAGGAACACTGGGCTGGAGAGGTGTTCCTGTCCCAAATGGTGAGCCAGCTCTTGGATTGCAGCCCGTTTTTCGGCAACGACGTCCCCCTTGGGACGTAAGAGGCGCTTGAGAGCCTCACGAGCCCGTTTGGCAGCCAGCTCCTCCTCTGTCACGGCATTCATGATGATCTAGGTTTCATTGGTAAGTAAGTACCCAGCCCGCATAAGTGACCTTGAGCAGGGACCCTTGGCGTAATCAGGTCCAAGTGTAGCTTGGGTCGTAGCGTGGGCAACGAATAGTGCTGCAGATGCGAGATCTGGGTAATAAAAAGATTTCCTGACCATTCTATGCTGCAAAAGCTGCTTCTGCATACTCGACCTTCAATCAGAGGTTTTCTCGAAACCTGTTAGAGTCTCGCGAGGTTTTGAAAATAATTGTTTGGTTGCTGACCGCTGACTTATTTGGGGCTCAGAAGGCGCTGGCTGCCTGTCTGCAGGGGTGCTGGACAGTGCTATTGGCTCAAGACCCGCTTTTGCGTAGCCCGATGTACCTAGGTACTATGTAAACAATACCCGTCTATTTTAGCGGCTTTGACTGTATTTGTTGTGTTGCAGGAGTCGCAAATCTACAATTTACCGTAAATTTGTAGAGCAGTTTAACGTGATAAGTGGCATACATTTGAACCCTTCAAGAACCAGCCGCTCCTGGGACTGAGCTCATCTTGAAAATTTTGTGATTAATATTTCATAAATCATTATATATCCACCAGTAGTTTCTACATTGGGACATGGTCAACTTGTAATTACTCGTGACATTTTGGGTAAACATTGCGTTGCTGGCATTCCCCATCGATTAATGTTAGCCATGTGCCGCGTTTTCCACCTCTCGTACATCAAACAGATGAAAGATCGAATCGTAAATTCCGCGTCCTCAAATTTGAAGTGTATCGTTCATATGACATGGTCTACTGGCTGCGCCAAGACGCATGGTTAAATAACGTTCCTTACATGATTATTATGCCCGTGACATCAATTCGGTGCTTATTAGTCCAGCGCTCCAGCACACTCCAGTCTCTACGCGTCCTCGACTGACCCTCCGCATACTTATAGGTATCATTGGGGTAAAGTATTGTGTCATGAGCATGGAATATTCTGGATTAGGTAACGAAGTGTGTCTACTATATACAAATGGCACAGGAAGCTCGCCTTCTTCCTTTACACAATGGAGGACATAGCGGATATAGACTGTCGTGCGTATGAAAAACTATAGTATCGGGTGATAAGGATGGCCACGTTGAAGTTAGACCATATATAAGGAAATGGAATTAGTAACATACAGCCGTGAGGTATATAATATTGCGGGAGGGTGTAAATGTGAGATTCCTTTCATATTTCATGCTGTTTTCGAGGAGCCTTGTAAAGCAATATACTAATGATTCATGCTAGTCTCCATTGCGGTTGGGGATATGATTGAGGCCACGAAACAGATAACCGTGAAGTACTAGAATGAACTTGTCACACTTCACTAACTTAACGCGATGAATATAGAGATATGGAGTAGCCGGATGGGAGATCCGTAAGCGGATCGACAACCCGGGAGAAGTGTAGAAACCTATCGAAGCCTGTTGGTATCTAGAGGGATGAGAGGATAAGGTATCTTTAGGGAGACTACTGACGAGCCTTAAAAGCTCTATGAAGAAGCGAATGGTTCGACCGTAAATGGGTGGGCGAGCTGAAACATACAGATTTTGGAAGCATCGTGTTTTACTAAACTCGAAAGTAGAGTTGGAGCAACTAGCAGTTGCACAGGACCACCACCAAACGGGCATGGCATGTTTTCGATGAACTAGAGCAAGCAGAAAGCAGTCGAGTTTGAAGCTGAGTCCTGTATTAAATCGATTCCCTTCGTTGTGTCTACCTTGTATCTATAAGAGACTCGTGTATGACAATATCGACAGTTTACACCCCGACGTTACAGCTTAAGACTTGAGTGCAAAATACTAGGAGTCTGCGGTAGAACATCTTCGCGTTTTCCTGATGTGGCGGCCTGCTGGTCATGATTATAACCCTTTAGAGGACGAGGCTCTATGGCACGACGTATCTGGATAGCCTTGTAACTCCTTGATGCTCCTTCCATTAGAGGGACGAGATCGATTCGTGTCATTCAGAATTATCTGAATGCATGGTCGAGCTATATACCTGACCTTTTGAGAGAGTAGGCATGGAACTTATGTTATTAAACAAGCTCAGCATACTAACAATCATTGCCAAGCAGACTTGTCTTCACTTCAAAATTAGACTGGGAGCATTTTAAGATTCCTAGTTCTGATCAAATCTATTAGGCCCGATTCACCTTTAGCAGTTGAATCGACAGCAATGTAGTTTTTTCCCCGGGGTTTTTCCAAGAGATACGCGCCAGCCAGACTCATGTGATAAGAAGATAACTCATGCATTTATTCCTAGTCACCTCATCATCATCTCATAAGTGGTGCCCGAAAGCTGATGCTATTTGGATCGTATAGAAGCACCCATAGCTGGATACTATCGTTATCCAAGTTTCCCTTGACAATTTACTGTGACCGCGGATGAGTTGAGTCCTATTAGTTGGAATATCTCGATAGAATCAGTAAGTTCCCATGTACAGAACCAAAACCACCTGAGCTTAGGTACCTACCTATAGGTGGTATTGTCTACCAACCAGAGATTACTGCGTCGTCTATTCTTGTAAAAAATTTGATACTATAGAAGTCACGATACCACCTTTATCAAAAGAAAGGTACTTGGTATTGGTAATCCTGTTAAATTTTCTTGAATTCTATTTGATTATCAACTCGTCAACTGAGCTGAGCCTGGCGAGGCCTGATGCCTGGGGCCGGGCTGGGAAAAAGCGGCAGCGCGCTAAGCCTAGTTTGTGACTTGCACTTCCTGTCATGGCTAGGCACGCTAGTTTAGGTAGGTACCCAGCGGGCCAGGTAGCTCCTGCATCAATGAGTAAATCCATGTTGAGCAGCGAGCTTCTATAATCCTACTTTTTTTCCTCAATCCAAGACCGCGCAATCTCCATCCACCATTCTTAATAGAGTCTTCCACCACTCGGCCCATTCTTTCACGACACCCATAAGTCACACGGCAAGGGGTGTTAAATTGCCAGATGATTTAGCCCTTGGCCCTGCACGGCGACCACGTCTTATCGGGTCTGAAAACAACACAGAGGGCTAGCCGTTGACTTTCGCAGAACATCACGCGCCATCGCGCCATCGTGCCATCGTGCCAACATCCTGCCGGTGACTTCATATTCCCGACTCCTCAATACCCGAGTGTTTCTTGCGCGCCCTCTGAGCGCGCCTCCCGTACGAGATGGCCGACCACAACCGAGATGTGTCGCAGTACAAGTACTCGGCCATGTCCAACCTGGTCCTCCAGGCGGATCGCCGATTTATCACGCGACGCACAGATGAGGCCACTGGCGATCCCGAGTCCCTAGCTGGCAGGCTCAATGTCAACGAGATGGGATCTCGCATCACACGCGACAATGCCCCGAAGACGGCGAAGAAGAAGACTGGTGGCCTAGCTGTTGAGAGGGGCGATGCACACGAGGGACAGGATATACTGGCCCGTGAGCAGCGGAAGCGGAGAAACGATGCCTCTCATTTGAAAGGGACCGGTATCCTTGGAGTAGCCGACTCGCTGGTGGAAGGGCTCAAATACCAGCCACGAACCCCCGCCACCCGCGCGACCTACGACCTCATACTGCACCTCGTTGCCCGTAATCTCGGCGACGTTTCATACGACATTGTTCTCAGTGCCGCTGACATGGCCCTCGAGTATCTGAAGGACGAGGATAAAACGGACATAGAAAAGAAGACGGAAATAGATGACTTAATAGGGACGAGCCTGAACCCGAAGCAGTTCAATGAGCTTGTAAACCTCGGCAAGAAAATCACAGACTATGATACCCAAAATGACGACGAGGAAATGGACACCGGTGCCGGCAGAGACGATCTCGATGGCGAGTTGGACGATCGCCAAGGTGTCGCTGTCGACTTTGATGAGGATGACGATGATGAAGAGGCAGCCGTCCAGAATGAAGAAGTATCCGACGAGTCCTCGGACGACGAAGACGTACCCGAAAACGACGAGGAAGGCATCAGTACTGATGAGCGACGGGCAGCAGGTGGAAACGCAGGCAATGGTGGCACGGAGGAACAAGCTGGCATACCTGACGGTGATGCGATGGTGCTGGATTCTGGACTATCAGGGAACAACAACGCAACCGCATCAAAGGAGAAAAACTACGTCCCCGCTCGCGATATAGACGCGTACTGGCTACAAAGGGAGATCGGTAATCTCTACTCGGATGCCCACATTCAACACGACAAGACGGCCGAGGGTCTGCGGATTCTGTGTGGAGAACCCGACGAGCCAGGTGGTGAAGAGAAGCCGTTGAGAGAAATCGAAAATGATCTCATGGAGCTTTTCGATTACGAGCATCACGAGATCGTTCAAAAGCTCATTGCAAATCGAGAGAAGATCGTATGGCTTACACGGCTCGCTAGAGCGGAGGACAATGAGAGCCGGGCAGTCATTGAGCGAGAGATGGCCTCCGAAGGTTTGCGATGGATACTTGATGAGCTGCGAGGAAAGAAGGCTGGCGGGACCGCTGAGAAGATGGAGATCAAGATGGACATCGATGTCCCAGCTGGTCTCAGCGATGCACCTAAAGTTGAACGGCCCGAGGGTCAACTTGTTGGCGGGCTTCAGCCTCGCAAACTCATCAACCTCGAGAATCTGGTCTTTGATCAGGGGAACCACTTGATGACGAACCCCAAAGTCCGCCTCCCCGAAGGTTCCACCAAGAGAGCTTTCAAGGGTTATGAGGAGATTCACGTCCCAGCACCCCCAAAACGCAACCAACCCGACGATGTCAGCATCCCTATCACGGATATGCCCGAATGGGCACGAGGTCCGTTCAGTTCGTCGAATGCTGTCAAACTCAACAAGATCCAGTCCAAGTGCTACCCGTCAGCTTTCGAGGACGACGGGAACATGTTGATTTGCGCCCCCACTGGCAGTGGCAAGACTAATGTTGCTATGCTGACCATTCTGCGTGAGCTTGGAAAACATAGAAACCCCCAGACAGGTGATATCGACTTGGACGCCTTCAAGATTGTCTACATTGCGCCATTAAAGGCGTTGGTCCAAGAACAGGTCGGCAACTTTGGCGCACGGCTTAAGCCGTACGGCATCACAGTGTCTGAGTTGACGGGTGATCGTCAACTTACGAAGCAACAAGTTACCGAGACGCAGATAATTGTCACCACGCCAGAGAAATGGGATGTCATAACCAGAAAAGCTACGGATCTGACATATACAAACCTTGTGCGACTGATAATCATAGACGAAATCCATTTATTGCATGATGATCGAGGCCCGGTTCTCGAAAGCATAGTCAGCAGGACCATTCGAAAGACTGAGCAGACAGGTGACCTTGTACGGCTCGTTGGTCTGTCGGCTACATTGCCAAACTATAGGGATGTCGCAAGCTTCCTTCGTGTAGATCCCAACAAGGGCCTTTTCCATTTCGATGGGTCTTTCCGACCATGCCCTCTGAAACAAGAGTTTATTGGCATCACGGAGAAGAAAGCCATCAAGCAGCTGAAGACGATGAATGACATCACGTACAACAAGGTGATCGAGCATGTTGGAACGCATCATAATCAAATGCTCATCTTCGTACACTCTCGCAAAGAAACGGCGAAAACAGCACGATACATCCGAGACAAGGCTTTGGAAATGGAAACCATCAACCAAATCATAAAGCATGACTCTGGGTCCAGAGAGGTGTTAAACGAAGTCGCCAACGATGTCACGGATGCTGACCTCAAAGATATTTTGCCCTATGGATTCGGCATTCATCATGCTGGTATGAATCGGGTTGATCGTGACGAAGTCGAGGGCCTCTTTGCCAGCGGTGTTATCCAGGTACTTGTTTGTACTGCGACTTTGGCTTGGGGCGTGAATCTTCCAGCCCATACTGTGATCATCAAGGGAACCCAAGTCTATTCTCCTGAGAAGGGTAGCTGGGTGGAACTGAGTCCTCAAGACGTCCTTCAAATGCTAGGTCGTGCAGGACGCCCCCAGTACGACACTTACGGTGAGGGTATCATCATTACATCTCAAAATGAGATACAGTACTATCTTTCCTTACTCAACCAGCAATTGCCTATCGAAAGTCAAATGGCTAGCAAGTTGGTTGACAATCTGAATGCTGAAATTGTGCTGGGTAATATACGCAGTCGCGACGAGGGAGTGGAATGGCTCGGTTACACCTACCTCTTTGTTAGAATGTTGCGCTCGCCCGGACTGTACAGCGTCGGTGCTGATTACGAAGATGACGAAGCCCTCGAACAGAAGAGGGTAGATCTCATCCATTCTGCTGCCGTCGTCCTGAAAAAGTCTAACCTGGTGACCTACGATGAAAAGACCGGCAAGCTGAAGGCGACCGAACTGGGAAGAATCGCTTCCCACTACTACATCACACATGGATCAATGGACACCTACAACAAGCTAATTCAGCCCTCAATCACAACTATTGAACTCTTCCGAGTATTTGCTCTCAGTGCAGAGTTCAAATACATTCCCGTGCGACAAGACGAGAAATTGGAGCTCGCTAAACTTCTCGGAAGAGTACCTATCCCTGTGAAGGAGAGCATTGAAGAGCCACACGCAAAAATCAATGTCCTTCTCCAAGCCTACATATCACGTCTCAAGCTTGACGGTCTGGCTCTGATGGCCGACATGGTCTATATCACCCAATCTGCTGGCCGTATTCTGCGTGCGGTGTATGAGATTACACTCCAAAAAGGATGGTCCGATGTTTGCAGGACAGCGTTAGACCTGTGCAAAATGGCAGAGAAGCGTATGTGGCCTACAATGACACCTCTCAGACAATTCGGCCCTCGTTGCTCTCGAGACATCATCGCCAAAGCGGAACGAATTGACGTTCCTTGGAGCAATTATTTCGATATTGACCCCCCACGCATGGGAGAACTGCTCGGAATTCCGAAGGCTGGCCGCGTAGTCTGTGACCTGGTGGCCAAATTCCCGCGTCTCGAAATCCAAGCTCAGGCACAGCCAATCACCCGATCCATGCTGAGGATTGAGTTGTCCATCACACCAAATTTTGAATGGGACGATGAAATTCACGGTACAGCTGAAAGTTTCTGGATCATGGTAGAAGACTGCGACGGCGAAGATATCCTGTACCAGGATCAGTTTCTTCTCCGCAAAGACTACGCAGTATCAGAGTCAAACGAACACGTGGTAGAGTTTACAGTTCCGATCACGGACCCTATGCCGCCGAACTACTTCATTTCCGTCGTATCTGATCGGTGGATGCACTCTGAAACCAGGCTGCCCATATCGTTCCAGAAATTGATTCTACCGGAAAAGTTCCCACCACATACACAGCTTTTGGACTTGCAACCCCTCCCCGTCGCGGCCCTGAAGTCCAAGGATTACTCGGCTTTGTACGATGGATGGAATTTCTTCAATAAAATCCAGACACAGACTTTTAACTCTCTGTATGCGGCTGACGATAATGTTTTAATTGGAGCCCCTACAGGCAGCGGCAAAACCGTATGCGCCGAGTTTGCTATTCTGAGATTGTGGTCTAACCCAGAAATTGGCCGGGCTGTGTATATCGCTCCCTTCCAAGAACTGATCGATATTAGGCATCAGGATTGGCAGAAGCGCCTGAGCCATTTGCGTGGTGGCAAGGAGATCGTGAAGCTCACTGGCGACACAGCGACAGATCTCAAGTTGCTTGAAAAGGGCGATCTGATTCTGGCTACGCCGAGTCAATGGGATGTGCTTTCACGGCAATGGCAGAGGCGAAAGAATATCTTGACAGTTGAGCTTTTCATAGCCGATGAGCTCCATCTGTTGGGTGGTCCACTTGGTTACGTCTACGAGATTATCGTCTCGCGCATGCATTACATCCGAACCACAGCTAGTCTGGCTATGAGAATCATAGGGCTGAGCGTTCCCCTTGCCAATGCCCGAGACCTGGGCGAGTGGATTGATGCGAAAAGAAAAGACATCTATAACTTCAGCCCCCACGTCCGGCCGGTTCCTCTGGAGTTGAGGATTCAGTCATACACCATTCCTCATTTCCCATCGCTCATGCTCGCAATGGCCAAGCCCACTTTCCTTGCAATTACAGAGCTCTCACCCAGTCAGCCCGCCTTAGTGTTTGTGCCGAATCGAAAGCAGACGAGGTCAACAGCTCGCGACATCCTCACGACCTGCTTGGCAGACGATGACGAAGACCGGTTTTTGCATGTGGATGTCGATCAGCTACGACCACTTCTTGAGCGTATCCACGAGGAAGCTTTGGCCGAAGCCCTGTCCCATGGCGTGGGGTATTATCATGAAGCACTCAGCCAAAACGACAAGCGTATTGTCACCCATCTTTATAACCAGGGGGCCATTCAGGTTATGGTTGCTTCTCGTGATACGTGCTGGGAGCTGAACTGTGCGGCACACTTGGTCATTGTGATGGGTACTCAATACTTCGAGGGCCGTGAGCATCGTTATGTTGACTATCACCTCAGTGAAATACTGCAAATGCTCGGTAAAGCTCTACGTGCGTCCAGTGACAGTCGAAGTCGAGCAGTCTTGATGACATCGGCCACCAAGAGAGAGTACCTCAAAAAGTTCCTGAACGAAGCTCTCCCGCTGGAGTCACATTTGCATAATTATGTACATGATGCGTTCGTGACGGAGATCAGCACCAAGATGATCGAGTCAACAGACGATGCCATCAACTGGACTACCTTCACATACTTCTATCGTCGACTGCTAGCAAACCCTAGCTACTACAGTCTCACGAGTCCCACCCACGATGGGCTGAGCAATTACCTCTCCGACTTGGTTGAGACTACCATCGGAGAGCTGTCGGAATCTAAGATCATCGAATTTGACGAGGATGACGGCGCTGTTACCCCGCAGAATGCAGCCATGATCGCAGCTTACTATAACCTCTCGTATATCACAATGCAGACTTTCCTGTTATCACTGAGTGCGAAGACGAAACTGAAAGGCATCCTCGAGATCGTCACATCAGCCACAGAATTCGAGTCCATCCAGATTCGACGGCATGAAGATAGCCTCCTTCGGCGCATATACGATAGGGTACCGGTCAAGATGTCCGAACCAGCATACGACTCTCCACATTTCAAGGCATTCGTCCTCTTACAAGCACATTTCTCTCGCATGCAGCTTCCCATTGATCTGTCCAAAGACCAGGAAGTCATCGTTTCCAAAGTGTTGAGCCTTTTGAGTGCGACCGTGGATGTCTTATCATCTGATGGACACCTCAACGCCATGAACGCAATGGAGATGTCGCAGATGGTGGTGCAGGCAATGTGGGACCGTGACAGTCCTCTGAAGCAGATTCCTCACTTCTCACCCGACGTTGTGAAAGTCGCCAATGAATTCGGGTTAGTTTCATTCCATGATAATGATACCGCAGAAAGTCTTACTAACTTGTATCACTCTAGAATTAAAGATATCTTTGACTTCATGGAAGCCATGAACCCCGAAGAGAACGCCGACTATTCCACTCTGATCAAACGACTTGGCTTGTCGAAGACTCAATTGGCGCAAGCTGCAGCTTTTACCAACTCGAATTACCCCGACATCTCCCTTGAGTTTGAGGTATTGGACGGGGACAGTATCCAGGCGGGCGAGCCAGCTTATCTGAGCGTGCAAATCGAGCGTGAGGTCGAGGATGAAGAGGGCGAGGTAGACACGACGGTACACGCGCCTTTCTACCCAGTCAGAAAGATGGAGAACTGGTGGCTTGTTGTCGGCGAAGAGAGTACAAAGACGCTCCTTGCTATCAAGAGGGTGACAATAGGACGACAACTCAAGGTACGGCTTGAGTATACGGTGCCAACGCCGGGCAACCACGACCTGAAGCTCTTCCTGATGAGCGACAGCTACATCGGAGTGGACCAAGAACCGACCTTCTCGGTCACCGTGGCCGAGGCTATGGATGTTGACTCGGACGAAGACGACGACGAGGACTAAAGGGTGCTAGATAGCCTAGTATGTGTGGTCTGTCTGGCCCAACGAGTGATTCAACTTACTGTAAAGATAGTTCATCAAATATGAGTTGGCTAATGGGATAAATGATTCATCAAGACAAACAGAAAGGACAAGCCTGGTGGGTGGTGACTTCGAATTCTTTGCAGTGGATGGTGGCCATTGTCGTCCTTTCCTGAGTCGATCCGCAAGGAAGGGAGACAAAGGCGGGAAGTCGATGTCAACAGGTTACGCATGGCATCAGGCTTTTGGACGTGGACAAAATGAAGGGGAGAAGTTCGGACGGGTATTTATTTATATGAGGATATATCAGGCACTGTCAAGGCGTTGCAGGGACCTCTACATGTTGAATAGGGGGCGGACGATACCTAGGTAGTTCAATTTTGTGAGACGCGGTAACCAGGGTGAAGACGAATCCTGCACTTTGACCAAGCCCAGCTGGCAGCAACCACCAAAACCGTTGCTTGTAATTAACCAAGTAACCCGGCCGCCACCCAAGACCTGGCCTGGACACCAAGCGGAGCCGAGCCGGGCCAAGCTGTTCCTGTTCCTGTTCCTGTTCCTTGCGTGGCAAGTTGCGTATAGAGGACATTCGAAGCCTCATCGTCTCTTTGCTTCACCTGACGATGTGCTAAGAAGTTCGCACTTCATCAACCTGACCGGTCACCCATCTGTCGGCCCCTATTCCCGCCGCGCTGCTAGCCTCGACTTGCAACCACGGTGGAGTTCAACCCGCTCACACTGCGATTGTGCTCAAGCCTCATTCACGTCACAAGCCCCCAGGCCCACAGGCCAACAAGTCCCGTTCGTCTCTCACAGGTCATCCTGCTCCCACGGTTGTCCCCACGGTTGTCCCCACGGTTGTCCCCACGGTTGCTCTTGGGGCTGCCTGCTACTGCGGCTACGTCTGCGGCCTGGCAGTCTGGCTGACTCACCCGGATCTCACCTCGCTTCTGCCACTGTATCTACTCGGCCCTTGGCCCTTGGCAGAGAAGACTGACCCCAGGCTTCGCACCCTTCCTCAGCAATAGGGGTCACGTGCTGCGGCAACGCTGTCCGGAGTCAGGTGTCTGTCTGTCTGTCCACCATCCTGATATCAGACCTCCATCGACCAACGCACCTAGGTGAATGGAAGCCGTTGGCAGAGAGGTAGAGGGAGAGAGAGAGAGAGAGAGAGGGAGAGAGAGAGAGAGAGAGAGAGAGAGAGAGAGAGAGAGAGAGAGAGGGAGAGAGAGAGAGAGAGAGAGAGAGAGAGAGAGAGAGAGAGAGAGAGAGAGAGAGAGAGTGTGTGTGTGTGTGTGTGAACGTGTTGTGTGATTGATACATATTCGTGACTGAGCGAGAGCGAGCATCTCGCACTGAGCGGAAAAGACTGGGCACGGGGACACTTGCAATTGGACTATCTATTGTCAGTCCAAGTCCAAGTCCAAGTCCATAATACATTAGTACGGCAGAGCATACATACTACATAAGAGGGCAGAGCGTGCACAGAGCACAAACCACAGACACAGCGCGCGCAACACGACCTTTTCCCTCCCATTCCCTTTCTGTCGACCACTCCGCCGTGCTGCCGTGCCTGCGCCATACATACATAGTGACTTACTCCATCCATCTCGCCATCAGATACCCATCCCCATATAATCTCTTGTTGTTCTCTTGTTCTTTTCCCTTCCCATCCGTCTCCGTCTTCACCTCGCGTGACATCTATCATCAGCAGCAGCGCCAATCTCCAGACGCCCGTCCCGAGTGCGCCCCGATATCTGCGTGCACCTTTTGTTGTTGTTGTTTGTTGCAGTATTCCAGTATTGCAGCATCGCACATCGCACATCGCGCGTGCACCTGCACCTGCACCTGGCAGTTCGACTGTTCCGTGTTCGAGTGTTATTTTTCTCTGTTTCATTTATTTTCGGGGATTTGCCAAGATCCCGCTCGCTGGCTCTCTGGCGACGTGCGCCGCCCGTCGACTGCTCCACCGGGGAAAAGTTGAGCTGGCTCGCCTGTGCGGTGCGGCTGGGCCAGAGTGCAGTCCGACAAGTCCAGACGCGTTTTCTTCGCATCCTGGCATCCTGGCATCCTGGGCCTCGACTGCTTACTTCGGTCATTGACCCTCCACTTCTCTCCATTTAACTTTATCTGCCTGTCTGTCTGTCTACCTGACCTACCTACTACCTACTACCTTACCTACTTACTAAACTAAACCTTACCTGAGCTCAACTCGACTCAACTCAACTCACCTCTCCTCTATCTCCCAACTATCTATCTCTCAGCTATCTACACCACCACCACCACCACCACCACCACTACCACCAGACAATAAATAACAACATCCCTCTCTCCCCACTCCCTCTCCCTCTCCCACCCCCATCGTCAACGCCAATCGCATCGACGTCAACGCCGACCGTGGTCGTACCACCGCGCCTTTCCCGCAGTTGCCACTGCCTGCACCTTGGGCCTTGATCCACAGCCCCATCGTACACGTCCGTGGCTACTCTCTCTGTCCTCGCCACGCTGTGAGCATCGACTCCGTCGCGATCATGTCCGACGACGTAGCCGCGCAGCCTGCTGTGGCGCAGCCCGCGGAAACATCACCCAGCGCCGCTGCCACCGAGGCTGTTGCGCCCGTCGCTGATGCGAAGGCCACCGACTCCGATGCGTCGGTCGCGGCTGCCGATGACGCTGTTGACGCTGCCGCGGCCGCTGACAAGCCCAAGTCCAAGCCCGAAGATGAAGGTACGATAGCGTCGCAAAATCTCACGCGTTTCACACCCGTAGCTCTACCGTCGGTCGTCCTTTGGGCAAACCCGCGCGCCGACGTCAGGTTCTTGATTCCTTCCCATCACAGCGTTCCCCCTCCAACAGCTCATACGTTCATTATCATCGTCATCGTCATCACCATAATCGTCAGAATTGTCGTTGGATGGTCGCGTCTACACGATCAAGCCAATTCTCAATCACATTACTTTCAAGTCCAACGCGTGGCATATCCCGAGCTAACCTGTTGCGTCTCCAGTTTCTAAGCCAGACTCCTCTACAACGGCTGCCGCCGCTACCTCCTCCACCCCTTCCGACAAGAACCCTGCCGACGGCGACGTCGCAATGGCGGATGACGAGCCAGCCACAGAAGGTGCCGAGCCTGCTGCCAGCCCAGACAAGACTGCCGATGCCTCTGAGGGGGCTGCCAAAGATGCACCGCCATCCGCAACCAAACCACAGTCGCGTCGCAAGTCTACTGGCGTAGCTGACAAGGGGAAGAAGCTCAATCGTAAAGCCTCCAAGGTCAAGATTCTGAACCTGGACGCGAAGCCAGGCAATCACTATTTTGCCAAGCTGAAAGGATTTCCCCTGTGGCCCGTCGTCATTTGCGAGGAGGTCATGCTTCCCCAGAACATGCTCAACTCGAGGCCTGTTACCGCCGCGCGCCCCGATGGCACGTACCGTGACGATTTTGCCGACGGTGGCAAGCGCGCGGGAGATCGCACATACCCTGTCATGTACCTCCACACCAACGAATTGTATGATGGCCCCCGTTCTCCCTCCAGTTCCCCCTTAAGCTCCCCTTTGACCCTTGAGATACTGTATGCTAACTTGTGCCCACAGCTCGTGGACCCCAAACACCGACTTGAGCGAACTTGATCCTGCTACAGTGGCAGATCTAGTAACGAGCAAGATGCGCAAAGACCTGCAGGCCGCCCACATGCTGGCTGCTGAGGGCCACGACCTAGATTATTACAAGGATGTACTCCAAGAGTTTGAAGAGCAACGTCTTGCCAAAGCGGAGGCCAAGAAATCCAAAGTCAAGACGCCCAAGAAATCTGCCAAGGTAGTTGATGAGGAGGGGGATCTCGATATGGACGACATCGAGGATGAGACTGAGGAGCCGGCGGAGAAGAAGTCCAAATCGAAGAAGCGAAAGGCCGAGGATGAGGCCAGGGTAAGTCTTTTTCTTCTTCTTTTTTGCGCAAGTTTCGCCTTTTGGCTTAGTCACTAAACTTCTCTCGCTATCTAGACACCCCAAAGATCCGATTCGGTTAAGAAGCCCAAGATAAAGCTGACGGGCAACTCAACCCCCAAGGCAGCAAATGGCGTGCAATCGGCGGCTACAAAGGAATCAGGCAAGCCTGCTAAGGCAAAGACCAAGTCTTCCAAAGGAGGAAAGGAGACGGACAGCAAGAAGGAAAAAGAGGCTGCGGCGCCCAAAGAGCCCGAGCTGACGCCAGAAGAGAGACGTGCTCGCAAGGAGGTGAGTTCGGCGCATCACTCCGTAGTATTCGTTGTCGCTAACTCTTGCACAGAAAGAGATTCTCTTCCTGCGACATCGTCTTCAGAGAGGCCTTCTACCCCGTGAAGGATCGCCCGTACCCGAGGACATGAAGCAGGTGTCCGATTTTCTTGCCAAGCTGGAGACGTTCCCCGACCTCGATGTCAGCATCATTAGAGCAACCAAGATCAACAAAGTGTTGAAGGCCATCTTGAAATTGGAGACGATTCCGAAGGAGGATGAATTCCAATTCAAGCCCCGGTCTCAGACGCTATTAGATAAATGGAATATTCTCCTGGCTAGCGATGCAGCCCCAAGCGCAACAGCACTAACGCCGGCGAATACTAACGGCGTCAATGGAACCTCGACGACAGCTGCCAAGAACACCAAAGAGTCCAATGGCATCAAGGATAAGGAGGGTACCACGGACAGCAAAGCAGAACCAGAGAAGCACGCAGCCAAAGCCGAGACAGCGGAAGAAGGTGTCAAGGACGCCAGCGAGAACAAGGAAGAAGCTGCCCACACCAAGGTTTGTGTCCCTAAAGGCGATGCAACCTCACAATGAGCTATCACTAACCCAAGGAACAGACTGCCGCAGAAACAGCGGCCCCAGCCCAGAGTGCTTAGGTGCCCGGCCTCGGGAGATGGGTAAGGATAGCGAACCGAGAAGAAGATAGGAATGGGCAAAAAATACGAGGCGTTTAGGAGCATTCTACGTAGTCGAAAGAAGCACACGTGCGTCGCAGCTGCTCGAACCAAGCTAATCCAGCAGGGGCAAAGACGTGTGGCTCGGTGTCTATTGATCTTATGTAAAACCAAACTGTTTCTCTCGCTGTCTAGTATCTTCGTGGGGGAAGACTGCTTGAAAGGATGCTTGGGGGGGGGGGGGGGGGGGGACTTAGCTGGATGACGGGATGGCGAGGGTTGAAAACAAGGGCAAATGATGCCGAATATGGCCCCCATGTGGTGTTTTCTGACTGGTCTGGTTCGGCCAAGGGCTGCATTATTTCCTACATGCGTAATTCAAGAGCTGTTACAAACTAGTACCTACTTTCCTTGAGTTATCAAGGAGTTGTGGTGATTGACCCGCTTGCTACAAATAAAAACAATTGCTTCGTCTCTGCTTTCTGTATTGTCACTGTGAAAGGTAGGTACACATAGGTAAAGTAATATCACCACAGGTTCGAGGTTCTTTGCTCACCAGCATGTACACAGTACCTTGCAGCTTGGTAGGGTGAGGTGGGAATGTACTGCCAGCTTGACGAATCAGCACTTGAGGTGAGCTCAAGCAGCCTGAGCAGTAAGTAGCGGGTACCTAGCTACTTAAGGTACACTAATAGTCCTAAGCCACACCAGGCACCCCCGGCTGGCCAGGCCCCCCACGGCGCACGTCATCAGCAGATCAGTGCCTGACCTTTTTGGTGGCACCGCCACTGCTCGGCTGGCTTGTACACGTACCCAGACACCAGAAACACCCAGAGCACAGTCGCAAACCTACCTAACCTTAACCTTGGAAGCTTTACAACGAACACCACTCTTGCTTCAACAAGTTGCATCTGGCGAGCTTAAGGATCTGGGGCGCATACCTACATAACCTACCTTCTGTACGACACAGCTAGGTGCCTACTCAAGCCAAGGTAAACTCTCATTCTTGTACGGCTCATCAGCAACAACACCTCGGCCCATCCCCCTCCCTCTGTCGGCCTGCTCCTCCATGCACGTCCTCTATCTTGGTCTCTCTCCCTCCATCTCTATATCTACGTTTACGTTGTACGTCTACCTCTCCATCTCTCTACCTTACTAACAACGCCGTCTCCCGTTAGGCAACCCCAATACTTTTGCTGCCGCTGTCTCCGACCGAGTAACCACCGCGACGTATACATCTTGCCCTGTCACCCTGATCGGCTGGTGAATCGTCGCGCGCGTGCGCATCCCACACCATGCTGCTCCGACTGCGAGGGCCCGACGGCATGGTCCGCATCACCATCGACAAAGATGAAAGCATAGGAGATCTTGGCCGTCAGGTAAGCTCTCCACCTTGCGACGGACTCCCGCGCCCCCGTATGCCTGTCTGTTGCTCTCGTTAGCTGACCCGACTCAACCTCTCGCAGCTACTGCCACAGTTGCCGTCGACGGTCGACCCCGACACCATCACGATATCCCCCAAGCCCCAAGGCAATGACTCGAGGAAGATGGTGGATATAGCGAGGGTCAAGCTGGCCCAGATCGGCTTTAGGTACGCTGCCAGCTTCCCACCCGTCCCTCTTCTCGCTGCCGCTGTTATGCCTAAGACTGACACTGTCAATCTCGTAGTCACGGTGACATGATCTTCCTCACCTACAGCCACCGGGATGCCGCCAGCCTTCCAGCAAACGGAGCAACTCCATCGCCCCTTGCCGCACCTTCGGCCGCCAACCGGCTGAACGGCAAGCCCATCCTCCCCACCGAGAATATTCCCATCGACCCCTTACCTGTCACGTCGCCAAGTAAGATCATCAAGAATCCCTGGGAGGTAGTTCGGCAATCTGCGCTCGACGATCGGCTCGATAGACAAGACGGCAAGATCACGAGAAGCCGGGACCGTATGTGCAAGCACGGCCCCAAGGGCATGTGCGACTACTGTATGCCGATGGACCCCTTCAACGCCCAATATCTCGCCGACAAGAAGATCAAGTACCTCTCTTTCCACTCCCATCTGCGAAAGATCAACTCGGCCACAAATAAACCGGAGCTGGGCAGCTCCTTCATACCACCCCTCAAGGAACCTTATTTCCGAGTCAAACCCGACTGCCCTTCCGGTCACCCCCAGTGGCCTGAGGGCATTTGCACCAAATGCCAGCCCAGTGCCATCACCCTACAGCCTCAGCCCTTCCGCATGGTCGATCATGTCGAGTTCGCTTCCTTCGACCTAGTCAACAATTTCATTGACGCTTGGCGGCGGACGGGAGCTCAGCGCGTAGGCTATCTATACGGCCGCTATGCCGAGTACGCCGAGGTGCCTCTCGGAGTCAAAGCAGTCGTGGAGGCCATATACGAGGTGCCGCAAGTCGACGAGGTCGATGGGGTGTCGCTGAATACGTGGGAGAACGAGGCGGCCGTCAACGAAGTCGCCCATCTGTGTGGTCTGGAACAGGTCGGGGTAATCTTCACCGACTTGCTGGACTCCGGGGTCGGCGACGGTTCCGTCATCTGCAAAAGGCACGCCGACTCGTACTATCTTTCATCCCTCGAGATATGCTTCGCCGCTCGACTCCAGAGCCAGCACCTCAAGCCGACGAAGTGGAGTGATACGGGCAGGTTCGGCTCCAACTTCGTCACCTGCATCATATCAGGCGATGAAACAGGACAGATTGCTATCTCATCTTACCAGGTATCGAATGAGGCTATGGAGATGGTTCGCGCAGATCTTATCGAGCCATCCGCTGACCCCAACGTCATGCTCGTCCGCGAGGAAGAGAAGGATGACGATGCGCTGAGCCGTGCCCGGTACATCCCTGAGGTCTTCTTCCGCAAAATAAACGAGTACGGGGCCAATGTTCAGGAAAATGCCAAGCCAAGCTTCCCGGTCGAATATCTAGTCGTTACGCTGACACATGGCTTCCCTGACGAGTCGAAACCCATGTTTAACACACCAGGATTCCCCATCGAGAATCGTGAGATAATGGGCGAGAGTCAGCAGTATGGTAATGTTGCCAAAGCGATCAGCGCTAGTGGAAACAATAAACTAGGTTCCTTGTCCGACTTCCACCTCCTTACCTTCATCCATGGGATGGGTGTCCTTTCTAAGGTAAGAACGCCATCAAAGTGCCCTCCGTCATATCCGAGCTGGTTATTTGTGGCATGACAGAAAATAAAGACCACGAAGCTAACGTATTGTAACGCTAGGATGAGGAAGCACTCCTTTGCAAATCCGTCACTACCCAAGATGTCACCGGCACCTACCAGCTTCTCTCCATGCCCGGCTGGCAGACATTGGAGACAATATTGCAAGCGACCGGTGAGACAATTTCCAGAAAACGCGGTCGTTCCTGTACTCCATCAAGTGACATTGAGGATGGCGTGCCCGGCGCTCAAGCGAACGGCGGAGTCACGTCGAAACATGCATCTAGTAACACCTGTCCACCATCATTATCATCGTCGTCATCATCATCATCCACTAGTGCTCATACACCTGGAACCGCCACCTCGGGAAAGTCTGCGGAACCTCTTGCTAAGCGTTTTGCTGCCGTTAGGCTGACGGAACGAACCGGAACCGAACCGCCCGCCTTCAAACGCGCCAAACTTGAAAACCTTTGAAATGACATAGCATCGAAATTCACGGTGGAGTGATGTGCCAATGAGCAAGGAGTAGGTGATGTCCATCGACCTGTCGCAACTATATTATAACGACATGTCGAATGTTCCAGGACCTACGGGAAACACCAGCTCGGCTGAGGTAGGGCGGAGTTGATATTCTCCCATTCTACGTTGCTGCATCCCGCGACACAGCAGTACGCGTTATGGCGACAAGGAGCACTGTGACCTTTTTACCCTTTTCATGGAGAAAAAGCGCTCGCATATGGTAGTGTTCCGAGGTCCAGGTCAGACACGCACGCGCGGACTCGGCCATGTGCCCCCATACTACTTACCTGAATTAGGGAGGTAGGTAGGTATATACCCATATAGGTCGGGTATCGAGAGGGCCCCCTTACATATACGTGCAGCTATCTGAGCCATGAATATAGCAGTGCACGTGACAAAAGGAGCACCACATCACGCTATTACCACCTCATCTTGCCTGCCCTTGCCTATCTCTATTGTCGCTTTCGTCTGGCTATTGCGTATGGATTTCCATGGCAACGCGTTCATAGTGCTTGATTACGGTTCTTTTGGTCCATACGGTGTGAAATCTTTTAGCTCTAAATGCTTTATGCTATATGGTGCTTGCGGGCCTTAATTCAGTAGCTTTGGCGGCAATAGATGGCGACGGCAATTCCATATTGTTTTTGGTTGATGTGCATTGCAAGATGGGTTATCCGGAATCCGGAACCTGAAATTTGTGATGAATGCCTAGGTACACCTACCTTATATCACAGCCTCAATCCGCGAATACATGCTACCTACCAATAACTTACTACCTTAGGTAGGTACATTGGTGTGCCAAATGTACATAGTAGATCATGTATTAGTGATGCCTTTTTTGGGTTATGTAGATTTTTCCGTGCAAAATTCTCCTCTCTACATAAATGTTTAGTACCCTACTCTACTCTATCGTAGGGTACCTACCTATATAGATGAACTAGATAATCTGGTTGAGAACCTTGTATCAGTATATATGTCGAAATACAGATTTTATAATCTACGTACGTATCTATGCCCGGTCCCGAGTGGGATATTATCAATAGATGAGATGATTCGCCGGGTTCTCGTAAAGATGTAATTATTTTGCAATTGAATGTCTCATGGAAAATCACGATTGATCTGACATCTTGGAGGGCTATGCGTTTTCTATATAAGATTGAAAATGGTCGGCGAAGAAGACATAAAAACTAACCTGAAGCATTCAACCTTGAGCATGATTATATACTGGCAATGCTGGTGCTCTGATAACACAACTTGAATGATTGCAATTTATTGCATCTTCGTGAGGAATAAATCATTTCGAATGTATACCAATAAATATTGACCCTCAACCCTCAAGATTACTCAGACCGCACTTTCGGAGGCAACCCGAGATATGGCGTATTGTGTGTCTCTCTACATGGGCTTTCGTGTACGAATAAGCAGAACTCGTACATAGCTCGCATAGGGCACTGCCGCCAAGCAAGGATTTCCCCACAGCGCTACAGTGAAGCCACAGTGGGCCGCGGCGGGCCTAATAACGGGCAGTAGCAGGGATGGGCCCCCTGTTTTGGACATGTTGCCCGATTCGTATTCCGCATCTTGCTTCATGTTGCATTATCAACCATACTACTCACCTCCAACCTATAACACCATACTATCACCATCGAGTCCACGCGACAACCGACTAAACGCCCCCTCGATTTCGGTGATGGGCTCGATGCCGGCCAGATGGGAATTGTCTGTGCTTTCAGAGGCAAAATACCAGCTCGGTCCTAGTTAACTCCCATCGACAGTTGATCGTGCGAAACTGCGAGGACGAACCGGAACGAGACCATACCTACTGCAGTACATCTCCAACTTAGGCCTACCATGTCGCGATGGCTAGGGCAACCCTCGATCAAGGGCAGCTCCGAGGCCTCACGCATGGCCCTGTTGACGCTGAGTACGATCGGCATCACCTTCGTCTGGGGCGTCGAGCAGACATATTGCACGCCATATCTCCTCTCACTCGGCCTGACCAAAAGTAAAACATCCCTCGTATGGATCGCCGGCCCGTTGTCGGGACTGATCGTGCAGCCGATCGTCGGTACCGTTGCAGATAGATCGACTTCGAAATGGGGCCGGAGGAGACCCTTCATATTGACGGGAGCTGTCATATCAGCCCTGCTTCTGCTGGTCTTGGGCTTTACTGAGGAGTTCGTCGGCTTCTTTGTACAAGATCAGAAGGCTGCTCAACATTTGACTGTTTCTACGGCTGTGTTTGCTATAGTATGTACACTCACACCTGGCTCTGCTTTCTTACCTCTGATCTATGCGCGACTATGCCTGGCAGCGACTGCAATATTCTGGACCCTCTACACCGTCGCTTATAGAACATCTTTTCTGACCGCCAATTGCGCAGTATGCAGTCGACTTTTCTATCAATGCAGGTGTGTACCACATGATTGCTCCAGAGGATCGATAGGACGCTCTACCTAACAACGAAATAGTGATGAGTGCGGCAAGGAGTCTCGTCGTCGACACTCTGCCGATTGAGAAGCAGCAGACCGGCTCGGCCTGGGGGAGTAGGATGTCGGCAATTGGTCATGGGTTTGCATTTGGCGCTGGAGCAATTGACCTCCCCTCGACGCTGGGGAAGTCTCTAGGCGAGACGCAGTTCAAGCAATTGACAGTTCTAGCTGCGTTCGGCCTTGTCGCAACGTGTGCAGTCACATGTTGGGCCGTGACCGAGAGGGTACTTGTTTCTCCCCCATCGAGATCAAACAAGGAGGGCGGATTGCATCAGGTCGCTAGTCACATCTGGTCAACCATCCTGTACCTCCCTCCCCGGATACGTGCGATTTGCATGGCGCAGTTCTGGGCCTGGATAGGAGTATGTAACCACTGCAGTCATTTGTTCCCTCTTCTGGCAACTCTCAGGGGCATAGATATGCTCACGGGTATCTATGCTCCTGAGACACTTGCGAACTCCCAGATCATGAGCAAGTTTACCGTAAATGGCAATTACTGACTTCAAGTGGTAAAAGTGGTTTCCGTTCCTGTTCTATAGCACAACGTGGATTGGAGAAACCTATCTACGATATGACGCGCCACATGCGAAGCAGTCTGCGGATGCTCTGGGGGAGGTTGGCCGAGCCGGTAGTCAGGCATTTATTGTCGTAAGTTCCTGTTCCAGGTGGACCCCCATGACAGCTGCGGCTTCTGCCTTCCACATTTTCGGTAGCTCACGCTTCATGATTTGAGATGTTGATGCCTAACATATGATTTGGCTAGTATTCAATAATCACTTTCTTTGGTTCCTGGTTTCTTCCGCTCATCATCAAGTCGCCCGATGACCAAAGCTATACCCAACGACCTCCTCAAAGCCTGCAGGGTGTCGTATCAAAATTCAATGCATACAAGCCTGACTGTGAGTGTGATTCTTTCTTACTTGATTGTTGTGCCTCTTAAATGACCATTGCAACAACTGACAACAAATGATTTAGTATTGACTGCGTGGATATGGGCTCATGCGACTTTCGCGGCAGCAATGCTGTTCGCTCCGTTCGCCAGAAGCTTTAAATCCGCGGCCACGCTCGTTTGTATTTGCGGAATGTAGGTTCAACTTCTACCCAGAGCTCGTCTAGATTTCGGCTAACTCGAAAAGTCCCTGGAACATCGCTTCATGGGCACCGCACGCTTTTATGGGCGTCGAAGTGAACAGATTGAGTAGCGGAGGCGATGCGTCTTATCGCCGCTTGTCTAATGCCTCAGTCGAGATGGCAGAAATGCACGGCGATGACGATGCCAAGGCAAAGTCTGGTGGCGCAAGTGACGCCGGCGTCTATTTTGGCATTCTCAATATCTACACAACGATCCCACAGTTCATAGGAACGATCATATCAACAGTTGTGTTCAGCGTACTGGAACCTGGGAAATCTCCCGAACTCGCCCATGGTGCCCATCCAGACGAACATCACAGTACAGATGGACCAAATGGAGTGGCTGTTTGCCTGTTCATTGGTGCGCTGAGTGCCATCGCAGCCGTGTTTGCCACGAGAAGAATAAAGTCGATGTAAAAAAAAAATAGTTGTAATCGCAGCTTGCATGACTGCTAGATTTGGAAGTCTTCTTTGTAAGAACAGGAACAGCGATGTGTTGGGCGAAAGTTTCTTTGAGTGTGCTAGATAGAGCAACATGGATGTTGTAGATACCTAGATTTAGGGGTGCCAGGCACCTTGGGCTGGATGAATATGGATATCGGCGAAATCTAGCAGTTCATAATTTGAGTTATCTCGGATCTGCGACCTTGCTCTTTGACCTCCTAAAAAGATCGCTGCACATGGAAGCTTCACAAATTGGCCAATCAGTGGCTAGTTTTTGTAGTCCGAGTCTCAAAACGTTGTTGAAGTCAGGTAGATTTTAGATGTTCCAAGGCGCTCGAGTTCGCTGGTAACTCTTATTAACATGCTGCACTGCAGGGTTAAGCTTACATAATTGCACGGGCACCCCACCTTAAGTTTTAGGCTCGCAGAGCATCACTCTGCAAGAGTTACCGACGACCTTCGCGCAATCAGGTTCCACGACTCTGGTAGACTGCAGCTGTTTTGCTCAATTGCAGCCGTCCATCATGGTAAGCAATCCCCAACTTCCAGTCACTTTACTTCTACAACCACGACGGCCACTTACACAATCCACCATTCGCCAGGCACCGGTAGCTCCCACGAAGCGGCGTTCTCTGCGCGCAAAGCTCGCAGCCAAATCAGGCGCCGAGCCACACGCCCCACGAAAAGCGCCCCGACCGGACGCCGTTGCGCCTTCCACGGACGGGTTCACGAACACGAAGAAGGATAAGCGCATCATCAAGCACTCGACCTTCATCTCGCGCGTCGAGAAGGCGCACCGGAAACCGCTGAAGCGGCGGCGCCCCGGCAAGAAACTTGCAACGAACCTCGACTCCCTGGCCGACGCCCTGCCGGACCTATTTGCCGATGGTGAGACGGAGGAAGGGTTGCGCCAGCTCCGCGAGGGTAAAGTCCGGCATAAGAGCATCAAGATGAGGAAGGGTGCCCTCAAGAAGAAGGAGAAGATTGTTAAGGGAGAGATGGATCGCTTCAGCCATAGCCTCGCACAGCTGAATGCCATGGGCGTTAGTAAGACCGACTCGGATATGCAAGTCGAGGGCCAGGGCCAGAGCCAGGCTGGAGATGCGCAGACTCCTTCGGAGGCGCCACCCGCGCAGACGGCCAACAGGTGGGTTGCTTTAAGGGGGTTCATCTCCTCGACTATGGAACAGAACCCCGCGTTCGTAGCGAAGCAGGGTGGGAAATGAGTATAGAAGGGTTCAGCGAAGGATGTGAACGGGTGTGCAACTCCTCCCGAAAGCACGTCTCGGCACAATATAAAGGTGAGGAGATTGCCTTAAATCGAGGATTATCTAGTACTAATGCTGTTATTTAAGCTTGGTGGCGGGCCATCCCCGAAGACCACTTTGAGAATCGACAGAGCAGATACAAACATTATCTCTGAAAACAATGCTTCTGTAATGGCTTTTCATCTTTTTGGTGGAAGCATTACCCGAGAAGTGCTTGGGTGATAGTGTTGCAAGACCCGCTGCCATATGCAGCGTCGAGTTCTGCATAATCTACCGGGGAGGCAGAGACTTGCCTTGGTCATCAAGAGAAAGAGCTCGGCAATGGAGATACCTCCAAAGTATGCATACCTAGGTATGGTATGATTTGTTCATACCGGAATTTCGGTGACTGTGACGAAGAAGTTACAGCTATCAACCCTGCCCAGCTCGCCCAGTCACTAAATGCTCATTGGTTGCCCAAATTTGACTCTTTTTCTTTTTGATCATGTCTTGAGACTGGGAACTGACCATCTCAAGCGCCTCTCACATCATGAAAACTCAATGAAATGGCTAGACGCTTATTATTGTCTCACACTTGAATAGAATCAGGGCGTCGTTTGTGATGGTCGAACTTGCACACTTGGCGGAGCTCTTTCAACTAGAGAAGGCGAGAAAGCGGAATATGTGGTATGAGTTATTATGGATAGCTCTGCAGAACCGTGTATTGTGCTACTCTGTGAAACCGGATGAAGTTTGGATGAGTATTGTGTGCTTAAAGGCTGAGTTTCCAGCTTCGAGTTCAATTATTTTTCAGTTGGCTCAGACAGCGCTGTGGACTGGCCAACGCAGACCATCCGTTTCCGAGGGATCGGCGGAAATCATCTTGCCAAGTCGATGCTAGTCTCGTTGAAGTCTGGACTTCTATGCAATGTCGATGGCAGGTTGTCGGTAATGACGAGTGCCTGATAAGTGGCTGAGCCACGAGACACGACACTGTCGACTGTCAATTGGTACCTACGAATACCAAGTCTCATGAAGTGAATGTAGATACTTCAAGGCTATCGAACACACTGATTGAGTTGTAATAGGAATTGCAGAACATTAGGTGCCTGTAGCCGTACCCTGATAAATGGATGCGAATTACTCCGTATGGCGTTGCCCATTGCTGCTTCTGCTTTATCGGTCGGTCACCTCTAACGCCAAGATGTAATGCCACCAGCCTGTAGTATCCACCCCCGCATACATGTAGCAGGGGCAGGAGGTACCTAAGGTAGGAGGGTAGGAGGTACATGTAGGTACCTAGTAGTTGCATCCATTTCAATGCCCCGCTACAGCATTCAATTCATACCCATGGCTCACCATGGCAATGGCTCGAGGGATTACCGTAAACTGCGACCGAGAAGAGCGTGGATACCAGCCGGGCCAGCGTACTTTCTGAGTTAGGTAGGTACTTGTAGGTATGAATATGATTACATGAGCTTGAGCATGAGCTGGAAGCTTTCAGGTTGCATCGACCATTACCTAGTAGTACTTTTTTGCTCTGATGAATGGGTGCATAGCAGACGAAGCTCGAGATCAAGCCCGAGACGAGACATTTGATTGCATCACAAGCCTGCCGCGCCCCCTCTAGCATCGTCACCTTCTGGCCTGCTCCGACCCCCCATCGCGCTCAATCCTTAGCAACCTAAACCTTTGGTTACCTGCGACCAGGAAACCGGGCTGTCATTGGCACTAAGACAGCTCGACTGCCCGGTAGTTCGTTCATTCTCTGGACCCTCGTCTCCCGCATACTTTCCACCTTTCCCCCATTGCTAGCAACATCACTGCAATTACCAAAATACCAAAATACCATACATACATCGCGACAACATTCACAGCAGCATTGATTCTTTCCCGACGAACAATTTTGAGTGCAACCGTGACCATCACATAATCAAGGAAGCATTAGCACCACCCCGCACTACACTTGCTGCTGCCTTGTCTCCAGATCTTAACTTTTGATCTGAGAACGACAGCGGCTTCACCAACGACCGGCATCTCAGCTGGCTGGCTGCCCAGTCACGCCTGATTCTACTATCGTCTTCCTTCCGAAGTTGCCGTGCGTCTCACCTCGTAGTAATCATGCCGTTCCGCGAGCGAATTCAGCGGCGGCTGAACGACAGCGTGAGTTCATTGCGAGAATCCTGTCTTGTGTCGCAGCCCGTTCTCATTTGGGTCACAGCTTTCTCCGACGCCGTCTCCAACCCAGCCTTATTTATCGTGTAAGTTAGGCACCACACCGCCAAAAAAAAAAAAACCCCCAGGCTAACTTCCGCATAGATCACGACATACTCTGTACGCTACACACTGATCGTCCGAGGTATCGAGTTGCATGGCTGACACGGATCTCTTAGTGACGTATGAAGACATCAAATCCCTGAGACATGACTGGCTCACAGATAATGTAGGTGCTGCTGCCTGTGTTGCCACACTCCGGGCTGCGCCTGTTTGCACACTTGTCCATCTCGGCTTGCTGACGACTCTAGAATATCGCCTTTTGGGAAGAGTTCCTGGAGCGCGAGGTGCTTTCCAAGTACCCCCAAGCGCATATTGTGCTCCTTCGACCATCAATGACCTTTCTGTTGATGAAAAACAAGGACTCGGAGATGGTGCGATCCGCATTGCCGAACTTCAGCCGGATCACTCACATCTTCTTACCGGTTAACGACAACCGGAATGTATCTCAAGCAGAGGGCGGCAGCCACTGGTCGCTGCTCCTAGTGAGCATACTAGACGGCGTGGCCTTCCACTATGATTCTATGGACGGCTCCAACAATAACGAGGCGTGGGAAGCCTCCAGAAGATTATCAAATGTCCTCGGGAAGCCACTGCGCTTTCATCACTTGGTCGAGTGTCCCCAGCAGGAGAACGGAAGCGATTGCGGCGTCTTTGTCTGCATCATCATGCGACACCTGTTGGTTAAGCGGCTCCTGTCTGTCAACGCCGGTGAAAAGATCTCAATGAGCATGGCGCACAAAGCCATCGACAGCACTGGTGGACGCAAAGAGATGTTGAAGATAATCGAGAATCTGCGAAAGGAAGGCGAGCGTAGGCGCCTCACCCCTGGCAGCACGCCACCAAGAATCGAATAAACCTTCATCACAGTCAATTGAGTTGACCTGGGGCGGGCGCACACAAACATTGCTTGTTGTGCAAGCATCGCTCAATTTATCGACGTATTCGGCTCAACAAGTTGACATACGATTCTACGAGTTTTCTCACAGCATCAACAACATCAACTCTAGTCCACCGCAACCAGCTTGATAGGTTCCGACCTGCCGATGCAGATCTACCTTTGCTAGATTGGACAACACTAGTGCCCCTTCAGCGAAAAGCCGATGCTGTTGCTATTCCAACCTTGGCATTCAGCCGTGAAATTGACTTGGAACTCAAACCATTTCTCAGTTGTCCTCGAACGGATGACGGTGAGTTCTAGAGCAAAAGAACAATTTGAGGGTCCAAGGACTAGTGGTCAACTTTGACCCAAACATTTGCACTGAAGACATACCTATCTGCAGCGTGATCGCCCTGTTCGGTTAGATACTACGTGAGACGTGGAAGTGTTGAGATGTATATGTACATGTGGGTAATTATATAGTATATTCAGTTGGACGTGAACACGATATTACTTACGTGCCTCCTTAACGTACTATTTATTCCCCGCCGAACATTGTTGCGAATACACGTCGTGTTGCCAGCTACCGTATCTTCTGCAAGCGCTATGACGTCCAAGTTACAAATGAAACCTCCTGGTGGAGTAAGTATGCCATGCCTCATACCTCCCCATTCCTTTGCCAATTGCTATCTATAAGTATGCCATGAACTCCACAAGCCATGCACCAGCTTCCTGTCGAAAAAAAAGGAGACTGTCCGCAAGGCAGTTCTGTATCCGAGAAGTGAAAATATTCTAGTTGCTAAACCTCGAGAACCTACTACCACACCCACGTTCACACTGCGCAGTAGAGTCGTGTCGCCTAGGCTGATTATGAGAGGTCCCGTCCTACATCAGCAAACGCCAGGCACCGAGAAGCAGGGCGGCGAATCCAGTGCAGACGCCCATAAGCCACTGTAGGGTCTGGAACTTCACCTGCTCGAGCTTCTCGCGCAGCGCGGCGACCTCCTGCTCGATCTTGGTCTCAGTCTCCTTGATCTTGAGTTCCTGCTGGGAGGCCTCCTCGCGGATGCGGCCCTTCTCGAGGTTGAGGTCGAGGCGGACCGAGGCCTGGGTGCGGCCGATCTCATCGCGCAGCCGCGAGTTGAGCTTGGTGATGTCGTTGGTCAGCCGCTCGTGCGCGGCGCGCGTCGTGTTCGACTCGGTGCTGTCCGCCGACAGCAGCTCCGACCGCAGCTGGGCGAAGTCGACCTTCTGAGTGTACGTCGCTTTGGCCGCGTCCTCGCGCAGGACCATCGTGCGCGTCAGGTTCTGGATACTGAAGAAGGGGCGGAGAGAATCGCCGGTCAGTTCTTGTTTGGGGTGGGAAGGGAAGGGAAGGGACGCCGCCCTGGGATGTGGGGGGGAAGGAGCGTGCGCTCTCAACTCACCTCTCTTCTATGACGTTGTTCAGAACCTTCATCATGGCGACGGACTGTTCCTCGGTGAAACCCTCGCTCCGCAGCCTCTGGACGAATTTGAGGGTGTCGAAGTGGTGGTCTCTACCCCGCGGCGCCGTTGCGTGGAACGAGCGCCGCAGCGACGGGTGCTTCTGTACGATGGACGGTCTATCATTGCGGGAGTTCGACGTAATGGGTCGTGGGTATTGAGGTCCTGAGTGAAACGCTGCTGTCCTGGGACGCTGGGTCGCTGTGTTTGACGAAGTTGTGGTAAACGCTGCTGATGCTCGTAATGCACCTTGTGCTGCTGGCCCCGGAGGCCCCGTCCAGCTAAGCCGGGGGAGAAGGAACCTGGGCAGTGAATGTGCCGCCATGGTTCCCGTGACGTTCGCCATGTTGTTCGTGTTATCGGATGATCTTGTTGTTGATAATGGGCTTCGCTCGAGATGTTAATTGTACTCGTAGTCATGCGCTTGTTACGGCATGAACTTGGCGATCTTCGGGCCAGCGCGCCATACCGTAGGTACCTAACCTCAATGCGCTCCTGCCGCTCATCGGCACGGCACCTGAGCAGCTACCTACCGAGCTAGGTTAGGTACCTACCTATGCAGGATTGCGCCTGCCTGGGCCCTGAGGTGCTCAGTGCTCGGGAGTGCAAGGGCTGGGAGCAGTGTGGCTTGGAGGCACCGACACTAGCCGACTCCAGCCAAGTCCAGCCAAGTCCAGCAACGTGGCTGGTGCAAGCGCCAAATTTTCCAATATTATGAGGCCCAATCTCTGCGGCGCCTTTTCTCTCTTCTTCTTCCTTCTTTATTCAAATAAAACAACGCAAAATAACCACATTCTCGAGACACGCTTTACGCATTTGATGCGAGGTCACCCTCTGGTGATCCAAGACCATCGAACTGTCTCGGACAGAATGGAGAATAGATAACATCGAACAATCTTGGGTGCGGTGCCTTCCGCCCTCATCGAGGGCGGTGGGAGGGATCGCAATGATTGAGCGTACATACAAAGTAAAGAGCGAATGCTCATTCACGTGCCCCAACCGGCTTCGGTGAGTACTGAAATCGTTAAAATGCTTCGTTATCGGCATGGATTGGCATGGCCAACTCTGTTTTTTTCAGAGTCCGGTCTCCAAGCATTGCCATACTCCTGAGTCCTCAGTAGAATCACCGACGACGCCGTTGCTTGTGCCACGCTGTCCACGAGCACCAAATTCGTACCTAGAATTCCACGACCACAGAGCTACCTATTCACATGTATCGCAATGGATATTTGCAGCCAGCCATCCAGCTTGCCATCCCAACGGACCCATCAAAGTGCTCTGTAAGGTTCTCGATCGAGATGTCCATGTCAGCGTTGCCTGCTAGGCCGATGTGTTGATTGTACCAAATTGAATCGCCCACATTGGTTGACTGTGCGGCTAAGGGAGGCTCTGTTCATGTTTATCGACGCTCAATGTGGCTACGCCCAAGCCGTAGATGCGATGCAGCTACTCCTGATCTTGTTCTGATCTTGATCTGTCTCGGTAGGCATCGGTTCGGGCTACTTGATGTTGACAGACAGAAATGACAGTGCCTTAGGTATCAATAGCGGCGTTTACTTTGCGAGCTGTCGAAGATGCTAATCACGCTAACATTGCCTGCTCAAAAAAAGAAACCAACTCGCCAATCTTGACCTTGACTCATACCAATTGTACGATCCATTGATTTGCATTGCTTGTTCTGCATTTTAAGGCGGTCACAGTCACGCTCGTCACGATCCAAGAACTGGGCAGGTACTAATACTAATTTACCTGAATCTTCTCATATTAGCCCCCGTCTGATTCGTCAATGCTTAGGTACCTTAGCTGACCAAAAACAGCAGGTAGGTGATCCATGCACGTCGGGTCAGGGTCAGTTCAATTCCCCCACATTCGTCATTTCTTCGAACCCCTCCAAATTCAGCATCGTCATCCTAAATTTCAACATGTCACTGGTTCGGGGGCGATGAGGGACAGGACAGCCTGCAAACGAGCCGAGCATTGGCAGCATTGGATAAGTACACGTAGCTCCTGTGATCAGCAGCGGTGCGGCCAAGGGAAGCCTTTAGGTAGCGGGGCTTCGTCGAATGAGTTGGGATAATTGGCGGGACTGGTAAAGTAAAATACCACAACACCAATCTTGACCAGGTAACCTTCAACCTTGGGTTACATCAATTGAGGCCATATTTCTGTACATACATAGCTCTTTCTTCATAATGATCTATCTAATGAGCTGAGCATCTCAAAAGCACTACGAATTCTGATATTACTGATAGCACTATCGCCAATGTGTCTGTCTGTCTGTCAGCTATCATCTATCGCAACCCCATCAATTTTTTTCAGGGACGGTGAAGCTACCTACCTGTACTGTGGCATTTGATTGGTCACAGCTCACCCCGCCTAGCCCACAGGCTCCGGTATTCGCAGCTCGCAGGGCTCGGCAGGCATCTGTAGTGCCCCGCCTAGTGCCAATTTGGACTTTTTCAGCTCTAAATTCTAGTTTATCAGGCTTATCTGGGAATTGTGACTGGGACATCGGGAGCTGTACGGTGCCGAGTCAGACTCGCTCTACCGCCGGGGGTTGTGACTTTTCAGATATACTTGGCGCACCCGATACTGGCGAGACTGGCACGACTGGCTTCCTACCACTTGCTGCAAGTCAGTTCCTCCTTCGAACGGCCCTCGTCGTCGTCGCCTGCATCTTCAAGGGGCCCCAATTGATCCGTGTTGCAACTTGGGAGCCGGGCACTCACTTGCCGTCTGGCGAAACCCTAACCCCCTACCTCACCTTCACCTATCTCGGGACCCAAGTCAAGTAACACTTAGGTGGTACCCCAGGTGTTCGCCTTCATGGCTTTCTCTACCAAGATGGCAGGCCGGGCGCCTGCGATGCTCATGCACGGCCGACGACTGCCCGGCGCTGCCCTGTCTCGCAGGACGCTGACTGCGCCCACCCTGCGCTCGCCTTCCCAGATGCTGCCCGCGAGCCAGACAAGCATATCGACACAGAAGCGCAACTTCAGTTTGACCCGCGCTCGCTGCAATGCCTCGGTTGCCGACGTCCAGCAGGCGCCGAACCCGAAGGCTTACCTGGAAAGCGGCGTCATCAAGCCGAGGGATATCGTCAATGTCAAGAAGGTCCTGGTCATTGGTAGTGGTGGCCTGGCTATTGGACAGGCTGGAGAGTTCGACTACTCAGGTACGTGTCTTGAGCCTGTCCCTGTCGAACGTCCGGCCGTCTGTGTTAACACCCAGCCATAGGTTCTCAGGCGCTCAAGGCACTCAAAGAGGCTGGCGTTGCCTCGGTACTCATCAACCCCAACATCGCTACCATCCAGACCAACCACTCCCTCGCCGACGAGATTTACTACCTTCCTGTCACCCCCGAGTATGTATCTTACGTGATCGAGAGGGAGCGACCGGACGGCATCTTCCTGTCATTTGGTGGCCAGACCGCGCTCAACCTGGGTGTGCAGATGCAGCGCATGGGTCTGTTCGAGAGATATGGCGTCAAGGTGTTGGGCACCAGCGTCCACACTCTAGAGCTCAGTGAAGATCGAGACCTTTTCGCCAAAGCCCTGAACGAGATCGATATCCCGATTGCCAAGTCCATCGCCGTTGGCACTATAGAAGATGCCCTGGATGCTGCCAACACCGTCGGCTATCCCATCATTGTCCGTGCTGCGTATGCGCTCGGTGGTCTGGGGTCCGGTTTCGCGAACAACGAGGAAGAACTTCGGAATATGGCTGCTCGGTCTCTAACACTGTCACCGCAAATTCTCGTCGAGAAGTCCCTAAAAGGCTGGAAGGAGGTCGAGTACGAGGTCGTTCGGGATGCGAACAACAATTGCATCACTGTCTGCAACATGGAGAACTTCGATCCTTTGGGTACACATACTGGCGACTCGATCGTCGTTGCCCCTAGGTAAGTGAATATTGATCTCATCTCTGTCACCATTGTGCCGGCAGCTCCCGTATTGAAGACATTCGTCCATGGACCAATGTTCCATTTCCAGGCCTTCCTCGCGAGCCTATATAACATCTCCAATCTAACGGCTGCTAATTCGACGGACCACAGTCAAACTCTAAGCGACACTGAATACCACATGCTCCGGTCGGCTGCCATCAAAATCGTGCGACATCTCGGGGTTGTTGGCGAGTGTAACGTTCAGTATGCCCTCCAACCAGACGGCCTGGATTATCGTGTCATCGAAGTGAATGCCCGTCTTTCGCGTTCGTCAGCCCTGGCCTCGAAGGCTACCGGCTATCCTCTTGCCTACACAGCTGCCAAGATCGGCCTCGGCCACACCTTGCCTGAGCTTCCAAATGCCGTTACAAAGACGACAACCGCCAACTTCGAGCCATCTCTAGATTATATCGTGACAAAGATTCCCCGCTGGGACCTGTCCAAATTCCAGCACGTCAAGCGTGACATCGGCAGTGCCATGAAGTCGGTCGGAGAGGTCATGGCTATTGGTCGCACGTTCGAAGAATCATTCCAGAAGGCTATTCGCCAGGTTGACCCCAAGTTCGTCGGCTTCCAGGGTGATAAGTTTGAGGATCTTGACTACGAGCTTTCTCACCCGACCGACCGAAGGTGGTTGGCTGTAGGCCAAGCCATGCTTCACGAGGCATATACGGTGGACAGAATCCACGAACTCAGCAAGATCGACAAGTGGTTCTTGTACAAACTCCAGAACCTCGTCGATTGCACCCGGGAAATGGAAGCCATCGGAAGCCTAGAGGGTCTTAAGAAAGGACTTGTCCTGAAGGCCAAGAAGCTAGGCTTCTCTGACAAGCAGATTGCCATTGCAGTTAAAAGCAACGAAGACGCGGTTCGCGCTCATCGTCTGGGCATGGGTATCCGACCATGGGTCAAGAAGATCGACACACTTGCTGCCGAATTCCCCGCCGACACGAACTATCTCTACACGACCTACAATGCCAGCACCCACGACGTGACCTTTGATGACAAAGGCACTGTCATTCTCGGCAGCGGTGTGTACAGAATTGGCAGCTCCGTCGAGTTTGACTGGTGCGCCGTCAGTGCTACACAGGCTTTGAAGAACATGGGACAGAAGACGGTCATGATCAACTATAACCCGGAAACATACAGTACCGACTTCGATACCGCGGATAAGCTTTACTTCGAGGAGCTAAGCTACGAGCGGGTCATGGATATCTACGAGCTCGAGAACGCATCTGGTGTTGTTGTGTCTGTCGGTGGTCAGCTACCTCAGAACATTGCCCTCCGTCTCCAGGAAACTGGAAAGGCCAACGTTCTGGGCACCGATCCCAAGGACATTGACAAGGCGGAAGACCGACAGAAATTTTCGGAGATCCTGGACAGCATCGGAGTGGACCAGCCTGCTTGGAAAGAGCTCACATCTGTTGCGGAGGCTGAAAAGTTTGCCCAAGATGTCGGCTATCCCGTTCTTGTCCGCCCTAGCTACGTGCTTTCAGGTGCGGCTATGACGGTCATCCGCAGCCAAGAAGACCTCAAGGAGAAGCTTGAGGCTGCCAGCAATGTTTCTCCCGACCACCCCGTTGTTATCACCAAGTTCATTGAGGGTGCGCAAGAAATCGATGTTGATGGTGTTGCCTCCGAAGGCAAACTCGTTATCCACGCTGTTAGTGAACACGTAGAACAAGCTGGTGTTCACTCCGGTGACGCCACCTTGATCCTCCCTCCGGTCAATCTTGACGACAACACTATGGGTCGCCTGAAGGACATTGCCGAGAAGGTCGCCAAGGCATGGAAGATCACTGGTCCTTTCAACATGCAAATCATCAAGGCAGAGAACCCGGATGGAGGAGAGCCGATGCTCAAGGTCATCGAGTGCAACCTCCGCGCTTCTCGGTCTTTCCCCTTCGTTAGCAAAGTTCTTGGCACCAACTTCATCGATGTTGCCACTAAGGCTCTCGTTGGCAAGGAAGTGCCCGAGCCTACAGATCCCATGGTTGCCAAGCGAGACTATGTCGCCGTCAAGACGCCTCAATTCTCCTGGACCCGTCTCGCCGGTGCTGACCCTTTCTTGGGCGTCGAGATGTCCAGCACAGGTGAGATGGCTTGCTTCGGCAAGGACCTTGTCGAGGCCTATTGGACATCGCTCCAATCCACAATGAACTTCCGCATGCCCGAGCCTGGTGAGGGTATCCTCTTCGGTGGCGATGTTAACAAGACATGGCTGACCACCGTTGCCAATTATCTTTCGCCTCTTGGTTACAAATTCTACGCCGCTGGTAATGACGTTAAGCAGCACCTTGAATCCAGCACCAAGGACAAGGTCAACGTGGAGGTGATCGAGTTCCCCAAGGAGGACAAACGTGCTCTTCGCGAAGTCTTCCAGAAGTATGACATTCGCGGAGTATTCAACCTCGCTCTAGCCCGTGGCAAGACCACGATGGACGTCGACTACGTCATGCGTCGAAACGCCGTCGATTTCGGCGTCCCGTTGTTCATGGAGCCTCAGGTATGTACAATCAATCTCGCAACCCCTATTTCTCTCCTCTTCATCAGAGGATGACAGCTAACCCCTCGCATAGACTGCCATCCTCTTTGCTCAGTGTATGAGCGAGAAACTCCCCCGAAAGGAGGGAATTCCCTCGGAAGTCCGCCCGTGGTCCGACTTCATTGGCGGAAAGCCCTTGTAATCTAAGAACCTTGATCTATAAACTCTATATGTATCTGGCCGCCCCCAGTTCCGCGCTATCGCCATACGGCGTCAGCCAACCCTGGATAGGACGAATTAGCCTACAGTGACAGGACTTCGTTCCAAAATACTCCATTCCTATTGCATTTCATATTATGGACAAGGTCTATTGGTGGGTCTGTTTTTTTTTTTTTTGGTCTTCTTTCTTATCTTTTCGATACAGAGTCTTTTGTATCACTCTGCGGAGTTATTAGCAATGGTAGGGGGCAATCAAAACGGGAACCGGGCTTGGAGACAAATCAAATTGAAGGATAAAGAATCACTCTGATCTCACCTGGTTAGAGCGAGTTCAAGTGGTGGCGAGTAGGATACACTAGGAAAGGAAGAGGGCCGAAAAGTACTGCTTCGAAATATTTACTTACTTACGAGGTTGGCGGATCCATCATGAGATCTTTCGAGACACATGTATGTATGTGAGGTATGTAATGAATAAAGTGGGCAATATCAAAGAATTGACGAAAAAAAAAATATTCTCCTTTGATTCCCTATCATGTCTCTATTGTTCAGTGATGGAACAGCTTATAACTTCTGTTCTAATTATAAATAGAGGCTAGAAATATATATATATCCGATTTGTTGAATGATTATTACCTGGTTTAATAAAGAACTTATTCAAAATCGGTCTTTAGGTTATACAATAGTAGTAACGGGGCCAAGCAGAATGTTTAATCTAGGTAGGTAAGGCATATTGTAAGTAAATACCGACGTTGTGACTATTTTTACACTACACGCTAGGTAACCCCACCTTACCAATGAGGTCAACCAAGAAAAAGCTCCGATCTAGGAACGTGGGGTTACCTATATGCGCAAAAATTAGGCGCTCTCCAGTGCTGCAAGCAACACGAAGCATTGGACTCGTAGATATAAATAAGTCCTCATAGCTATTGCACCTACTTAACGGCTGGTGCGTCCATATAGATGACTCATTGAAGCCAATTGCCTTATCACCTACAACTTCACGCACACACATTACCAAACGACATCTCTGGAGAGAGAAACGATATACTGCCTACCAAGCGCAACACTCAACCGTTTGTGTCATCCATCGAACGTCCGTTGCGCGCTCCCATCGCTAGCAAAATGGATCTCGTGAACCAGTTCGTTACCCCATGCTCTCTTGCTTTGCGACATGGCTAACGAGTCCCCCGCTATGCTAGCCTCGAAGGGAGGCTCCTGTTTGCCGTACCCAAAAGTGAGTTCGCTGCTCTGGTACGTTGGTTATCCGGCTAACCCCCGAGGTAGAGGGTCGGTTAAACCAAGCCGCTCTCGATATTCTCCAAGGCGCCGATATCCAGTTCAGAAGAGAACACCGCCTCGACATCGCCCTCGTCAAAAACTTGCCCATCGCTCTTATCTTCCTCCCCGCCGCCGACATACCTACCTTTGTCGGGGAGGGCCAGGTCGACCTGGGAATCACTGGATACGATCAGGTCCAGGAGCACGATGCCGGCGTGCGTGCGCTTTACCAAGCAAGACGGTTTTCGGGGGAGATAACCCCGGAGGAAGAAACCGCCCAACGTGGTAGAGGATCTGGGTGTGAGACGGTGTTGGATCTCGGCTTCGGCGCTTGCAAATTGCAGGTACAAGTGCCCAAGAACGGCGCCTACAAATCGCCAAAGGACCTCGTCGGCAAGAACATCGGCACCAGCTTCGTCCACCTGGCCCGACGATACTTCGCCGACCTGGAGATGGAAGTGGACGCTGCCGCGTACTCAGACAAAGTGCCTGCGGGATTTGCTAGCAAACTACGAACGACAATCGTCGAGCTGAGTGGCAGCGTCGAGGCAGCTTGCGCGCTTGGCGTGGCCGATGGGATTGTTGACCTTGTTGGTAAGTGCCGATCATGTCCGGTTCGTGCATGAGGCATTGGCAACCAGCTAGCTAACCAGCCCATCCAGAGTCTGGCGAGACCATGAAGGCGGCCGGCTTAATAGCGATAGACACGGTAGTCGAGAGCAGTGCGATCCTGATCAAGTCTCGGAGCCCTAGTAACCCCGAGCTTGTTGACCTCATTGCGCAACGAATCCGCGGCGTCATCACGGCCCAGAAGTATGTTCTGTGTCAGTATAACATACCGAGAGACACCCTCGCTGCAGCGTCCCAGATCGCGCCGGGGCGGAGAGCCCCGACCGTGACGGCGCTGGACGAGGAAGGCTGGGTCGCCGTCAGCGTCATGGTAGAGAAGAAGAAGATTGCTCCCATCATGGACGAGCTGACCAAGATTGGCGCGCACGACATCCTAGTACAGGATATTATCAATAGCCGCGACTGAGTTGCGCCCAACAAACATGATATCTATCTATATCCGACCGTACCCTGCTGTTCCTCCTGCCTTACGTTTCTGCTTTCCCTTCTTGCTGTAACTAATGGATAATCAATCTGCTCTGTCCACTCTCGATTTCCATGTTCAACATATTACCACGAATGGCCCATCCCATCTGCGAGGGGGATTTATTCAATGACTCGAATGTCTAAGTTATGCCGGGCAGCTAGCTACCTAGCTGGGTGAGGCAGGCATGCAGTGTGAAGAATAAACAAAACCTTCACATATCTTGCCATTGATTAACTAATATTATGTCTGCTTACCCTCATAATAACCACCCGGCATCAAATGAGATCGTGAATAATCAAATACTCTTAATGCATCTATTTTTCACACTACGGGGCAGGCTCGGCAGGCTCGGCAGGCTAGGGTGCATACCGTACACGTACAGCATCATACGTTACGGTATGCGTGATCCTTGCGCCTAGCATCGTTGATCATATACGAGTAGTCAGTCACTGGTCCAATGATCGTTTTTGGAATGGAGCGAGAACGCTGGGCTGGGAATTCACGTTGCGATGGTCCTAGCGGGAGCTAGGCACCCGTACAGAACCAGTACAGCCCCGAGCCCCCTATATTAGGCGGGCTCGGGCTGTACGCAGGTACCGGATGCTCGGAGCGATGATGTTATAAAGCGGAGCGGTTTTCCACTTGGTGCCTGGACAGAAGAAGCTTAAACTGCCATTGCATAGCCCGACAAGTTCCCATCTAAGCCCCCAATTACTACCTACATTAGGTACTCAGCTTAAGCAGTCTTCTCAGAACCCGAAGCATCCATCCTTCCTCCGTCCTCGTTTTTCGTTACGGTTTCGCTACTCAATCGGCGACTTGTGCTGTCGAATCTTGTTGGACACTTATGTAGCATGAGCATGGCCCTTTGAATTAGTTAGCTGCCGAGATATCGTATGGCGCCCGCATCTTGGTGGTGCATCTCTTCTCATCTCATCAAGCCGTTGCTCTTGCTGGACCAGAACAGGACTACCAAAATATGAGTACCACTGCACCGTCATTAGGAGCTGCAGCCAGCGAAACGACCAACTGGCAGTCGAAGGTTTACAAGGTCAGCATCATCCCAATCTGTCAATGCTATGGACGCAACGGGTGGGCATTGGCCCGTGTTGAATGAACTCTTATTTTAGAGTTGAATCCACCAAACTCAACATTGTCCTCTTGTCTACCTAGAGTATTTGACCTTTCTGCTCACAATGACTGACTCTAGACCGTCGTAACTCCCATAAACTTTGTCACCTTCCTCCTCTCTCTCTATTTCATAGACACCCGAAACCGTGCGCGGCGCTATCATCAACACGAGACAAACGAGAGGCGGCCGTGGCTGCACCGACTACTCTACCAGCGACTTTCTTCGCCATATGACCGGATAGAGAAGCACCAGAGGCGGTCGTCTCCACCATCAGTAACTACCACTCGTGGCCTTGAAACTAGCACTCGGAACGCAGACGATGCCGCTACTCAGCCAACGACAGACGCGTGGTACTACCGCACGAAACAGAAGAAGCTCCTGAAGTTGGAAGCTGCGGATGCCTTTGCGTTACGGGACTCGATCATCTTTGCTATGTGCTTTCTCCTCGTCTCGGCTGGCTGGCTCCTTTGGCAAATACTTGGTATGGTCAATCGCTTGGCATCACAGTGGGTTTGATTTCCAGGGTCCTCGACGAGCTTGGACTCCTGGGTGCGTGTGATCATGAATATCCAAGACTCATACAGGTTTGATTAATGGGGCCTGTAAGTACTTCGCTTACTCTCACTTATTCCTCTCTCGGGGTTAAGAAATTTGGTGGGCCATCGTCAAATACTGAGCACAACACGAGGGCCTGGATCTGATGTAAACGACAGTTATTACCTCATGGCCCCATGGAAGGCTTTTGAAAATTGTGAAAAGTAGAGTTCAAAATGAACGGAGATTTGCATACTGCATAAATCTCTGAGTTATCTTGGTGTACATAATCTTCCGAAGTTCCCATGTTAACGTCCAGCCCTTCCGTTTCGGACAATGAAGAGTCACGAATGAGAATGGAGGAAACGTGGATCTTTTGTCCAATCGCGTGTAGAACTCTCAAGATACCGCATTGTAGCTGTTTGACAAGGGTGTCTCCAAAGCCTGTAACACAAGACAAAGTCGCCAACAATACCAATTGTTCATCAGCTTGAAAGTGACCGCGTCGTCTACCTGCTTTTACAATGACGAATTGCACGACGCCAACGATGTTGACGTCATTGCAACTAACATGGGCGAATTAATTCATGACAGAGGCCACTAGCGCCATTCGCCAAATCCATTATCCACCATGCGCGCGACAACATCTAAGTGCCTCCTCTACTAAGTACTAACCTAGCCTCTCTCTCGACGAGCAACCCGAGGGCTGGAGGTCTTTTACACCATGACCCGACTGATGACCTCCGAGTTCTGCTTTTGGCATTGAAATGTCGCTTCGATGATTAGTTTTCCAGCGAATTCTTTTGTCTTGGCTTTTGTTAGACTTATACGCTCACAAAATTAGACTCTCGCCCCCCCAAAGATTGTCCTGCTTGAGCCGTTGCACAGCATTAAAGACCACAGCTGCCTTCCTCAAGTTGCAGCGACTGACTGGTGATGGAAGGTTGTGTCAAGGACTTGTTTTGAACTCTAGGATCATAGAGTCTCCATCATGTTCCAACAACCGCCATCTTCGCCAGACTTGGCGAGCACGTATCGGGAGCTGTACAGAGCCAGATTTCGCGCCGATGTGCAGGCCGGCACTACCATACCCTTCGTGGTGCCATTGCACCTTCTTGCCTTATGGGTCGTTCCAACTCTCTATATGGCCATCCCACACAAGAACAGACCCTGGCTATATCGCGCAAGGTGGCTTGTCCTGGCCTTCGTCTGCGCTTTCAGCTGGCATATGACCAAATACGTGTCGAGCATGAACTTCGCCGCGAGCTATGGTGCCGGGCTGGTGTCTGCATGGGCGACAATCTGGAGCTTCACCCTCCTAGTATGGACCAGACCACAATGGGACGCGAAAAGAGTAGAACGGCGAAGGATCACACCGCGGTCTAGCAGCAGAGCCATGTTCGTGTTAGAGCCGAAGAGTTCTCTTGATGTTAGCCAAACTAGCGGTGTGCTCGTGAATGGGAGCAAAAAAGCGAATGGTGTGAAGCAAAGAGAAACACATGCTAAACAGTGTGTTGTGGCCTCAGAGAACATGAAGAGCAATGGAGCGGAGACAGGAGATGATCCTCTAACAAAGGGCATACTAGCTCTCAATGATCAGAATAAGAACTCTCAGCGCCTTGACGAAAATACCGCTCTTGAGCTTAGTGAACTCGCACGAGATAACGAGTACGAATATTATTGGCAGGAGTACCCCGCCGAAGCATCATTCGGAACTCGTCTTGACTGGGTATTTGACATCGTGAGCTCATTTCGCCTGACCGGTAAGTGTAACGTGGCGTTGTAAAGAGACCCAAACCAAACATGGTGCTAATACCCTCTTCAGGCTGGAATTGGGCATCTTCATGCCTCCCACCATACGAGCCGCCTCCCAAAGTTGGCTCGTACCAACTCCCACTCGAGTATGGGTCTCACAGGAGCAAGCAAGGTTACGAACGAACCCTGTCGCGATGGGGATTCGTTCTCTCCCGTTACTTCCTCAACTTCTTACCCAGCTACATCATTGTTGATGTTTGTGGTACACTTATGACAATGGACCCGTACTTCATCGTCGGCCCCGACCACAACTACCCCCTGCCACCGCATCTGGCTTCGTTACACCCAGTGCTGCTCTCTCTCCAGCGGACAACTATCGCATTCGTTGCGATACTGATCGCGCTGCAATACGCATGGAACGCCGGCGCCCTATGCCTCGCCATCTACGGACCTGCGGTTCTGGGCTTTCGCGCCCACCCCTGGCACCTGCCCTCCATGACAGGTTCGTTCACAGAAGTGCTGGATCGCGGACTCCTCGGGTTCTGGGGAACGTGGTGGCATCAGACTTTCCGCTTTGGGTTCTCGGCCCCGACCAAGTGGCTGATGTGCAACGGTTACCTGCCATCGTCTCGCAGCAAGGCTGGGAAGATCATAAACCCTATCGTAGGTGCTATCGTGGCCTTCGCGCAGTCTGGGTTGATACATGGCGCGGGCAGCTATAGCACTGTCCCGGCAACTCATTATTGGGGCCCACCCCTGTTCTTTGCACTCGCGGGTCTGGGGACAGTAATTCAGTCTGTGCTGTCTCGATCCCTAGGACGCCGGGCCGAAAACTTCCCTCGCTGGTTGCGTCGTCTAGGGAACATAACGTTCGTGTTTCTTTGGCTCTGGGCTACCAGTGCTCCTCTCTGTAAGTGTTTCTCTTTTATCTATCACTATCAAACATTTTCACCCAACTAACACCGCTTCTTGTAGTGGACGACTTTGGACGCTGTGGCATATGGCTTTGGGAGCCTGTCCCAATATCCCTTGCCAGGGCCGCTGGACTCGGCGTTGATAGACGTATATGGCGCTATGATAGAGATTCCCTTCCCAGATTGCAGTGGGGTGCCGATGGTAGGTGGTGGGAGACGGGTATTTCGATCTAAGCAAATGCGATCGAGGTATGTGACTAGAGATATGTTAGCAAGTTTAGAGATCCGGTTACGGTATGCAGCGCATAAGCATATGCATCATGAATGCGGTGCTAGGTTTTACCTTGTTGTTGTTTTCACATAGCAGATACCCAGGAGCATGGTTGGGATAGAACAGACCGGGGGATAGGTAGATGAGATATAGAATGAGTAGAAAGCATTGGGAAACGTGCAGTACCTAAGCCTGGATAGCATTACATCGCCGACACGATCAATGGTGTCATATGGCTCTCTCCGCGGGAAAGTATATTTCAATATTTAGGAGTGTTACAACAAGTGTTAAGCGTTAGATGTTGCATGATAATGAGGGACGAGCTCGACTATGCCTAGGGAAACATCTGTGCATGCAGGACGCATTGTCCAGCGCCTATCTACAGGATAGTTTGAACACGGCCATGCCGAATATGCTTCACCATGCCCAACCTGACGATTTCCGCCTTCAGCCATTCCAACACCTCACCGTACTTGGATTGCTTGCGACAAAGCACGTCTTGGAATGCGTGGTACGCCAGCCTCAAACGATTTTTGTTAGTTTTAAACTCATCATCACGCGGATTACTCGGCAACTCGTTCGGATATAGACTTACCACGCCACCTCGCATTTCTTGACGTCGCAGACATAACCAGGATATCGGAGCTTTCGTGTCCTGCTAACGAGAAGCAGGTATGCTGTGTCGACTAATTTCCCAACAGTTCCTACGCAACCGATTAGAAAAACTAGTCCCAGGAATGATAGATGGGGTACTTGACGTACGGATGACGATGTACGCAGGCAGCTGCTTCGGCGCTGGTAAGCAGCGCATATAAGCCCACATCTTGGAGGCGGTTTCTATGAATGCCTTGTGGATATTGTTCAGCATAATGGACGCAGAGTTCAACCCTGTATCGAAAAATATAATATGGCTCTGTATTTTGAATGCGTCTAGATAATTAAATGAGAATCGGCATGATCACTGTTTAGATTGTGAAGACTTACTGAGAACCTTGCGCTGAAAGGTTAATCCGGGTATTCGGCTGAACTCGACGGTGAGCGAGTTATATACATCTAGAAATGTCAGTGTGATTTCGATCAATTCTGGGGCTCAGGATATTACCATCGTTCCGATGTTGATTCGATGCGCGAGCTATATCGAGTGTCTCGGTGTTGATCAGTGTACCACAGTACGGAAATAAGTTGCTATTGTCCAGGCTCGAGATCTGCTTGCCATTGACTGTCAGGTCGAAATTGACAAGACTTTTCCGGGGGTTCACAGTGACGCCGTATTCTGGCACACCATTGTGCAAAACCTCGACGAGTCGCGCTGCTTTGCTTCTGTCGGTGGTAATCAGCAGAAAGTCGTCAATCAGTCGCATGAGCAGGCAGTCGTCAGAGGCGAGGAACGGGAGCACATGACGCTCTAGATCTGCGTAAAAGTAATTGCATAGCGTGGAAGACAATACCGAGCCCTGCGGAATGCCCTGCTTTTGTCGGTAGAATTTCTTGCCAACCTTGACAAGATTCTGCTGGATATGGGACGCGACTAGTTGCAGTAGCTCGCTTGTTTCGTATGATTGTTGATAGAGATCGACAAAGACTGTGTTTCGTTTCGCCGTGATTTGCATATTCTCGAGACGCTGGATGAAAGTAGAGTGGTCATCACTCTTCAAAGCCATTGATGGCCATCTCTTCGAAGCTTTTGGTTTGGAGGTATGACTACTTCCCTGGGTTGTAATGCTGGGACCTACTTCAAGGTATTTCGAAATTCGATACCGACGTTGCTGGGGTATGGAATCCAGCAAACCTACTATAGCTGCCTGAGGAATGGTGTCAAAGGCCGATTGTACATCCACTTTCGCGAAGTAGAATCGTGAAGAATCAATGGGCATCCCGGCTTTGAAGAGCTTCATGCGTTTGTAGATATCACCGACCGAGGACATTGCTGAGCCCATCTTTTCCGGGTTGATTATCTAAGACCATTACGTTAATGATGAAATGCTTCACTTCAATACTAAACTTGAGGACGAGTGGTTGTACCTTTTCAAGTTGAAGAACCGTGTGTGCTGGTGTTAAGACTTTGTTGATGCCTGGGCCTAGTTGTTTGGGGTTCCCCCTGACAGGTACTCTTTTACGCAGGTTGGTAATTGGTCTCATTTGCGGCCCTTTGGGAAGTAGCCTGATATGGCTGAAACCAAGGAGCCGTGAATCGAGTATCTTTTGCGCGTCCAAGAGGCTGACTTCTTCTAACATCTCACCCTTTAATGAAGTCATGACAGGCTCTACCAGAGACCGCCAAACATCGTGACGGAAAAAGAAGACACGATACCTATCGGTATTTGACTCCGTTACGTAGAAATTGTCCCGAACAAGGGGTATCAGCATAGAATCGAAGAGATAATAGAGAAACTCGTTCAGAAGCTCCCGTCTTTTCTGTACGTCGGTCAAGGATGTTTTCTTTGCCAGAAGATGCGGAGGTGCAAGCCATTCTATGTTGCTCATCTTGCAACTATTAGTTTCGTCCAATCATTAGAAGCAGGGGACCACGGCGAGACTCACTTCTATATTTTGCGTTAGTTCGTGAAGATTCATATTTTCAAAGCGTCTGAGCGATATGAACTGATCGATTCTCTTCAGGAACAGTAGCTCATTCCGAGCAGCATCAGCACCATTTCCCCAGAACCCTCGAGGAATAACTTTTTTGAGAACTGCTTTGCAGAAGGATGAAACTTCAGTAGGTGATGTGGCTAATTCTGTTATTGAGGATGCCTTGCTACTGTGTCGTAGCTGTACTGATCTCTGATAATATGTCGTGGCTTTACTTCTCCTATGCTTGGATTTCGAGACTGGTCCCTGAATCTTGCCTGGGCGTGATTGGCCATCAAAGTCATTTGTAAGTAGAGGAACCTGCGAGAATTAATACTGGCGAATTGACTCTAGGTTGACAACTGTAGACATACAGGGCAATAATGGTGAATGAGCCGTGAATAAGAGCAGCGCTGATGAAGAACCTGAAGCCTGCGAACTAGGTCTTTTGCACACCCCCGGAGTCTTTTGGGAAGCTTCACGCGCACCCGATCGTCCCTGAGCTGGCCAAACTTTTCAAAAATTTCTTCTTCTCGAAGAGTATAATCCTTCAGGCGCTGTGATGTTTCCCTATGGTCGACCTTGCTAGTGAAGACATTGTGGAGCCCAAATTGTCTAGGGAAAATGTACATCATCACTTTGAGAGTATGAGGTTCATTCTGTCGAGTACAAAGGGCTCGAGTCTCAACGCTCAATCCTTCCTCGAAGTTCTGTAACGGAGAGCGATTCAATACATCTACACGGTAATTAACATCATTCATTGAGGCTGAAAGGTCTAGATCTGCACTGCATACGGATATGCTTCAGGCCAAATTGAACTTGACCTCGATTGTTAAGTGCGGGTTTGGCATAAAACATCCGGTTTCGCACAATGACAATTTCCGAGGAGGTTATGGTTACTGGCGTGTCACTGGTAGACACTGACTTGTATAGAGGAACATTGGATAGGGACTTTCCTGCATTCGTTGTGAGTGTTTGGTTGATGCGCCGACATACTAGGGTAACCTACCGCTTAGCTGACAGATATTGTTTGTGCCAACGTCAATGGCCATGAATATAGCACAATCAAGAAGCATATCTATCATGATGTGATCACCGGACTCGCCCAGAAGGGCCAGAAGCTGCGGCCAGGGGGATTGCTGTAGTGCTTCGACATAAGGATTCGGCCGGACTGCTCGTAGCCCTAGGCCCCCATTCCGACGGAAGCCATCGCAGAGCAAGTGATCAGGCCACTTGGCTGATTTATCTCTGTTGAACAAAGTTCTTACAACATATTCTACAATCTAGAGGACCTCAGTCAGTCACTCATGCAGTCAGGTTGGTTTTCCATTGCGGATGTGTCTGTTGGAAAGTAATGTGCCCGGCCACCGGCTTACCAATGCCTGTGATTCAGCAAACCGAGCCTCGCCATTGGAGATGGTTACGTATAATTCGTCACCTCTTTGCGAGAAATGCTCCCACTCATCCCTTCGGCGATCATCCTGGGCTGTTGGCTTGGGTAGGCCCACAAGCGTAGTGTCAAGTAAGGCACCGAGAGTTTGCTCCAAGTCGGACAAGGGCGTATCGGGGGATTTGCTGGCATTGCCAACTGCAGAAACCTTTCTCCTCCTGATTCTAGACGAGGGTGGTAGTTTGCTCAGGACATATTCGCGGAGATTCTGAATTTGGGGGTAAAATTGACTTAGGATGGGATGTTGGGCCCGCGATTGCACCGCATTCGGCGATATGGTGCTGCCGTCCTCCTGCTTGGAAGGCTGAAGGTGCGTTGAGGCTTCATCCAGGGCGGTGATATGACGCTTTCGCTTCCTCGGACGAGCCATCATCGATGGCACGTACCTACTCGTACATGCAACGCGTTGCTGCAGTTGTGCGCCAAGTATGTGAACCTTTACGAGTACTTCAACGAAGATCGGGGTGGAGTCCAGCAAGTGTCAGGCCTGAAACGTGCTATACAAGGTATACTGCAGACACGCCGATTTGGTTGCTGGGGGGATTGAGGGAAAAGCCTATTAGTCTCGCCAGTGATGCTCCTGGAGAGTAGATTTGAAAAGGTGTCGGCTTTCCCGTCACTGTTGATGCCTCTGTATTCAAACGGATGTCTCGAGGTATGTACATGCATGTATTGGGTACGCACAGCTCCATGGATCGATGGCTGGGATTTAGAGTATGGCATGTACTCAAAAGAGTCGCATAGGTAGGTGGTACCTAAGTAGGTACCTACCTCAGATCTGACCTACCTTTTAATTCAATTGGGCTGCATTTCATCTTTTGCATTTGTGTAAGTGAATATCAGCTCGTATGTAAGTACTTATGCTGAATCTGATTATGGAGATACTCAGTCGAACCTGTCCATCATTCCAGGTGTGTTGAAGCTGGTTTTTCGTTCGTTTACTTCCAAGCAACCAAGGTTGGACTCCAGCTGTTGTTTGTTCTGGCTTTGATCTTTATTTCGCTAGTACCGTCCCCCACCCATATTGTACCTCCACAGAATACTCGTCTATTGGCTGCCCCCAACCAGGTGGATACCTACGCGGGCACCTAGCTGGCGATCTTCCAGCTTCACAATGAGAGCTTTTCTTGGCAACGCTTCTTTCATCATTGGCATCCAGCCTGGCCAGCCTCGGATCCGTCAGGACTCAGACATATCAGTCATGTATGCACTTGGGTATTTCCATCATGTTCTCGCATACCTCGCCGTGGCCCAGGCAAACATCATAGTTGGAGCCTGCCCCCCACGTCGCTGTCTAGAACCGTAGCTCGTGGCTGTCGAGCGACTCCTCCTCCCCACCTCTTGTTGTTTCTGCCAGGAAGAGAATCGAACCCAACCGAGCATTGTCCGTGCATTCCTGAGGATGCAAAGTTGTCCGATCAGAAGTGCAACTGGGAGGAGAAGGGGATGGCCCCCCTTTCACTACTGTGACACAAGTTGTGATGTCGGGCATCGTCCGGGCGTTTTCGAGCCGTGCCACAACTGTTCGTCAGGCTTGACAACCAGCATGGCAATTGACCAACCGCTGCCGCGACGCCATATGTTGCCCCAGCCTTTGTGTGTATTAATAGGCGACCGTTAGATAGCCATCGCCGCGTGGCAAGGCGCGGAGGCTGCATCGGTCGGCTACCCCAATCATTGCTAGCCGGCACCCATCCGGAACCGTCTCAAGTATGCACGAAAAACAAAAGGGTTCCTACATCTTCGGATAAAGCAGGGCGGATTGCAAGTACGGGCCCTTTAGCAAGACGGTGGATCAAAGGTGCAGTCAAATGTAGGTAATTAGTATGGATTTCATACCACCCACCCAACCTGCGTCTTGCTGCCTTTGCCGCCTGGTTTTGAGCTGGATTGCGCAAGCTTGACTTACATTAGCCAGATGGCATGGCTGCCGCAGAGTCCATTTCGGGCGCCCGTACGATTAGTAACCTGTTTCCAAACCGCTCGTTCGCTAACTCACTTTTGTAAATTTCAAGTTATGGACAGCCGTGCATGTCGTGATGCTCAGGTGACACACACTCTCCATCCCATCCACGATGGATGAAATGGTTGTCTGCCGTAGCAGTGGTATCAAGAAAGCTGAAATGTTGAACGCAGTCCTCCTAACCTACCGCACACATTGGTTACCAACCAAGCCAACCCACTCGCCCACTGGTATTGATGAGCTGCCAAACATGGTCGGACCCCTGTTCTGTTTCCCCCTCTGTTTGTGTTTCCTGTGCCCTACATAGATGCGTTGTCATGAAAGAAAATGTCGACGGACGCCGGAACCGCAGCCCAATACCCTGCTCACTATGGCCGAGCAGCATGCATGATCCTCTGCCAGCTGTTCACTGTGTCAGATTCCCATGCAAAAGATTTGCATCCTCGTCACATTTCCATCGTCGGCATCTTCATTTGTTGACACATCTGTCACGGCGTGGACCCTCGAGGTCTCACACATGTGTGCTTGCGATATGGACGCTTGCTCCCCCACAGGAAGATTTCGGCAAAGCCCTCCGGTTTCGTTCCTCTCCACACGGAGTGATATCACGGAGGTACTAAGATACCTTCTTGTATCGGTGAGCAATGCAAAGAAAGCTATTGCAGGCCGAGACCGCATCACCTTGGACTGGTGCGCAATCGCCGTACGATGCTCTTGTCCACATATACTTTGTTTGGTCTAGAATGGCATCGCCGGCTGGCTCAGGTGCAAATACAGCGACCAAATTACCCCCGTCGCTAGTCGATGTCTCCGTAGTGCCCTGCAGCGATGGTGTGCGTGTAAGTGTAAGTATGCGTTCCTGGGATGGTAACATGCTGGTTACTTTGAGTGCTATACAGGGCCGGGTGAGTATTTCTCTTCTCAACGGCTGACACGTTGACAACAAGGACGTGGTCCTCTTGTGGCGTTGATCAGTCAATTTGATACCTCAATACTACCTGTCCGCGGCCTCGGTACACTAAGTGAGTAAGCCTCGAAGCTTTTCAGTGGTGATGAAACGAACGTCTCTGTAGAATGCCATATCAATCACATGTAGCCAAGGCTGGCAGCCAGCTCGGCTCCACGGTCCACTGCATCATCGACCGAACTAAGGTACCCCGTCAGCCCAATGCCCGGACCACTTACGTTACTGCAGGCCATCAGGTTAGCTGCCCATCAAGTTCTGTCTACTTTCTGACACACAAAATCCAAGACGATAGCAAGATATTGAAGAAGATCATCGACTAATATGCCCATCATGGAATGTGTCTTGGTGACGGCAAACCTGAAAGGAAACCAACGGGGCGCAAATGAGGGCCGAACGCAAGGGAAGCGAGCTCATTTTTGGTATTCGGTGCTCTTGAATGCATTTACTTTTGGTGAAATTCGAATATGGCGAATCAATCAGGCCTGACAGCAATCGGGGTCGGTGACTGCCACTCGGCAACAACCAACAGGTAGCATGTGTAACAATTCATCGTGCATACCGGCCAACACATCGTGTCCCCCTGTCAAGATGCAGTCGGTTACCTGGGTTGGTGTAGTGAAGGTAACAACAAGTTTCTCCCTGCGCGGGCGTGGGATGTCGTCTGTTTTAGTGCCTCATGTGAGTCAAGACACTTCTGGACTAATCCAAACCAGCTGTTCCCCCCCTTCCCAAATTGCATTTGCTGCCAGGACCTACTCGTAGCTTTCATCTGATTTTGGAGATAAGGCTCTGCTTCTCCACAAGGCAGGATTGCCAGCCCCTGTTGGCCACCCATCATTACAGTATGTGTGTATGCCTCTGGGACGCAAACATTGACAGATATGCGTGTCAAGGTAGCAAGCAAAGCAACAGAGCTCACAGCACATAGGGCTCGGTGGCCATGTGTGTTGAGCAGTTCGTTTATTTATTAGCGTCCCTCGCGGGCTGTTCTGGTGGTGACGGTGGTGTTGGGGCGCGCACGCATAATATGGGAGGGGATGCACGGTCGCGCGCTAGAGCACTGGTGCTGTTGGAGGTTAAGGGGTCTAGCCCGGATTGGGCATAAGGCGAGTACAGGGACGGGATGTACACCTAGGTACAAGCGCAAGCGGGCGGGTCTCCTCTTAGATGCTTCTGGCCCAGCTTGCGGCCCCTTCCAAACCGTTCGACATGTCGAGCCGAGCGAGGCCACGGACGCCCTTAGAATATTCTTGGTGAATTCTTGGGGTGAGTCCTTGGTGAGCCTCGACAAAGTAGGCGTCGGGGCACGCCACCGACAGCGTACCTACCTACCTACCTAGGTACCGGATTGAGATTTAGGTGAGTTGAGAGGTGTGTAAGTGCGGTTGGTAACCTAATGAGACCGCATTGCCGTAGGTACTTGTACATGTATTGTAGAATGAGCCATACCTAAGGTATCGTGCCCCACATGGCGACACCACAGAGTCAAGTTCTGCGTAGAGCACACACAGTAGGTACCTGTTGGAGAGGTAGCCGGAGAGCAGGGCAGGAGCAGGTACCTAGCAGAATTGGGTAGGTCGAGAAGGACTCCAGGACTCCAGTTCTCTACCTAATGGTCAAGAACTCGGGCAGGAGGTAGTAAAGCAAAGCAGAGCAGAGCAGAGCAGAAGAGCACGATCCCTTTCAGTTCAGGGCCTCGCAGGGCCCCCCTTCACGTTTTGGCCTTTTCGCACCCAACCCAGAGGCAGATCCATTCCGCGAGTCGACGTCGACATCCACATGTGCGTCAGAAGCAGCAGCAGCAGCAGCGTCGACTGACCTGCCCTGTCGACCCTGTCGCCCTGTCGCCCTCCTTCTATCACCAATTCCACACTGCACTGCACTGCACTGCACTGCATTTGCATTGTATGTACACTTGCACTGACTGACTGCACTGCTGCACCCGTACCCGTCAAGGAGGAGACCCGTCGACTTGACTGACCCTGACCCCCATTCTGGGATTCTGTTCTGGGATTCTACTCTGGGACCTGCCTTGCCTGCCCATCCGTGCCCGTCGCCCCGTCTCCGCCGTCAAACACTGATCAGTCATCGTTGATTGGCACTGGCGCAGTTCCGCGCGCGCGCAGCAGCAGCAGCACCAGCAGCAGCAGCACCAGCAGCACCAGCACCAGCAGCACCAGCAGCAGGCATCCCGTCGGCAACGCACGCACACCTCACGCTCTCAACCCTCTGGCACCAGTTCACAGCTCAACCGCCAAGTCGAAAGCCAGCCCAGCCCAACCTTGGAAGGCCTGCCCGGTTGAGGCCCGTCTCCTGTCGAGCTGCCCAGATCCTGCCCAGATCCTGCCCCAAGGGCCAGAAGGGCGAGCCAGGAGAACCAGGAGAACCAGGACTGCCCCGGACGCCGCCCACCTCGCCCGTCTCGGCATGACCCCCCTAGTCGCCAATGCCTATACGACGACGTGTGTAGCATCCAACGCGACCCGTGGACGGACCCGTGGCCCTGCTGCCCACTCGATCGCCCACTCGCCCACCCCGTCTTCCCTGACCTGCGACGTGCGGGACGTGCTGGACGTGCTGTGCGTGACCCATTAATGGTCGCCGTGACATTGTCCTGGCCGCCGCCAGCATGGACGCCAGCATTCGCGACGACGACGACCATCGCCTTGGTACGACGCAGCCCACCCGCAGCAGAGCCAGCACCACCACCGCCAGCACCGCCAGCACCACCATCGACGCCAACCTGGGATCCCCGTCCATCCCGAGACGGCCGCTGCGATACCACAACCCGCGCCCCCATCAGCACTACCACCCGTTCGGCCAGACGCATGAGAACGGGCACGACGACGCCCACGTTCACGCCCACGCCCGCGACCTCGATTATTTGCCACCCCAACCCCAAACCTCCTCCCAACATCACCCCCTCCAGCCCTCCGCTGTCGCCGCCTCCCTAGCACCGTTGCGGACGGCCACGGCGACTTCGACTTCGACCACCCTCGATGACCCCTTGTTCGAGTCCCATGCCGCCAGCAACCACAACGCCGCCCATGCCAATGCGATAGCGAGCATCGAGCCCAACGGCTTCTTCGATCCGGACGACTACTACCGCATCCACCTCGCCGACTCGATGGCTTCCACCCTGCCTGCTACGCGGCACAACCGAGATGCCTCGCTGCGATCAAACGGAAACACTCCGGCTCCCAGACAAGCCGCCATGTCATCGATCCGATCTGGTGTGAGACCCTCCGTTCGCTCTGTGTCAGCTCCCGTTGAAGATAGGTTATCCACTGGCGCTGCGAGACCGAGACCTGCCGCCCGAAGTGGAAACCAGCCTAGTGTCAAAGACTTGACTAAAAAATTCGATCAGCATGCGACACAGACGAGCACCGGCGTCGTGCGTAAAATCCCTTCACGCACGCCTGTCCGAGAGGCACCGGGGTCAGGAGCGAACGGAACGAACGGCGCGAGCGGCCGCCCCCCTCATACGACGGGGCGACCAGCACCAGCTGCTACCGGGTCGTTCTCCGGCCGATCTAGTACTACGACTTCGCCAGCAGCGCGGCCGACGACGCAACGGAACCGGACTGCGCCTGGGAGTAGCTCGACTAGCAGCTCGCAATCCTTCGCAAGTCGCATAGGCAAACCCCGCAACCCCCCTAACACCCACTCCCAAACGTCGAGGTCTGTAACCAGTGCAGCTCCCGATCCCGTGGTAACTGCATTCCCACCACTCGCCGACCCCAACGGCCTGCTCTTCGGCGAAGTAGGGCCTTCTGAGGTGGGTGCTGGATTAGCCGGCCACGGAATTGATAACGCAGCCGGCAGGAAAACGGGTGGATCGAGTAACCACGGCACCCTGAATCGCCGTCAACGAAGCTTCTCACATACGGACGCCGAGCCTTCTTCGCCCAGCGATTGGTATCGCAACCCGAAAAGCGGACCTGCCAATACAAGCGATGTCGGTGCGAAGATATATCACTCGACTCCGAGCCAGAATCGATCCCGGAGCTCGCAGGGTTTCACGAAACCCGTCCGACGAGAGATTGCAACTGCTCGGTCCTCGCGGCCCAAACCACCAACTCTAGATACCTCAGGATTGCCATCATCCTCGAAGTTGCCACTGTCTGTTCGGAAACAAAGTGCCCCGTCTAGCTCGTCCAGTCCAGACTCCCCGCGATCCAACTCACCCTCCACAGTTCGAAAGCCCCCCGTCCCAGGCAACAGAATCAACACCAGACAAAGTCCGACGCCTAAACAGCCATCTCCCCTCATCGCCTCTTCAATGAAACGTAAGCCCCGACCGGGCGCAATCACTCCTAGTGGCAACACTAGACTCAATGCCTACATTTCAGCACCGCTACCCAAGCTATCGCCCCCACTCAGAAGCTCACGGCCGAGGCAGCCAGTATCAGCTGCGTCCACCATTAGCTCCAGAGTCAAGGCAATCGAAAGAGATAGATCTCCTAGCAAGCGAGACGCCAAAGGTGGCACAAAAGGCGCCGATCCTGCTGCCCGTCGAAAGAAGATTCCAATGGGTCCAATCGACTTCGAATCTCGGAGGGAGCAAATCAAACTTTCGTATACCAAGTCGCTCCGAGAAAATGAAGCGCGAGCAGCCACTAGAAGGGCAGCCCAGGAGAAGAAGAAGAAAGAGGATGAAGCCAAGGCATTAGCAGTTCAGGCCGCTGCTGCTGAAGCTCTGAGAATCCAAGAAGACGCGCAGACAGAGGTGACAGGTACTGATGTTGATGCTGAAGTTGATATTGATGCCAGTGTTGATGCTGATACCGATGCTGGTGTTGAGACAAATGCTGGTGTAGATGCTGAGGCTGAGACTGATGCTGATGTTCAGAATGTCGCTGATGCAACTGCCCCAGTAATAGAAGCTTCGGTAGTGCAGACACCCGAACCTTTAAGTGAGAACCCTACTGATATGGAGGGGTCTGATGCATTAAACTTTGAACCGGCGCAGGCTACTGCCACAGATGTCCGACTCACCGAACTATCCCTTGCATCTAGCAATACAGAGCAAGCGCAAAAACTAACGCCAACATTATTCATACCTGGAAGTTTTCCAAGCCCTGGATTCCATGACGAGGCGCCGCCGTCTGCAGTCTCAAATACTACGGAATTCGACGCCGAACCACAGACGGATCCACCTGTACGCGAAATCCCTGTCCTCCACCCTAGCTATGAAAGCCAGAGTGGCATTGACGAAGTCCACCACCCAAACTACCGAAAATCGGAGTACATATCTCCTTTTGATGACGAGCCTGCAGCTGATGACGGTCTCTCTATCAAGATCGCGTTAGATACCTCGTCCGATTCCGCGATAGACACTGGAGGGCTGCCTATGCCTGAAGATGATATTAGCACAGAGCAGGAATTGCCAATCACGCACCAGGAAGTCGAGCACACAGAGGAGGTGGCACCACCCTCGCATCCAGAAGACGAGCATACACAGGAGGCCGTATCACCCACGCACCCAGGGGACGAGCATGCGGAACAGGGGGAACCGGCCACGCACCAAGAGGAAGACGGGCACATAGAACAAGGGATACCCGTCGAGGATTACGAAGAGCAAGAAGTTCCCGTCGCGTATCACGAAAACGAGCATGCGGAACAGGACTTACCCGTTGCGTACCAAGAAGACGAGTACCACACCATACAACCGCATTCGCCATCATACGAGACGAAAGTGACGATCCTTGGAAGCGACGCCGATTTCACACCTTCAGTAATTGAAATCCAACAAACCGGCTTCTCCGCCCCCATAGAAGAGCAGCAAGACGCCGCTGCGAACGTCACCGAGGTTGATCAGCTATACGCCGATTCGATAAGCGATCCTGACAGGTATACTGCTCAATTCGATGATGAGCTGGCCGAACCAGGTTCCGGTCTTAGTGAGATCGCAGAATTCTTCGTTGGCCCGTTACTCAAGCAACGCCAGGAAAACCTGCAGATCTCTGCTACGCCTGCTTCCCAAACGAATGCTATCACCGAGGCCGATATTGGAGCGGAAACCCGTCAAGACGACTCTGAAGATCTACGTTATTCCGTAGACTCCAAAAGAACACTGGGAACACGTCCCAGCTTGACCGTGCCTCGAACATCCGAATCATTGAACAGAGTCAGTCAAACAACTGTATGGACCGATTATTCGGTGAATAGTCAGGACTCAAGTTCAGGATATGGACCTACGGATCGCGATTCCCGGAGAGCAGCATTCACGTGGCGGGAGGCACTTGCTGATTCAGAATCAGACTCCATTTCTGAGTCGTATCGTTACAGTCAAATCTCAATGGCTCCTTCTAATAGCAACGCATCTCCTTGCGAGACATACCGGGAGTCGGAGTTATTTGAGCCACAACACCAGCTTCCAGAAATTGACACAGGAGAAGAATTCGCTGCGGCAATTCTGAGCCGCAAGGATAGTATGAAGTCATCCGCGATTCCAGTGCTTCCTACCCACTCCCCTCCGCCACCCCCCGATGATATCTCTTTCCGCGATATGATGAGCTCGGCGCCACCAAGCGAATACTACGATGAGACGAGGCCTAACAGCTACTTTCTCAATGAAAAGGACGACCGGAGCCCAATCTCGGCTGCACTGAAACGGGACAGTGGCTATTTTGCCCCTCCAGAATCAGCTTCGCAGTCAATCCATCAAGGATCATTCGAGGCTTCCGAAGATCCCCAATCCGCTTCCTCGCGTTTGACAAGCCAGCAGACCCTGGCCGAAAGTATCAATGTCGAGCAAGCGCCTGGACTTCCTGCGAAAGAGAAGAAACGGCTGTTCACTCGCCTCGAGACTATCAAAGAGCTCATCGACACCGAGGCTTACTTCATCAGGGATATGAATATTGTTGAAGAGATTTACAAAGGCACCGCCGAGGCCTGTCCGAGACTTGATGACCAGACCATCAAGCTCATTTTTCGCAATACCGACAAGATTATCCAATTCCATTCGGCATTTCTAGTCGAGCTGAAAGAAGGTGTTTCGAGTGTTTATACACCTAGGGTACATCGTCATATACCCAAGGACTCATCTAGCCCGCTTGGCAGAGTGCCTTCATCAAGCGCGTCAGCGGCCGCTTCTGGCCAATTGAGCGATGACAAAGACCGGGAAACCTCACTGGGCCCGCTCTTTATCCGACACATGGAAGATATGAAACAGGTTCACGAGACCTTCCTTAAGAACAGTGATCACGCTGCTAAACGACTGATTCAAATCCAAGAAGACCCAACGGTTCAAGTCTGGTTGAACGAGTGTAACGAGGTCGCCAGAGAGTTGACAACAGCGTGGAATCTGGACTCGCTGCTGATCAAGCCGATGCAGAGAATCTGCAAGTACCCTACACTGCTCGTCCAGCTGCTCCACGCGACGCCTTCGGATCATCCCGATCGTGCCTCTCTTGAATCCGCAAAGACGGCATTAGAAAGCGCAATTGAAGACATCAACAAAACAAAAAAGAACTTTGAATTAGTGGGTCAAATTGTTGGACGAAGGCGGAAAGAGTCTGATGTCAAAGCTGGCCTCGCAAGGGCATTTGGCAAGAGAGTCGACAAGTTGCAGCCAACAACCAACAAACCTTCGGAGGATAACGAGTATCTCAAATTGCATGAAAAATTTGGCGATGATTACCTCCGTCTCCAAGTCGTTCTGAGAGATGTGGAATTCTATACGAGACAGGTCACAGAACACGTTCACGAATTCCTGCAATATCTTTCATCCATGGAGCTTGTCATGCGCCTTCAACCATCCCCCCATCCTGAGATAGAAAGCAAGTGGGTTCGCTTCAACGTCTCTATGAGAGATATTGAAAAAGTTGCTTTAGAGCAGCATGTAAGCAACTATTTATTCCAAACGCGCATCGTCTATATAACTGACACAGTCCAATAGCTCTCACAAGTCCGGAAGCAAGTTATCGAGCCCTTCGAGCTTGTGATTCAATCCTACAGTAACCCATCTCTTGCAATGAAGAAAAGATCCAAACGTCGAGTCGACTACGAGAAATATATCCAACTTCAGAAGGGTGGGAAGAAGATCGACAAGCAACTTTCAGATCTTGTCGAACAATACGAGGCTTTGAATGGGGCGTTGAAGACAGAGCTACCTAAACTTTCAGCTTTGACTGAAAAAGTAGGCAACATCTGTCTGGGAAATCTCGTCAACATTCAGACTCAGTGGTTTGCAATTTGGAAAGAGAAGGTCCGAGTTGTTCTTGACGAGACAGAGGTTCCGGAAGTTTCGGCCATCATATCAACATTCTTCCAAGACTACAAATTCCAAGACGAACAGATTAACGCAATCGGAATTGTCAACCCAGCCTCTAAAGGCCGGCCATCACAATCCATCAGCGTCGACGAAGCTTCGTCCAGGTTCCGACTCAGGCCCGCAGAGCTTTCTCCTCGTCACCGTGGGCTGTCTTTAAATAGCGATGTCGCTCCGAGTTTGCCAACGCCTGATTTTATGAAGCGTCACAGCGGCCAGTATACAGCCTCTCCTTCCATTGGGTCTGTGCCCAGTCCGATCCAATCCTACCGAGATTATTACAATGGAGCCAACGGGCATGCACGCCTTCCCTCCGACTCTCCAAAAACACAAGATTTCTTCTCGGTCTCTAGGTCACTGGCCACCCATCCCATACGGCCAGGTACCGGTCAGAGTCATGACTCAAGCGGCCCAGTTAGACAGAGTGCGGAATCTAGCTCACATCCTAGGAATTATGTGAACTCGGCGCAATCTTCTCCTTATCAGACTTCAGATAATCAGCGCTTCTCTGGCATTTTCCAATCAGCGCTTCCCATGACGGATACGCAAGAAAGCCAAATGCGTCGATCCCGAGTCTCTTCCCGAGCTTCCTCGCGTGAGCGTAAACCGATTAATGGATACAATGTCCTCTGGCTAGCTGCTTCACTCTTCGAATTTAACATCCAAACCACAAAACATGAGGCCGGCTATCCTTATCTGACATATCAAGCTGGCGAGGTATGTGGTTACCCCCTCTCAAACATGATACGCAAGGAGCTAATTCTTCAGCAGATATTCGACGTCATTGCTGAGAAGGGTGAGCTTTGGCTCGCCAAAAATCAAGACGATCCCAACAACTTGGTCGGCTGGTTATGGTCAAAGCATTTTGCCAAACTCGCAGATGACTAGGTGGTCAGTCAAGGTGTGCATATAAGGGCCTCCTTGTTCATTGCAATTCGCTTTCTGGGAGCATCCAGCTTTATCTAAACTAAGGAGCTGCACAGTTGCTCCATTCTAGAACTGGAGGACCCAAGTCGAACCTCGACAAGATTCTCATCCGAAAGTGGTTCAGCCCCAGTCCCCACAATACACTCGCTCCGCGGACAGCTGGATTAAAGCTGTCGGGTGCGGGGAAACTTTTGGCGTTAATTGTCTTCAAGAAGCACGACGATACGGGACACGATAATCATTGGGGCTGCAGGCGGGGAGAATGAGATCTTGACAACCAACAAATGGGTCGACGGCTTTCTGCTATCTGATTTTCATTTCTTCGAAAAAGAGAGCAGTGGAAGTTTCACAGCTACAAATCAGCTCTCCTAATTTCTCGTTGGAATTCACCCAACAGACATACAAACTCTTTACACATCATTTACGCGGCGTTTAACATCCCATCTTGGGCGGACAGGTAGACGGCGTAGTTGGGCACCGTAGTGTGTTGCTTTCGAACCTTTACGTGCGCGTTTACTGACAAAATATCCCTTACCGTATTTTTTTTGTACTTGTTCGTTTTAGCCCTGGGCCAAGATTTGGGAGTGCAGGCACAGCAGGATTGAGAAGAACCGGTTCTTCGAGGAGTAGGACGAGGAGATGAGGACAAAGCAGTCTGCCACCGGAATCAACAAAACTGGACAGTATCTCCCTGAGAGGACGCTATTTAAATGTTAATATGCTCATGCCGAACGGTCCTGTGTCTATAGTGTTAAATCACATATGTAAAACGCTGCTAATGCAACTATTATTTCAGACATCATAAGTACATCATCGATTGGTCCCAAATATGCAGCGTATTATGTATATGAATGCTATGTCGTTGTTGACAATGGCTGATGCTTTCGGAGGTCTGGTACGTTAGAACGACGACGTTGCTGGTAGGTCCCTTTTCAAGGTATGGTAAGGGAGTGATTGACAATTCCACGTCCACGGTATCGCGTTCGCCGTGGATGTGGATGGTACCTGAATTATGGTGTCACAATTTGTCTGACTCGGAATGCAAGTACACGTACGACTTGTTCTCTGCTGGGGCCGAGTTTGAAACGCCAGGGCCTGCTGCAACAGTGTCACAGCAATGTCTAATGCCAGAACAAATCAAAATTAAGATTGTGCATCTTCGATCTTCCTGAACTGTGCGGGCTTTGGCAAGGAGCTTGCTCCCACTTCCTGGCTAGATGGATTTCACTCACGATTCCGCTTGCTGGTCTACTGCGTCATATGGCTGGTGCCATAGCAGCGCCGCCAGCAAACATACCTGGGTAGGTATCTAGCTGAAAAGAGACACGAGGCAACCCAAAGAAAAACCTTGCGGGTATAAAGGAGCGGTGTTGAGCTGTTGAGTGATCTTGCCCAAGTCCGGGGTTGCAAGTGCGTGTTGGCGACCCGGCAGTTTGGTCATTGGGTGCATGGGCCTGCTACCGGATGAAACACAATTGCAGTCCATGACTTACACCAGATTATCATCATTTCTTTCATCTTATGTAGGAAGTTTGTGTGACGTCTTTGCATACTGCGATCTACTAGTCCGACCAGTCACGCATAGAGAGGAGTACGTCAAACCAAAAGATAAAAGATGGTTTAGTTTGTGACTCGAGTAAAAGTGAAGCAAGATTTAGCACTTGATGCTACCTTGATTCATGGATCATGAGGTGAGTGGACCGCTGGACCTCACTTCCAACCACAGAGAAACGGATAGTATAAGACATGGCTATAGATAATGAATATTACTTCCCAAAAAGGAAAGAAAAAAAAAAGATGAAGAAAAAGATCAGCCTGATCAGGCCAGGAACAGACTGACGCACCGCACCGTATTGTAGGATATGGATGGTTACGGCAGCTAAAGTGGATAGACAACTGGACAATGTGGATCGCAGAAGACGTTGGCGCTAGGGATGGGTACATTCGAATCGGCTTGTCGGCGGCGTGTTTCCGCTTTACCGCCTCGACGCTAGCAGTATACTCTGTATTACCTAGCCGAGCCAGGTAAGTGTAGATCGAAAACTTGTCGAGATGCCTTGGGATGCTTGGGGTGCTTGGGGTGCTTGGGGTGCTTGGTACCTTGCAAGATGAATGCTTATATTCTTGATTTCAAGCTGTACTGATAAACAGAAGGCTGGTGATGACTCCACATGACTTCAAGTACCTGTCTCCCATCATTATCATAACCTTGTTGGGAAGAGAAAAGCTGGTGTTGCATTATACAGGGGCTATTACAATAGATACCGATCAATTTCCGGGGTTGAACCTCTCCAAAGGCAGGGATCGCTAGCCGCGATGAAACCTCAATCACCATGAACACCCCTACCTCCTTGTACCTAAGGTAGGTAGGTTGGTAGGTTACATCTTCGTCGGTCTCATCACACAACCATGCACACTACCTAGGTACTACTGCGGATAGGCAGGCGTCGAAAATAATGCACTGACGCCCAAAGGGAAGGTAACTGACTCTCCAGGCATACAAAAATACAACATCATGTGTGGAAGAAGACCAGTATCTGCCTACATATTCATGCGCCTATGTGGGCAATCTTGGGCTGCTCCACGTCGGAGCAAGATCGGTGTGGGATGGGCCAACCGGTGGAAACCTCTTATACGTTCCACTTAGGTCGGCCCTGAGCAATGATGCCAGAGAAAATAATTCGTAGGTAATCCTGACGTTTGGTATCTGGAGCTGAATAGCAAGCATGCAAAGCAGCGAGTCCCTCCGCAACAATGAGTTTCCTCGCGGGCCTGGAATGGCGGGGTGTGCTGGTGCTCTCCTATGCGACAATTCGGAACCAAAAGCTAATCCTTGACCAAGAACGTATACTACACTCTCATATTTCGTGCTCAAATCATTATGGTTTCTCTCTCTCTCTCTCTCTCTCTCTCTCTCTCTCTCTCTCTCTCTCTCTCTTCTCTTGTCCCAGAAAATAGGACGAAAGTGGCGTGAGACAAATTAGACAAAGTGGTTCCCATCTATCAACAGTTCAATCTATGCACGCAGGACAATAGCAACTTTACAGGAGTGAACTCCCATTTACATACGCATGTTCCCATCACATCACCAAACCAATTTCATGGGATCCCAGCCAGCGACTACTGACAGGGCACGATGTAACCTTGCACCAACAAGGGTCCTTTGTTGTCAATATATGTAGAGATGCGATTGAAAAAGATGCCAATAGGAGGATATGGTCCAGGGAACTTAATATACTCCAACATGGAGCGGGCAGCTACACAGGTATGCTCTCGTTCAGTTCACGCCTTAAGTACCTAATGCATGCGCAAATGTACATTGAATCATTGAAGAGACGCCACGGCCTCGAGAGCCTATATATTCTATGTTACCGAACAAGCGCTTGCATTCGGAGCAGGTGAGGCCAGCTCGTGTAACTCGTCCACCTGGACACACGGAAGTATAGCACCCATATGTGTTGAAACCAAGAGTGTCTCCTTAGACCCTGACTGACATGCTGAATAACTTCTACGGCCTGGGCAGTGAGTGTTGCATGGTGTTATTGATATTCCCCTACCTTTATGGATTGAAGATGGCAGGCATGCAAGTTAGGTTGTCAAGTAGGCGAGGGAGGCGAGGAGGTAGTATCTGGGCCTAGTCACTTACTAGGTAGGTACCTTTATCAACCCACATCCGGATGGGTCATCGAGATGCTGCATTAGCCACCCTGGTCTAAATTCTACTATTTATCTATATGAATAAGGTAAATAGACCACCGAGAAAACAGGTAAATACTACTATGGTAGGTATGCTATAGGACTTTGCGAACAACGTATTTCGAGATGCATACATATGGACCTCTACAGTGGCACTTATATAAGTCCAGCTCAGATACCTATCTAGTGTCCCTAGGTATAAAGTCACCCCTGACTACTAGTATATTGTCCATGTCGTCCACGTCGACCCCGTATACTAGGTATTTGTTGATATAAGGTATGCTGTGCCTTTTTCTCGCCTCGGCCGTTGCCTACCCGTGCATACACGCGTTAGGAGGCAGGTACGTACTATGTAGTAGTAACTTAAATTACCTAGTACATTGTAAATGGTCACTAAGCCAGCTGGGCTGAACACTTCGAGGCGTTCGGCTTTCCAGGTTCTTTCTAGCGTACCCAGATGCACAATACCCGGGTTCCGCCCGGGAGTGCTTACATTGGGCAGCTGGAGTGAGAGCAATCTACGGAGTAGCTAGGGCTCGCATATTTGACTACTGCGACGTCCTGTATTATCTACATAGTACTGGGTAGGTCGACAGAGTAGTCATGTTGTAGCTCAGACCTCCCCAAGCTTAGATGAGTCCTATGTGGAAAAACGTCAAGGTCAGAAAGAGGTTGAGCAGGGATATGTGGGTGGGGTCCTAAGCGTGGAACTTTTAGGTCACTCAGTGTGCCAAGTCTGGCTCAGCGAGCGCCAATCGGCTGTGGGCAGCACCATGCCATGCCTGTTCAAGCTCGACCAGGACAGGCTTAGCTTCGTGCCTCTTTCCCCTCTCAGGAGTCACTCGGGTCACTGAGCAGACGAGACAAAAGCGACCGACTGAGGGGCACCACTTGATCCCTGCACCAGTCAGTCCCCAGCGGCGGGCCTAGCGGAACAGGCACTTACCTAAGGTATCGAGGTTAGGTAGGTACCGTACCACCACCTGGGCACTGAGAAACACCTGGACAGAGCAGAACCAGGCCAGCTCCAGAACGGGACAGGACCTTGTCTTATGCGTCCTGTCACCTGCAGACCTCCAGTCCCGTCGTCTCGTCTCCCCTTTGCGCCAACCACTCACGCATACCTACATGGCGAGCATGGTACCACCCACCCCTCTGGAAATATATTGCAACTGACGTCCTTCCAATTTTTTTTCTCCCTTCTCCCTTGGTCTGCAACCAAAATCCGAATCCGAACCTGGAGCGTGTCTCGAACAGTTCCCTGACCCCATCTGCAGCTCCTCACATCTTCACTATATACCTTCGTTTAGAGGTGCTAAGAACGAGCGACACTTACCTTAGCTAACTAACCTGCTTAGCTTGCTCAGCCACCAGTCATTACCGCGGTGAAGCTTACCTAACCTAAGTATCAAGCAGCTATATACAATCGAAGCAACCCAATTCCCAATTTCCCCGCGGTCCACGGTTACACTGCGCATTGTTCTGTTCGTCACACGCGAAACGTGCGCTCGCTCGCTACAAAGTCTTCTGCGACACCTGGGCAACCCAGCTCGCCTCGGGACACTTCATCGCGCTTCGCCTCGTGCTGTTGTGGCCGAACCAGGCCCGATACGAGCCAGCTGCGTGTAGTACGCCCATGCGATAGCAGTGCACCGTGCAGACGAGACATCGACATCCCTCTCTGGCGTGGGCGGATATCAGCTGCCGGTGTTGGGATCACGTCCTGAAGTGGCTACCGGACAAGAGGGGATCATGGCTTCGGGGTACCCAGCTCCGCCGGTCTACCATCACCAGACCGACATGGCTGGCCAACCGCCTCAGCACACGGGCTACGCCCCCCTTCCCCCGCCTATGCCCACCACGAATTACTACCAAGACTCGATGGCAAACCCCCATCGCCCGAACATGCCCCCTCCTCGCACCAACATGATGCCTCCTTCCATACCTGGTCCTGGCCCGGGACCTGGGCCCGGACCCAGCCCCGCTACTGCTCCCAGAGACCGGGTGCCTGAGCTGGGCGCATCCGAGAATGGCATGGGGACTCAATCTTCGACTCAGAGCACGGCTCAGCCAGAGACAGAAGAGTCGAGTGTGGCCAATTTGGAACCCCGCGAGGGTAGTGATGGCGCCAGAAAATATAGGTGCGTCCCTGGTCAGCTCGTGATGATTCATCTTCATTTGAGCTTCGAAAACCAGCAGAAACAAAAAAGAATGCGACTGACTAACCGTGGGCTTACTCTAGATTGGAGGTGATCCAGCAGCCCTTGAGAGCACGGATGTGTGGTTTCGGAGACAAGGTAGGTTCCTCAAGGGGGAAGTATATGAAGTTCGCGCGCTGAATCCCATTTTTTTTAGGATCGACGACCCATCACCCCGCCGCCTTGTATCAGGCTTGTTGTAATGGACAAATTAAGTGGCAAGGAGGTGGATTGCAAGTATGTCGAACACTTACTTACCAACGGGCCAACCGAATATTAACCTCTCCCTAGTGAGGTTGAACATCAGCACTACGTTCTCCATGTGGATCTGTGGTCTGAGGATGGCGCTAAGGAGGTGAATCTGGTGAAGCATTCGCAGCAATCACCATCCATCTCTTCGACGCATCCTTCCTCGTTCCGCGAGGTTGTCGAGGGGGGCCAGAGCAATATGTATGGATTCCAGGCCATGGTACACTCTGGTCGCGACTTTTCACAACCCCCCAGTGCGACATATCCGCATCAAATAGCCCCTTATCAGCCGGATCCATACTCTCAGGGTATGCCTATATCTGTCTTTGTCCCTCCAATCAAAAAGAATGTTCGTTAACTCTGTAGCAGGACAGTATACATATCCGCAGCAGGTACAACCATATGGCTATCCCCAAGGGGGCTATAGAGACATGGGAGGGGTACCTCCTTTGCCGTCACAAGCCATGTATGGCCCTCGCTATTCTCACGATATGACCGCCGGTGCTATGGCTCAGCGGGGTCTGATGGGTCAACAACAACCGAACGGTGGGATGTACACCCGGAATCTCATCGGCAGCCTCGCGGCTAGTGCTTCACGGCTACAGGATCCTTCTGACAAAATTGGCATCTGGTTCATTCTTCAGGACCTTAGCGTTCGAACCGAGGGTTGGTTCAGGTTGGTTCTCCCCGGGATCAGATCATCCAAAGTGTTGTGCTCATACAACGACAGATTGCGCTTCTCATTCATAAATCTCAGGCGCCTTGGTGCCGCGTCAAATGGCGGCAGCGATGCCGAACTTTTGAATAGGGGCAGAGCACCGGTTCTCGCATATGCGTTCAGTGAAAAGTTCCAAGTTTACTCTGCCAAGAAATTCCCCGGTGTGTGTGAGAGCACTCCGCTCAGCAAGGTGTTTGCTCTTCAGGGTGTGAAGATACCCATTAGAAAGGACCAAGAGGGCAAGACAGGGAAAGGTGGCCGTGTCTCTGACGATGAAGAGGAATAAGGGATGACCCAAAACGGATGCAAAGCCGGCGCGGCTAAGAGTAGATGGGGGTGAATGAATATCCTACACACCTTCACGCACAGACACCGCTGGAATGCTGATGGCAATGATAGTCGCAAGTATAAAACATGTTACGCCTAGGCCAATGGTTAGATCCAGAGCGATGGTACCGCGTACGGAATAGGCGGTTATGGTTGCAGTCGGGGTTAGAAGATGGGCAAAGCATAAGCCAGGTTTGTAGTCAGTGGTGCTACAAGCTGTGGACTAGTGAGCCTGGCACTATATCATACCACATAGCGAATGGATTTTTTCCATCTCGTCTCGCTTGATGACAAGGCCGCGAACCAGATGCTATGAAGCCTATTTCAGCAATGTTCTGGCAGTGTGTACGATGTATATCTGACGTTGGCTCGGCGTTGACTCAGTTGAGCTGTCATGGTGCAGCGGGAAGCAGACGCACTGACGCGGGACACCCAAGAGGTCGGAACCGAGCTGTACTGACGGTTCATCCGATGTTGCGAGTAAGGTAATGTAACAGCGGCATACGACTTCGGGCGGGTGGATCAAGAGCTGTGATGACTGGCACGGGACTTGGTTCGTCTCTAGATCGCAAATGCCAGCAGCGTGCAAATGAGGATGACACGATTTAGATTTTCTTGGTGTTTGCTAGCGTGTGAGATTGTCTCATCTCACATGTCGTGTAAGAGTATATATACTGAAGTATTTATATATACACACACGCTCCTGCATATGCCTGTGGTAAATTGTTATAAGACAATGCATGCCAATGGCCAGCCAGCATTGAATGGATGGACCCGACCTCAGCTTCTGCTACCCCACCAGCTTGGCATCAAATATCATCCACCCATATGCCACGAATCAACACCTCAGAGTAGGTATCATGACTGTTGTTGCATCCCATTAGCTCATGCGAGGCTGGTAATTGGCAGCCTCACTGGGTTGGCCTACTTCACCTTGTTGTTGACAAACAACCCAATAGGTCGCACCAACGCCATCTCACCTTGAGCATGAGGCATCCATATGTGTTTCTGCCCTAAATCTCAAGCAATTGAATATGCCAACTACTTACCTACTTAAAGCGAAGCTCTTGCTGCCCCGCCAAGGCCCCTTTTGTGAGGTGATGCGATTCTGGATTGCGATAGGGAAAAAAGCGGAGGGTGCCTTTTCTATTACGTCTTCGTTACCTCATCGTATTTATAACCTAAAGATACGTCTGTTTGATAGCCAAGCGCAACGGCCGCCCTTTCTCCCTAGGTATTTGACTAGATTCTACCTATGTAAGTCTAAGCTAGGTGTTGCAAACAATACATCCATGATACGGGGCGGTACCTGTAGGTACAATTGTGTAGAACAGCCTACTGCCCGCAGTGGGTTACACTAAATATGTGCTCGACCAAGTGGAGGTTTTAAATGGGCACGTTGTTGAGCAACACTCACATACTCGACATAGCAACACCAGCAATGAACGGATCCGAAACCGGTCGGCTGGGCATCGCAAACCGTTTCCACGCTTGTGGCCATCCGGGTGGTTGCCTCACCTGTCAGGACTGTCAAACTCGGCTTGGTAGCAGCTGCTGTGTTTCGCCATTCCCCTCCAGGCCCTAGGCATCTGATTTAGCAAACCTCGTGGTCTGTATCCGGCCGCGTCTACCACGTGCCATCCGTGTTAGGTACTTAGCAGGTAGCGTGCCGTGCTTGCCTCTCGTTTACAATTTTTCGTCCATCGCCCATCGCGCCTCCTCTGACTCTGTGCCTATCTCTGTGTCACTCAACAATCGAGCTGTCCCGCGGCGCAAGACGAACAGTGGAAAGGAAACAATAAACTCTGCAAGAAGCAGGACCGAGTGGCCACCTACCTGCCTGTTTGCTCAAGAACACTACGTCATCGTATTGGTATCGTGCCAACCTGCCGAGACAAAGTCGCAAACCACACCCCGCCAGCCAGTTGCCTTGAGAGCCCCGAGTCGCAAACAACACCCAAACCCTAAAACCGACTTATCGGCTCACAACATCGCGAACACAATATCGCGAACACAACATCATCACCTATCGAACATCCTTGTATCACTTCCGAACCATCTTCACACTCACAACATGTCTGCTATGACCTCTACTGGCCGCGGTGGCGCCGGCAACATTGCCGACGCTACCAAATCTCCCCGCATCGAGCCTGCTGATCTCGAAACACCCACGCTCAAGACCTCTGTCGTGACCACCGGCCGCGGCGGATCCGGGAACATGACCCCTAATGTAGACCCTGCCGAGACGCGCGCGCGGCAAGATGTTGGACCGTAAGTGCTTCCCCCACAAGGTTGGAAGAGATTCTGTAGTCGGAGAGTTGGTCACTGTGATTGCAGTTTTGTGATACCAACCCACAAAGAGGACAATGAAAAAAAAAGAGACAAAACGAGCATGGGTCGTGGCTGACTAACAAATTACCTAACCTACAGTGTCGAGCGACGAGCCAGCCCAAATGTCACTCACGTCGGCCGGGGCGGCGCCGCCAACATCGTCAAGCCCCCGTCGCCTGAGGCCAAGGCGAGTGCGTCCAAGGCGCCTGCCGGTAAAGACACGGCCACCACCACCGCCACTAGCACCACTGCTACCACCGCTGATGCCGACAACAAGAAGCCTCAGCCGGCCAGAAGGGGAAGCGGGTTGGCTGCCAAGGCCAAGGACTTCTTCAAGCTGACATAGGAGTCGGTCAAGAAGGCAGCTGGTCGACTGGCACCGAAAAAAGATCACGCGTAGCTTCTTTGGGGGAATCTGGATTGGTGTCGCGCATGCAAGATGGCAAGCAACCGAGGTGGGATTCTCTTCGTGGGAGAGGTTATTCCTGGAATGGCTGCTGGTTAGAGATTATTGTGGCGAGTGGATGAAATGGTCGCCATTGATGTTGTGATTTCATTCTCCTTGGCCCTCTATATGTAATTGCCCTCCCCTCCTCTCCTCAGTTGGCGTGGGGGTGAGCGAGTGAAGTGAGGAGGTGGGCTGCACCCCTGCCTACCTACTTAGAGGTACCTATGGTCTTCATGTTTGTTTTGATACCACTAATTGCGAGACTCTTGCCCAAGAGAAAAAAGAAAGAAGAAACCTACCTAATTCTGGAGTTTGAGCCTCGACTATGATTTTCTACTACTGATGGTATTGATAAAAGAAAAGGTAAAAAAAAAAGGATATCCGGTCCTGGTTGTAGTATGGTTTTTGACCTGGGTGGGCAGTCGCCATAACTATGGGCTATGGTTCAAATATGTCTTCGAATGAGGCATACCTAGTGCTTAGCTGCAGTGGGCATGATACCGGTGCAGACTTGTTATATTTGTCTATCGACCGATCCCATCCTAGCGTTTGTGACAGTATCTGTGATGTATTTCTCGAACATGATATTGCGACAAGGCGAGATTCCGGCGCCGGATGGATGGTGCGTGGTTGGTGACTCATGCATACTGTCGCATCGAGTGGGCTGAGTGTGTTGTCGCATACTGCAACTTGACATGCGGCCTACCCTCAGGCTAGGAACCCTTTTGGAGAGCAAGTATATGGGATTATCATTGAGACTAGCTTTACTTGTCTTCTTATATGTTCACAGCACGTTTCTTTAGAGGTGCATCACACACATATGCGAACAACATCTCTCGGTCGCCAAGATCCAACCAAGCAAAGACTTTGTTAGTGGGGGAATTTGAGGAATAGCATAGCTCATGCTTAACATTATTTCTCTTGCTTTCTGTTAGTAGCTCATTAGAAGACTCATTAAAAAAAAAACCTTACTATCTTGATAAGTGAGGAAGAAGGTCAGGAAGGACTCATGTGGTAAAGAGGTGGGGAAAGAAGACGACATAAGGTTATAAGCATGGCCCCAAATCCAAAGGTCAAAGTCTACACCACCCCTCCTGAAGCTCTCCTCGATCCCCTGGCGACAACTCCCCATTTCCCGTACGCCCTCCCCCTCGCAAGAAGGCTCCAGTTCACCAAGTTCCCGGGCGGCATTACGGAGCATGCAAGGATTCTCTGGGCGTCGGAAGTCTCGCTTGAGCGTCATCTTTGCGCTGCTGCTGTCGGCAGGAGCGATGGAGGAGGCGTAGGAGGAGGAAGTGAAGAAGAAAAGGAGGGGGGAAAGAAAGGGGGGAGGGAAAGAGAAACCCCCTTCGCGGCTGCGTATCTGGACTTCTCGCGTGGGCCGGAGACGGAGCTGTGGATATACTCGTCGATGGAAGCGCGAGCGCGCGAGGGGCATGCTGCGAAAGACGCAGAGGGGAAATCGCAAGACCAACAAGAGAAAGAAGGATGGAAAGAAGGAGAGAAGGAGGAGGAGGAGGAAGAAGAAGAAGAAGAAGAGACAGCCTGCGCCATCGCTCTTCTGCGCGAAGTCAAGAAGCTCCAGGACCTCTACTTCACGCCTGGTTCCGCGCGCGCCGAGGAGCGCGATCACCCCGACGTATGTAACTCGCTGGAGTCATTTATCCCCGTTTCTGGCAAGTCTCGGGAGCATAGATCACCCTAATCGGCATCTGTACTGCCGAGACACCTGCGAAACCCTCGTGTCACGAGCAATTTCTTTACTTTTAAACAGGCAATATTGACACCGGCGGTATAGGTCCTCGTTGGAAACCTCAACGAGGTGGTGAGAGAGCGTCTCGCGAAGGTTGGTCTGGATATTGTCTCGACGGGGCTCTATGACAAGTTCATCTTCAGGGTCGATGCGCTGCCTGATGTCGGGGTGCCCGAGGTCCTGGAAGGGGGCAAGCGTTTGATATGGGATAAATTGCGGCTGGAGGATATACCGTTTGCGATATCTCGTAGCAGTATCCAGAGGACAGAGTATGTTTTCACGTCATGATCACCGTGCTCGACCTGTCCACCATCATCGTTATTTCATATGATTTCATGGGCGATGCCTTGATGTTGGGGGGAGGGAAGATACTTGGGCTGTTTGGCTAACTGAAATCTATCTACAGACGGACCGTCAAACTGCTGTCGAGCACAGCGCTGTACCTGGACGATGGCACCCCTATCGCATGGGCTTTTCTCGGTGAGTTGCTTGATTCCTTCTCCCAAGGGCGCAGATTTTGCGATAGAGCTTGGAAACGAGCCACTGACCACTCACGCACCAGGCCCGGACTCGTCTCTCAACGGCCTGCATTGCGAGGTACCGTACCGCGGAAGAGGCCTTGCGAAGGCTGTTGCGGTCAAGGTTCTACGAGACCATTTGAAGGACTTCAGCGACGATGGCCACGGCTGGGCCGATGTGGCGCCGGACAACTTGCAAAGTCAGGGGGTTTGCCGGAGTTTGAATGGTCAGATAAAGTGGCAGATATCCTGGTGGGTTGATCTTGGAGTCCGTACCCACTGAGGATCTCATCATTTGCTAATAGTGATCTAGGAGCCGTTTGAACTTGGATCGGAGCTTTCCAGATGATTGATCTAGCACAAACTTTTATTTTTATCCCCAAAGACTACTTCTCGCTCTATTTGCTAGTTAGGCGCTGTATCTCTTCTAGATAGAATTTCAGATCATCCGGGTTCACAAAGGGTGTGATGCCGTGACCAAGGTTGGCGATCCAGCCTCCTTTGCCGCCTCCGAAGCCCTCGACCATGTGCTTCACAGTCTCTGATATGTTCTCCCTCGACCCGTATAGGATACCGGGGTCGGCGTTTCCTTGGAACACGATTTTGCGGTCACCGCGGATTTTCACAGCGTCAGATGGCTCTATAAGCCAGTCTAATCCTACGACATTGTACCCTAGGTTGCAGACGGAGTTGAGCGACTGGTTTGCGCCTTTAGCAAACACGATCATAGGAACGGCATCCAACCCCATGGCCTTGAGCTTGCCCGGTAGCTTCTCGGATATGTAGGCCAGATACTGGGCGCTAAACTTCTGGAAGGTCGGGGGCGAGAGCTCGCCTGCCCATGAATCGAAAACCTGTATCATCTACGCCTCCGGGTCAGTACAGTGTACACTACTGCTTTGAATTGGAGATTCCAAGACATCGTTCCATACCTGGGCCCCGGCTTGGACTTGCAACGCGAGATATTCGACACAGATCTCGGCTATCTTCTGCAGCAGGGCGGCTGTCTCGTTCGGGTACTTGTAGATCCACGTCTTGCTCTGGATGAACAGCTTCGAACCGCCGCCTTCGACCATATAACAGAAGAGGGTCCAGGGCGACCCGCAGAAGCCGATGAGCGGCACACGACCGTCCAGCTTCTTCCTCGTCAGGGTGATGGCTTTGTAGACGTAGTCGAGCTCGGCGGCGACGTCGACGTCTTTGGCGAGGACCTTCTCGTACTGGCCGTCGGTGGGCGACTTCAGGGGTTCGGGGAAGTGCGGGCCTTTCTTGTCGACCATCTCGACGACCATGCCCATGGCCTGGGGGATGACGAGGATGTCGGAGAAGATGATGGAGGCATCGAGGAGGCCGGCGAAGCGCTCAATGGGCTGCAGGGTCAGGGTCGAGGCGACTTCGGGATCGCGGCAGCATTCGAAAAAGTCACGGTTCCCCTTGGCTTCGTGGTATTCGGGAAGATAGCGGCCGGCTTTTGGTGGCGGCGGCGTTGTTGTTAGCCAGGAGGTCAGAAGGAATCGAGTCGCATAGTCGACAGTGAGGCGACATTGGAAGGCGACAAATGTTACGTTTACGTACCTTGTCGCATGATCCAGATGGGGGTTCGTTCTACATTCTGGCCTGCGGTCACTCACATTCAGCGACACAGCTCCGGGCCACTTATACGAACCGGACTCGGACTCGGGGTCGGGGCGACGCACCCCAGGCGGTCCTCAGGACCAGGTCGTTTTTCAGAGGGGGGAAATCGTGAGGCATGATGTGGAGGCGGAGGCAGAGGCAGAGGCGGCGATTCACAATACTGTTAGGTGCCGTGTCGTCGCAGGTGTAGATGGTCGACCAGATGACAATGCTGACTGTCGCCGGGGCGGCTCTGCGTGGCTTCGCGGATGGGGTGGAAGCGTCGAGGGGTCCTCCCCCCCAAAGCTCCCCACCTACCCATTTCGTATCTAGCGCGGGACAAATCAACCTCTACTCAGGGGGGCCCCGCATGGCATTATTGTACCTATCTCGCCGAGCTCGCCTACCTAGGTTGGTATCTAGGTACATAGACAATATCTGCCAAGCCATTCAAGGTTGTTATTTTTGAAGCCATGATTTTGGCTACTAAACGCTACTTACTACCACAGGTTTGGATGATTCCCTCATTCCCTCTTCCAATACCTTACTTAACCCAGCACAGCCAGCCACAATCGGACCTAAGCAATTGGCATTGGCCAACGACAATTCATCGTCTTGTTCTCTCCTTCCATTCTCCCTCTTTATGCTGCATGCAACTGCACCAACTCCCCTCGATGGCCTGTCCACAGGGTATATATAAACCATAAAAAATCCCACGGCAGGACGGCATCCTCCCCTCTCCCCTGCCCGTCCTCCGTCCTCCGTCCTCTGTCTTCCGCCATGCGCCTGCCCCTCGCCGTGTCGCCGTCCTTGCAATGCCACAACGCTCTACGCTGCCACTCGCGCCCACGGTATGATAGTGCCTACGTATGGATATCCGACAGCTTGCTTGCATCCTCTTTCGAGCGCTATGCCGCCACATTCTGCCTTCGCGCCGCCCGCCATGCCTCTTCTACCCCAGGGCCCATGGAGCACAGGAAGCGCCTGGCCAGGAGACACATGGGAGAGCTCCATTTCGGCCAATCCCACTCTGCCGCCCCCGTGTGGGAATTGGCCAGTCTCGTCGACCTCACCCGATGGCAATGGGAGCCCCCGATCGACCGGAGGCGTGACCACCACCAAACCAACCTACCCGACGAGACCGACCTCACAGAGAACCTCGAAGAGACCCCTGCGGACACGACGCGCAACCCCACAACTCCTGACCTGATCAGACAAGACGATGCCATGCTTCCGAACGACGCCGTCTCATGCGGATTGGCTGCCGAGTCCTCACCCCCGCTAGCATCGCGCGCAGCCGCACATCCTGTCCTCGATATGATATCCGCAGCTCTGGAGTCATGTCGCCAGTCGGCGAAGCACATTGGGTCTCCAGCTCTCTCCTCCGACTTTTGCCATGGCTGGCGGCAAGCTGTGGCAGATGGCACCTTTCAGGCCAAAGCAATCCGTAGTGTGTTAGAACGCGTCAAGTATGGCGCGATTGAGCAAGCAAAGCAGACTAGTGATAGGAAGCTTGCTGATCGAGTGAAACTACAACTTGCCACGGCAACTATACAAGGTTTATCGCAGCGGGCCACCCTTCCGGACATACCTTTTGATCACGTCGCGTGGAACCACGTGCTTCATATGCTTGCCACAATTCGACTGAACACTATCCGTATCTTCACAAGCGCTATGGCGTCTATTCCCCAGCAGTCTCTAATCGAGGTTTCGGAGGGCATTTTAGAAAATCTGGATCGCTACTTGATTGAATTAGGGCGCGCCGGGGCGCAGCCAACTGTGGTCCGACAAGCTGCCAAAATGGCCGTACCGTTGGAGACTCTCGTTCAACCCGAGCTTCACTTCATCCAAGACATGGCTACTCAGAGGGTATTGGACTATGCCCGTGACGGCCGTGATGGCCTCAAGTCTTACAGATATATTCGTCTCGGCTGGCTACTCGTCCTTGCACGTAAACCCGGGCTTTCTGCCCCGGATCTTGCCCGACTCTGCAACGCTCTAGAATCGGCCGGTCGACCATTCCGAGACGTTGATATCTGTCGAATATTCCTGGTGTGGGCCAATTCCCAGGCCCCCCTCAAACAATACTCGAGGCTATGCAACAACATCTTAAGAGTCAGAGGGACCATCTGTTATCGCTTACTAGCTGCTCATTTATGGGACAGTCGCCAATATTGCCGTGTAAGACCTTTCAGTGATCTTCTGCGCGCGACCGGTCGGGAGAACAATCTGCATAGGCTAGCTAATTTTCGCCGACGGCGATTCTGGCTATCCAAAATGGCATCAGCCATGCGGAGGCCACAGGCGGCTATCGACATACTCAGTCTTTACGAAGAGAGTCAGACGAAAGGAGTACCGTTTTGGGAATCTGCATTTGGCTACAAAGCCTTAGAAATTCTGTCCTGGGTCCCCAACTTCGATTACAACCGGCTTCGGAGGATCTCCGGCATCGTTACAAGGAGAGAGTTGAGGAAGCAGCAGCGACAAGGGAGAGTCAGAGCGCTCCTCGGCCAAGCAGAGGCAAAAATTACTGCCGTGGCCATTGTCGCGCCATTATCGCGACATCTATCAACGAGAAAAGCGTTCTCCTTGTTGATGGATTGCTACGTCAACCTAAAAAGACACAAGACCATGGTCCCTCTCCCCTTTCTACGGGCTCTCATGCACAATGTCAGTAGACCGCTTGCGAATGGCCAACCAGGCATCACATCGAGGATTGCTTATGCCCTCCGTATCATATATCAACAAGAGGGTCGTATGCAAGCTCAAAAGTTAGCGCTGGCGATAACTGGCCGAAGAAAGTACAATATGCAACTGCAACGTATGGGGCCGGGAAATAGGTATCGATCTTGACGGCATATGCATCTGGAAATGTGCCTAGTATTGTATCACTAACCTAATGCTACTAGATAACCCTATGGATCTATATACATGCCTGTATATCATAGATGTATGATACCCTCTAGCTCACATGTACATAGTAATTGAAGGGTGTGTTCCCAACTTGGGCTCTCAGCATCCGATAGTCGCTTTGTCAAGATCCTGAGGACATGAGATGTGGGAAAGGGCACCGAATTTGGCCGCTGCGGAGCATGACCGGCACAACGGCTGGCTGCTTGCTACCCACACGGCAAGATGACTCTGATGCTGTACTCTGTTACACGACAATCGGCTCCCTTGGGATTATTGAAACCTCCCAGGCCCGCTGCGCCAGGCTCTTGGAGAGTCTGGCCCGCCTGGATGGTTGGTCGGAGGTAGTAGCCTTAGGGCGTCTTCGTCTCGATCCAGCACAACAGGACAGGACGTGACGTGCGACACAGTCGGTTTCAAGGATGCGGTCGGTCGGTAGCCATACAGCGTGGACACACCCTCGACCTGCGGTCCTATGATTCAGCAAGGCTATCTTGCTATCACGATGCCTTGAGTACTTTGTCTGGCTCACGGCGTGTCGCTGAAGAGCCAAACGGACCCACCGAGCCGCTACTCAACGGGCACAGACATCTGACAGCTATTCCCCGGAAGAAGTCGGACAGTCAGTGCTGAAGGTTGCTGCGAACGGGCAGCCACACACGGAATCGACGCTACTGGCTGACGGACACACGATAGACGATAGTCAACGAATGACGGTGGGCTGTGGACAGTCCCCTGGGCCATTGGCCCTTGCCGGCGCCCTCCGGCCTTTCCTCTTGTTTCGGCGCGCATTCTCTTCCCACATTCGATGGGACAAACTCCTCCTGTGCTACCACGAACCCCAGTTGAGGCCACTCACAGTACTGAAAGAGCCAACACACCAATGCACCAACGCACTACGGATGGCAGTACCGGGGTACCACCATAGCAGCTATTAGCAGGACCTGCAGATTTACTGGCGTCAGGGACTTCTATTTGCCCTCCAGCTGTCGCCCGCGTCCGTCCACTCAGCTATCTACTGAAGAGTACTGCTACACTATCCTTGTTGTACTGGGCATCGGACAGCGCGACCACTCGGCGTGCCATAGCTCCTCGTCATGTCACTAGCTGCCAGCCTTAGCGAGCGCCTCCTGTCTCAGTCCACCTGGCGAGCTATCCTTGTTCGGCCTCGAAGGAGCGAAATTGTCGTGTCGGCAAATGCGAAGACCCTCGAGATCTTTCTGAACTTGAATCCCAGAGAAGCATTTGTATGGTGGAATTCCAAATCAGTTGCCAATACTACACCCATCTCGATGGAGCGAGGAGCTCTCTGCAAATCCAATCCAAGCAAGGGGACCGCCGGTAGTACCTTGACAAAAGCCCCTCAGTTCACTCCGGTCTCAAATCTGCGATGACAAGCTACCTAGCTCTGCTTGTTGCCGAGTTGGTTTCTATATTATCCAAAATTCTACAACGATTTAGGGGTATTCCTCGCAAAACAAACTTTACATTATTAGTGCTGATACGTGAGCGCCGGCATATCAGACGCTGCCCTCTTGACGGTTCTGAAATTCAAGTCAACTGTCGCCCGCGGTCGTGGTTGCACCTGGTACTGCCGCACTGTATTGCAGCAGCCGGGCTTCGCGAGATCTGATCCGGAATGCGATCGAAGAGGAATGGACCAGGGAGTAAGCTGAGGGTGTATCAGGGACGACTCTGTCTGCGCCCATCGGCAAACAAAATTCTGGAAGCAGACCAAACAGCAGCAGCAGTTACCAGAAGAACCATCGAAGCCGAAGTGCGTGGGCATAAGATTCACATCTAGTAACGACAAATGGAACAAAAAGAATCCCACATGGATTTGTCGGGCTTCATGGCGGATAATGGGGAACCCGGGCCGAACCCAAGGCCGAGCAGCCAGACCAAACCTATTCGCAGGCGTAACCGCATGATCAACTCCTGTTTAGAGGTGAGCAGCAATGTACTACCTCATCCTTCCCAACGTCCTGGTATTGCGTCCGTATCAGGATATGGTTCCTCGTCATCCCTCTCACCCCTCCATTTGTACTGCCACAGACTTCGATTCTCGGGCGAGACCAGTCTGTCGTTAACTGCTGCCGTCTAGTGCAGAAAACGCAAACTCAAGTGCAGCAAGACGTCACCAACATGCACCAACTGCGACAAGACTTCACGGGAATGTCTCTATATCGGGCCCCGCCTGGATGAGGCCAGCCAGATGCGTCTTGCTGAGATCAAGGAGAAACAAGGTACCTTGGAGCGTCAGTTAGAGCGCGATGTGGCCAAGTCTTCGACTCCGAAGACCACGTTGCAGCAGCGCATCCTCGCGGATGAGGTCGAAGATGAGTACAGTGACGAGCGCGATCTTGAAGCAACGCCGCTTGTTGCCCTCGACCTGACGTACGAGGATGATGCGGATGGTGGCGGCGCTGATGATATGATTGATCTTGGCATTCAGATCGGGAAGATGCGCATGACCGAGAGAATAGGCGGGCTCTCCCGGCCCAGACTATCCGAAGAGGTGAATACACCGTCCTCCGCCATATGAATGAGATAGATGATCATCTGACATGGAGCGACAGATACTAGCTGGCATATCACATCGTACCGGAGGCCAGCCGACGCAAACACACGGGAACCCCGTGCTTGCGATGGACGACTTCTCCGATGGTATGTCGGAAGGGTCTCTGCCCGACTTCTTGAAGCCGACAAGCCAACATATTGTTCCCACGAGCGGCTTCTTCTTCGGCCAGGTCGGGGAACCGCCAAACCTCCTGCAGTTTCTCCCAAACAGAGCAGTTGCCGACCGGCTCATGACCCAATACTTCTGCGCAGTCCATCCTATCGCGCCGTGTTCGCACCGCCTTTCGATGGAAGGGGCATATACGACCTTCTGGGAAGAGATCGGAGCGGGTTTTGAGCCAAGACCCTCGACGCAGGCTGTGATCTTCGCCACCATGTTCAGCGGCATCATCAGCATGGGCGAGGATGCCGTGTTTCATGAGCTAGGCGCTTATCCCAAGGCAAATTGGGTCGCAAGTCTGAAGATGGGCACCGAAACGGCGCTGAGCAAGGCCAACTTCCTGCGGACCACAAGAATCGAGACCATGCAGGCGTTTGTCATATACATGGTAGGACAGCTGTTCCTAACCCCTTCGTGTAAGCCTCGCAACTGACGTAGAGGGACGCAGATACCCTTATGTAGAGCAGAGGTGTCACGAGCCCACTCGGTGCTCGTGGGTGCCGCCGTCCGCATGGCCGAGTGTATGGGTTTGCACCGTGACGGTGAAACGTATGGCCTGACACCTCTCGAGACACATGTGCGGCGGCTGGTGTGGCATCAGCTCTGCTTTCTCGACATCCGGACGTGCGAGGCACAGGGCCCGAAGCCCGTCATCCGCCGCGAAGACTACGACACACAACTACCCCTGAACTGCAATGAGGAGGCGCTCCCGGCCACTGCGGGCGCATCGCCGCCAGAGTCGTCGGATGCGTGGACCACGAACACGTTGTGCCTTATCCGGTTCGAGATCAACGAGATGATGCGGGCGATATGGGTAGACCGACGCCGGCTCGAGACGCGACGCACGACGCTGACGGCGGTGCTGACCAAGATCGAGAACTTCCGACGCCGCATGTCGGAGAAATACGACCATCTGCTCAACTCGTCGTCGCCGCCGCAGCGCTACGCCAAGTGTGTCATGTACCTGCTCACGTACCGGCTGCACGTCATGGTGCTACACCCGTACTACGCCAACGCCGTGAACCCGATGCCGCCGCGGCTGAGCCACCTGCTGATCACGTCGGGCATCATGGTCGTCGAGCTCGCCATCCACCTCGAGACCAACCCGCTCTTCCAGCCGTGGGCTTGGTACATGGGTGCCTACTTCCAGTACCAGATCGCCATCTTGCTGGCCACCGAGGTCTACTTCCACCCGCAGTGCCGCGAGGCCGACCGCATCTGGAACTGCCTCGACTACGTCTTCGGCCTGGACCGCAAGATGCCGACCGAGGCCAAGAGCGCGCACCTGCTCGCCGAGATCTCGAATCGAACGGCCGTGTATATGCACAAGCGTAAGATGCGAGGCCCCAGCACCATTGCGCGGGCGACGGTGTCCACGAACGCCGTGGCGGGAACTAGTCCGTCGACGCCGCAGCACCACCAGCAGCACCAGGCAATGCAACAGGGGCAGACGACACAGCTGCATCATCATCATGACCATCATCAGCCACTTCAGATACCTTCAAACTCCGGTGGAGACGAAGCGGCGAGCACTGAGCAACAGGACTATGCACCTCAGTCTCAACATGTCTCTGCTGGTGTGGTGGCCATGCCTGCACAGCCGCAACCGCAGATGGTCTTCGCAGGCGTGTCGGACGGACAGGTCCTCTGGAGCCTTCCACCGAACGTGGGGAGTCCGCATGGAAGCGATACATCGAGTCTTGCAGCAGTGGTACCGACAGCCACAGCAGGGACTGGAACTGGAACAGGAACAAGAACCGGGACAGGGGTAGTATCGGCGACTAATGTGAACAACACCGCTGTCCCCCCTGGCGATTCGGCGCAGGATCCGAACATGCCACACCAACAGCAGCAGCCTCATCAGCAGCAGGGGAACATCATGGACAACATCGACTGGGTAAGTTGCCTACTTTCCCTTTGCCTTTTGCATCATGCGATTATAACAAAATCATCCATGTTATATGCGTGATGGGACTCCAACAACGACTCTCGCTGACCCTTTTCCGTCTCTGTCTCACAGGAAACCATGTACGCGCTCTTCCCCAATGACACGCAGACGGGCGAGCTATCTATCCAGGGCTACCACGATCCCAATTTTGGGATTGTGAACTGGGGACGCTGATAACGCGGAACGGGCTCCCCTCCATTTCTTGCTTTTTGGTTACTCGTCTCTCTTCTACTTCTTTCTACTAATTTTCCGTTATCAGTCCCCTTCCACCCTTCCCCCCACCAAAACTAACTAACTGGAATTGGCTGGCTTTGCCCGAGGGGGGTAGAAAACATCTACAAACTAGATAAATTTTGGACCATCATCCTGAACTGTCTGTCTGGGCTGTGTGGTGAAGGTGGCGTATGACTTTCTGCCGTGCTTCTCCTACCTATCTATTCTATCTCGTTTCTTGTCGTTTTTGTTTTCTTTTCCTTTTTGTTACCAGCAAAACGGCGTTTTCGTTCGATAGTAGAATACAAAGTTTTGTTTTCCATCTACATCTATCTAGACGTTTTCCCACATTGGGACCGACTTTTGGAAACAATATCAGAGATCAAGATTCAGGAGGAGACACTGGCTGGGATGAACGAGCAAGAAGTGCAAGGCTTGGTCAGATAGACAACAAAGTGCAACTGCGTGATTTCGCTCATTATTTGTACTGGAGAATTGGAGAATTGAAGATAATGCATCAAAGTGAATACGTTGGATTGTAACACTCGAGTATTCCATTTATGCGATTTATTTGTGCAGTGAGATACTCTCGGCCTGATGGCACCTAGGTCTCTCTGTGTCAATGCTCCTTGCTGTGGCCAATCTAGCGATTATTTTTCCTTCGTAAATATTACGGCCGACAAATCACATCTTGACATGTCACAGAGCATAGTATAGAAGACGCCAAGTTCTCGAACGAAAACCAACAACCGTTTTTTGATTAAAGTGTATGGGAATATGTGACCATATGGGTCTGGTGGGGTCGTAGCTCATAAATAACCGCTAGATGCTCTGAGAACCTAAGAAGATCAAGTCGTGACATGCAAAGGCTAAAGCGTGAATTGGGAAGAGTAGAGAAGATCTTTCAACTCCATCCACCCGCAGGTATCATTAGAAATAATCCCATCCAACGCCGGCGCCATGGTAGCTAAGCAGACAACGAATGACTAGACTCAAACAAAATTAGAACGCGTATGCAAAGTTTTCCACCTTGGCGGTTTCCTTTTTCCTCATTTTTTCTTCTCTCTTCCTTTCTCTGTTTTCTGTTTCTTTTCTAGATTTTTTTGATTGTCGAATGTAAATTTCCTCTCCCTTTTGCTGCATGGTAGCAGGATCGTGGGACATGCTACATGTAGCCAGGAGGAGTCAAAGGAGCATCCTGCATGTTGACGGACAAGGTGGACTGGGGTCCAAGAGCTGAAGGAGTCGTGCCACGCGAATGAGGAAGGGCTCCGTTATCAGAAGATGGAGTCACCATCCTGGTGGTGGGACGTCGCGTTTTGGCGACAAGCACCTGGGCAGGAGATATGACGATTTCATCGTCGCCGACACCGTTGTCATCGCCCTTCTTGACGACGAGCGGGAAGAGGACGCAGCGGACGACAGCACCCCGGGCCTGGTATGCTTCGCCGGTAGTGGACGAATCGCCAGACCGCTCGTTCATCATGGCTGCGTTGAACGTGACGGTCTGTTTTAGTTCGCCATTGGCATCGTAGTCTGGCTGCAGTGGGGGCAGCATCATGTACTCGGCGCGTTGAGTTCGCATCTCGACTGAAAGGTCAACGGCTTCGCGCATGACACGACGCAGCTGTGATTGTATCTGTACCTCCATGTTGGTAGGGGGAGGGAGGATGGTGGAGAGTGTTTGAAGAATGGCTTGGACAACTGCCTCGGTATCCTGACTACGCTGGTCGCCGAAGGCAGGGCGCCTCGACAGGAGGGTGAGGGTGATGGCGCGCCACTGGCGGACAGCATGAGGGGGCCCGACGTCAGTCAACAACTTCTCAAGAGACTTGAGCTTCTGGCGCTGTTCCCGGTCCATGCCGAACAGGTAGCGGGTGAAGACGAACTCCCAGATCATGTTCATGGTCAGAGACATGAAGATGTCGCGACGGGCGACGCGGTCGCTCAGATAGTTGTCGACATCGGAACCATCGAGTATGGTGTTGTCGAGTCGGTCGATGATCTTCTCGTCATTGATCTCGCTGGTAAGGCGGCAGGCGCGCATGTCGGAGAACTTGGAGAAGCGGAGGACCCATTGCTGGACATGGGAGGACAGCTGCTGGCAGCGGTGGTCGAAGTGGTCCTCGTCCTTGAGGCGGAGGAAGTCGGCATCGGGAGGCTTGGTGGCGAGGATCTGCTTCTTCATCTCGCGGATGTGCTCCTTGGCGGCTTCGAGCTGGCCGCGGAGCTCGTTGATCTCGGCGTCCTTGGCCTGCAGGGTCTGGTTGAACTGGGTGCGGGCGCCACGGTGCTCGTCGAGCTCGCGGGCGGCGGTGGTGTGTTGCGACTCGAGGCGGGTGTACTTCTCGTTGTGCTGCATGGCCAGGAGGCTGTTGGCGCTCTGCAGGCCCTCGTTGACCTCGGTCAGGCGGGTGACCTCGTTCTGGAGCCATCGCAGCGAGGCCTTCAGGCTCTCAATCTCAGCGTCGCGGTCGGTGATGGCGGAGCTGTTGCGCTGGCTCAGATTCCTCTCGGCGTGGGCTCGCGCTTCGGCAAGGGCGCGGTTCTCGGCGATGAGCTGCTCGACCTTGTTCTCGAGTTCCATGACCTGCATGCTCTGTCGGCGGCGCATGCTGGGTGGGCGTGTTGGCGACCGCGGGGACCCGATGCGGCCCTCGCCATAGCCATCCTATAGCAATCAATCGTATTAGTGCTTTGCTGTCTCTTGTAATGTTCAATCAAACTTACGTAGACGTCGGTCATGTCCTTGGCGCGGACACGGCCCTCGTTGGCGATGGGAGTGATGGTGTTGTTCGGGGCATGGCGGTCAGAGGCAGAGGTAGAGACAGCACCGCCCTCTGTAGTGGTGGCAGCTCTAGCGGCCGCAGCAGCAGCAGCAGCTGCAGCTGCTTTGCCCGCCCCATCTTTCTCTTTCTCTTTGTCCTTATCCTTATCCTTGTCAATAGCGGAGATGGGGAGGCTGGGTGTGGAGCCGTTGGGGCTGGTGTGGCTGGTATTGGTGTTGGTGTGGCTGAGCGAGCGCAGGTCGCCGCTGGTCCGTCGGGCCACCCTGCGCAGAGGCGGCGTGTTGGCGCCCAACGACCGGAGGCTGCGAATGCTGTGAGAGCTCCGCATGCTGTGGAGGCCAGGGCTGTCGGTCCGGTACATGTGTGGTTCGGGCGTTTGCATCTGCAGTCGCGACACGCCAGTGTTGGATACTGATCGTCGACCCGTACCTTCGGGCTGAGGTGTGGTGGATGTCCCTCGCTTGCTGACATTGGTGATGTTGTCTGATACGCTTCGTGGCGTCTGTGTAAGTGGTGCTCCCTGGGCAAGAGGTGTCTGCGGGGTCTGTGTAAGTTGGGGCGTGCGTGGATTCAGAGCAGCGCCTGTTGCCTTCAGCGGCGTCGTCGTCGCCCGCTTCATCGGATGAAGCGATTCGTCCTCTGTCGGCTTTTCGGGTGTGTCGCCTCGGTCCCATTTCCTGCCTGGTGACGGTGTGTCCAATTGCGGCGTTTCATTGTCGAACAAGGACCGTCGGGAACGTCTCTCATGTGGTTGTGGTGTTTGCGAATGGCTGCTTGGATCTGGCGGGCTTGTTCTTCCTTGCAAGCCACGTTCTCGAGAGCCTGCTGTTTCGTCACCGGTGCCCATGGTCATGTGCACGCCGCTATCGCGTTGAACGGCATTGCTTTTAGCATCAAGGCCATGCCGTTGCTGACTTGGGGATTCCGTGACAAATCCACTATCCCTGTTTGCTTCCAGATCTCTTGGGGTTTGTGCTTGAAGATCGGAACGCAGTTCTTCTTCCAGGTCCTCGTGCGTCTCCTCTTCCACAGGCGCTAAGCTGCGGCTAAAGTCCAAAGCACTTGGGGTTCGCGGTGGGGGAAGTGGTAGTAATATCGGTTCTTCAGGTGCGTCCCTGCTGCCGACATGTGTAGGGCGTTCATCGTCTTCGAGTGGTTCTGATGTATCTAGATTGTCCCAACTGTCTTGTCTGCCGGTTGTGCTTATGTCTTTGATTTGCGGGTGAGGCTCTTCAGCTTTGGAAGGTTCGGTTACTGGGAGTGCATGTACTTGCCCCCGACCCGTCACTGGGCTCTCAACATTATTGTCGTTCGTGCCAACATCAGTTTGTTGCGTAAGCTCGGGCACTTCTCGACTGGTCACCTCGTCAGACTGGGCTTTGAGTTGTAGAGCTGGCTCGATCGCAAAGTCATCACCAACGACAGCCTCCAACCTATGATTGTCTTGTGGTACATCGTTCTTCTCAATGTCGCGCGGTGTAGTGTCATAGGCATTAGATGCTAGGTTGTCAGCCTTCTTCGACTGCTTCTTTTCCTTCGTTTTCTTGACAGTCTCGCGGACGTCGCTTTTCTTCTTCTCCACCGTCTCGCGTGAAGGAGATTGTATTGATACTCTATTGGCATGTCGAGCATTGTCGACGCTTTGAGATGGAATGCCATCCGAGGGGGCTTGAGAATCATCCACGTTCATGGGATCGACTTCATATCGAGTCTTGGTAGATTCGCGAAGTGTGCGATCGGAAACTTGGGCTTTGTATTTTGAACGTACAGTTTCGTCGTACACGGAAGGAAAGTCTATGACCATTTTGTCCGCCACCAGGGGTTCGATGTCCATAGCAGAAGGTGGAGTTGTCACGATGTTGTCATTTTTGGCGAGATGAGTACGCAGCTTCTTGTCTGGCTGGGCGGGGTAATCGAAAGGACGGTCGTGCTCGATATGGCTGCTTAGCTGCGCCGGAAACATGTCTATCGTGGTGGAAGCTTGATGATTGGACAGAGGGGATTGGGGTCGAGGCTCAGGAAACGGGAATCGATCATCGATGGCATCTGGGATCTTGCGCGGTGCTTGCGGCGAGGCGTGTTGGGGTGAACCAGCGTTCTCATCAAAGATTGACGGTTGGGGGGCTTCCATATCCTGGGACGACGCGACGACGGGGGTTTGTGAGCCTGGTGATGTCTCTTTCAAATCAACACCTTTAGCACGCTTCTTGTCTTTCTTGTCCTTCTTTGACTTCTTCCTGGATGGAAGCTCTGTTGCATCCTGGGGTTCCATAGATCCAACTTCAGGACTCGCCGACTCGGAAGACTTTGCGATATGATCATCTTTAGCGCTTTCAGCATGTTGTGCTCGTGGAATCTCTGACGTAGACACTATATCCAAATCTGACTGACTAGACTCTTGTTTGTTTTCCATGCTCTCTTGTATGTTCGTACGAGCAACGTGAGTTTCGGATTCAGGTGCAAATTGCGACGCAACTTCGGGTTCTGTTCGGTTCAGTGTCGGCTTTTCGTTGTCGCCCTCGTCGCTGTTTGACTCTTCATTATGCTTGGGGAGACTCGTCGCGCGGGTTACATCACTGGGTCTAACCGTTACCGGTGATTCAGCATTAGAAGAGTCTTCGGTAATGGTCACTGCCTTCGAATCTGGGGTCTCAGGTTGAGTTACATTGTCGACGTTAGACCATTTCCATGCCCAGGACAGCAAGTTGGTCATAGGGGTTTTAGTAGAGTCGGTGTTAGGGACATCGGGCGCTTCGTCCTCTTTGGGCTCTTCGTTCGAAGGGTCGGTCGGATCTTGCGAAGGGTTCTGGGATGAATCTTGCGTTGCCATCTTGTGTTTTCCACTTTGCTCCTTCGACGGTACATTGTTCGAGACTTCCTCTGGTATATTGGAAAGAATTGTCGAGTCGCCACCAGGAGGTGCAGTGTCGCGCGGTAGTTGAGGATCATCCGTTGAGCTTGATATTGGGTCATACGTTGCAGACATATCCTCGCTCAGTTTGTCGGAGTTCTGGGTGTGATCTAAGGGTGAGTTCATCTTGACTGCTGAGACGCCAGGGGACGACGCCTGGGTTGTATCCCTATCACCAGGAACATCTGGTGTTTCGAGCAGGGCGGAATTGTCTTTTACTGGGATCAGGTCATCAGTAGCGGCAGGTTGCCCGACTGTATCATCACTGATGATTAATTCGTTCTCGGCAGCTTGCGCGATAACAGTGTCTTGTTCAGGAACATTTTCTATGACAGGTTGCTTTTTTGCCTTGCGTTTGTCTTTTTTCGACTGCTTTGAGGGAATGATCTCGGGAGAGATATCAGCTACGTCAGCTTCTTTTTCTGGGACTTTGTCGGTTACTTCATGCGATAACGCATCAACCGACTCAGCTAACTTGCCAGTCTGATCTTCCTCGATGGGCAACGGGTCCATTGCAGATCCCGAAGCTGTAGCGGTTACAGGCTTGGCGTCCCGGTCTACTTGACTAGCTTTCTTCTTTTTCTTCGACTTTTTGCTGGATGTGGTTTCAAGGAATGTGTCGTCAAGGTTCGTAGAGTTTTTCAAGCTCGTTTCTATGTCCTCCGCAAGAGATTGGTGATCAAGCAGTGTGTCGTATTGTTGTTCCTGTTCTGAGGGGTGTGTTGCCGTTGATTCTTCGACGGCTTCGGTACTGTCAAGCACCGGCTCCCCACCTGTTTGGCTTTCATGCTTATCCGAATCTACAGACTTCTTTCCCGACGCAAACTCGGACGATGAGTCTTCTACTCTGTCGTCACTGTTACCCATCTTCGTAGACTCGCTAGTTGTTGAGTTGTCAAAAGCCTGCTCTGACTGCTGCTTTTCTGAGAGATCTTCAATCTCAGCTTCTGGCCCTAATTCCCAGCTGACCTGGCTGGCTCGCTTCTTTTTCTTCTTATCCTTCTTCGACTTTTTAGTAGTTGCTGTGCTGTTTCCATCATCCACCTGGGGGGCAGCCTCCTGCGGTTGCGCCTCCTCTGGCTGCGTAGTCTCTGGCTGCGTAGTCTCTGGCTGCGTTGCTTCCGGCGCCTGCGGCAGCGTGAGACTATCAGTGCCGAGTTCTAGCCCAACCTCCGCTGTTGACCCTTCAATTGGCTCTTCTGTATCTGCTGTAGGAATTGGATGTTGATCCTGCGAAGAAAGCTGCGTTGTTGCATCGTCAAGGACGATGGGTTTATGGGTGTCATCTAACTGTAGCTCGGAATTTGAGTCTACTGCATCGTTCCGCATTGCCGAAGGGGCCGCCTCTGTCGCAGCCGCTGGTTCTGCTGTGACATCTTCTTGACTAGTACCGCTCAGCTCCTTGGAAATAGAATCCTGGTTCTCTGTGCCATGTGCGACCGATTGCTCTGTTGGTGGATCGAGAGAGTCGGACCCTTCCGGTTTGGGAGCATCAAGAGTTGATCCTGTATCAATTTCGGGCTGAAGCTCGACTTCGCTGGCACGTTTCTTTTTCTTCTTCTTGCTCTTCTTACTTGCAGTGGGTTCGACTACCTCTTCACTTTGCGAGGGTTCGGGCAGTGCATCTCTCGGCACATCAGCTTCTTCAGTTGGTTGGGGTTGGAGTCGCACGTCATCTTCACGATTTGGAACTTCGTCAATCTCACGCTGCTTTCCCTCTGAGCTCTCTGCTTCTGTTTGTATATCGACTGAGGGTGCCACGTCTCCCCCTTGATGATCCGATGCAGGAGCTTCAACGGAAATAGGGTCCAGAGGCGTTTCAATCGGGTCCTGAGCTGACTCCGTTTCTAGAAGCGCTTGCTTTTTCTTTTTCTTATCTTTTTTGATCTTCTTCGTTATTGGCGAATCAGCAAGCTCCTCTTGTTTCGTATCAGGCAGAGGATCTGCTTCTGGTACATCAAGTTCTCGCATTGGCTCGACTACAGGGGCATCATCCGCGACTGAGAGAGTACGAGTTTCTTCCAGCTGTTGGGCCTCCTCCTTAGGTGTAGGTTCAGCCTCCAGAATAGCATCCTGCTTCTTTTTCTTCTTGTCCTTTTTGCTCTTCTTCGAAGGTGTGGAAGGGGGTAAGTCGTCGCTGGGTGGAACATCCTTAACTGGCTCCTCACGGTGTGGTTGCTCAGATTCGATAACTGTGGGCAACTCAGGCACAACCTCAGTCTCTACTTGTGGCAGCGTAATTTCTCCTGCCTCTCCTGAATCAAGGGTGGCTGGTAAGACCTCTTGGGGCGCATCCTCTTGAGGAAGATCTCTTCGATCAAGTTCGTCAAGTGAGGGCTCGTCGCTAGGAAGCTTTGTAGGCAATTCATGTTGAGGATGTTCGGGTACCGACCGCGCTTCTGCCGGTAAATTTTCACCAGATTCATTGACCTGACGCGAAACTTCCTTGACTCCAAATTGCTCTTGTGGTACTTCACCTTGAGCTTTGTCCTCTGGTAGTGCTTCTTGTGGCTCATCGGCCTTGAATGACCCCATCAACGAGTCCCACAGAGTCTTCTTTTTCTTCTCTTTCTTGGTCTTCTTGTCGGGCTCGATAGAGCTAGTCTCGATGGATGCGGAGGCTTCAGATACTACGGTTTCGGGCAAAGCTGCTTCCGATACTGGAGTCTCAGTGACAATAGGCTCAGTGGCAACAGGTTCGGCGGCAGTAGGCTCATATGTGGATGGCTCTGTAACCGTGTTCGAAGATGATTTACCAGTTGGCGTCTCAGCTGAATCTTGTGCTGCAGTTTCTTGAGGAGCTTCGGTGTCTTGATTCTTTTTCTTCTTCTTCTTGTCTTTCTTGCTCTTTTTCGTTGGCATCACAGGAACGATGGGCTCTTCTTCATTGACATGTTCAATTGCCGGCTCTTGCGCCTGATCCTCGGTGGATTCGCCTGAGATGACAGCTTCTGTCAGAGCAGAATCTACCGTTGACTGCTCTTCCTGGAGTCCTTTAGCCAGAGGATCAGACTCATTCTCTTTCATCTCATCTGGTTTGTCTTGCTGCGAGGAAGCAGGGTGAATGTTGCTCGGGCCAGTGGCCGATTCTTCCGTCAGCCCATCTTTCTCCACTGGTTGGACATTATCAATGGTAGTGGGCTCAGCAGGTTCCATGACGACTTCTTGAAGTAATTCGTCCTCCCAGGAAGCATTGGGCTTGTCATCCTTTTCTACAGACTCAATTTGTGGACCAGCTTGGGTAGGGGTTGTAGTTCTATCACGACCATGCTCGTCAATGGCGATAGACTCAAAGGGATCAGGATGCTCGTTCTTGGGAGTGCTATCATCTTGTAGCACAGTCTGATCCTGCATTGCAACCGCATCCTCAAAGACATCAGACTCAGTATTCTTGTCCTCGTCCATGTCAGCAGGGACTGTGGGGACGGCTTCCAATCGTTCCACTTCAGGTGGCGCAATGTCTGCGAGGATCTGCCTGTTGTCAATAGGAACGTCTTCTTCCTGAGCAGCAGCCTTCTTCTTCTTCTTCTTGTCCTTCTTGCTCTTCTTCGTCGATGCAGAAGCAGGGGTGTCCTCTGTATTCTCAGACTTGGGTGGATCTTCAATTAGGAGACTTTGAGGTTCCATTGATAGACTAGTGGCATCCGAAGATAAATTTTCAGAGCGATCTAGAACAGGGTTGAGCGGTAGTTCTGGGACCGCATCTTGATCTAACAAGGCGGTTGGCGCATCTCGTGTCATATCAACATCGTTTGCTTCATTGAACGCAGATTTAGCGAAATCATCTGTCGTGGCTGCCTCAAAGGTCGGGCCCAGATCTTGAGCATGGGATAGCTTTTCGGTTTGGGAATCACTGAGGTCATTGGAGAGACCGATTTCAGTCTGCCGGGGGTAGTCAGGACTGGGTTGGAAGAGGTCTGATGCGAGTTCTGCTGTGGATTCTGGAATGTTGTCTATCACGGGCTCCGCAGGCGATTCCGCAGGCGGTTCGTCATCTTGCAAACTAGCTCGCTTCTTTTTCTTGTCATTTTTGCTCCTCTTGCTAGAATCTGGGCTGACAACGTCATCGCCTTTGCTTTCCTCTGTTAGAAGTGATGCGCCAGGGTCAGAAGTATCAACGGCTTGTGAAGTAGTCGAGGTCTCGGCACCGAGATCCGTCTCCGGTAGGGACGGCTCGGGTTCTAGCGCACCTTCTTGCTTCTTTTTCTTCTTCTTGTCCTTCTTGCTCTTCTTAGACGTTGTCAGCTCAGCAGTGTCTGTCGGGGGTGCGTCATCAACAGGTGGCTGAGCAGAGGACAAGTCGATGGGGTCAGACAGATCTAAAGAGCGATGGGTTTCGGTAAATGCCTCTGGTGCGACAGGGATCGATTCGCCTTCCTCGCGAGAATCGACTGCGCTGATAGGATCTTGAACATGTTGAGAAATGACAGCTTCCTCGCTGTTTTCTGGTAACGCCTCAGTCGCTGTCTGTTCGGGCACAGCTTCAACGCTCGCACTTTCCGTCGCATCGGGTTGGTCGTCAAGAATCCGACTGTCTCGCTTTTTCTTTTTCTTATCCTTCTTGGATTTGCGAGTGACCGTCGGCTCAGAAGCTTGCTCTTCAATGATTTGTGATTCAAGAGACTGCTCCGGCTCCTGGGCCGATGACGGAATCGGTTCGCCAATGTCCGACTCATATATGGCAGGATTCGTCTGAGAACTGGTTGCATTTTCTGGTGGCAGAACAGCGGCTTCGTTGGATTGAACATCCTGACTGGTTACGTCTTGCTCATTCGAGATAGAAGTTGAAGTGGTGAGTGTCTCTTGTGGCAAGGATCTCTGTTCATCCGTTGGAGGGTTCGTGATATCAGATGCTTCGGAGATCTCAGGGGCAATGCTTTCAAGGACAGGCTCCGATATAACTGTTGTTTCTTCTTGGGTCTGGAGTTCAACGTCCATGGCTGAGCTTGTAGGTGCGTCAGATGAGCTTAGTTCGGCGTCGAGAACTTTGCTAGCCTTTTTAGCCTTTTTCTTCTCCTTTTTGCTCTTCTTGGTGGGGGCTTCAGGCAGTGGATCGTCTCGTATTGCATCCTCAATAGCCGTTTGTTCAGTAGCTTGATCCACTACCGGTTCAAATGGCTGTTCAACAGGCTGTTCAATGGTCGGCTCAGAAGCTTGCTCAGTTGTCTGCTCAACTATCTCATCCGCAAGCAGTTGAGCAATTTGCTCATCTGTCAGTTCAGCAGCTACCTCTTCGAGTAAGGCTGCATCACTTAGCCCGGAATCATCTTCCTGTGGTACAGTGGCTGGGGCAGATACTTGATTGTCTTCAAGAAGAACGCCTTGATCAGAGGACGCTGTCAAATCGGGCAGTTCAGATGCAGGCACTTCCGTTGGGGATTCTTGAGACTCCTGGGGCTTTCCCTTGCGCTTCTTCTTGTCCTTCTTACTTTTCTTTGGTGTAGAAGGAGGTTCATCGGCTGCAGTGGCTAAAGAAGGCTCCTCCACAAGTGACGTAGTCTCAATTGGAGCCATGTCCTCTACTGATGCCGGATCTTCTGTCTGATCTTGAGCATCTGTTTCGCCTCGAGGTTGCGCGTCTACAGTAACATCTTGCAAGAGGTGATCACTGATCTTACTTGTGTTTGCGATTTCGTTGTCTGTGTTTTGTTTCGAGACCTGATCATCGTTTGCCTCAGGAGACAAGGCCGTGTGTGAAGACAATTCTTCAGGAATGTCGATGGCGATTTCTTCATCGGGCGGCGAGGCAACGGAAGAGGGATCGAAATCAACAAGTTTTGGATCCGCATGATCATGATGTCCTTGAGCATCAGAAACCTCTTTGACGTCGTGGGGCGCATCAGGTGTCAGGTCTTCTGGCTGCGCAAATGTTGTCGACGTCTCAGGGAGTACTTCTGTCGGCTCATCTATGAGGTCAGACGAGATATCTCTACTGGTGGTTTCGGTTGGGATTTCGGTAGATTCCTCAATAGGGTCCGCAAATTGAACACTTTGGCGCTTCTTTTTCTTGCTCTTTTTCGACTGCTTGGGACTCTGTGGGTCATCCATTTGGGTAGGCTGCAAGCCCTCGACGACGTCCGAAGCAGAAGCCGGAGTGGGAGCTGAGCCCTCAGCCTCGCCTTGAACCCGACTTAGCTGCGTGTTTTCTAGCTCTCCAGTCGGCAGGGGTTCTTCTATGCTACCAGTTGGCTGAGCGACATCGTGGCCACTTTCCTCAATTGTATCAACTGGTGGGTCGGTCGACTTCTCGCTTGGATCTAACAAACCCAGACTAGGTGCTGCATCTGCACTTTCCTGCACACTAGACGAGTCGGTTGCCACAGGTTTAACGTCATCATTGCCCAAGTCCTGCTGTGTAGCAGCTTGTTTCTTCTTCTTGTCTTTCTTGGACTTCTTCTTGCTTGATGCGATTTCAACCTCTGGCTCTGCTTGATCTGGTTCTTTAGGGACTGGTGCTTCGGTCTCGGTAGTAGAAAACACGTTTAGTTCCGGTTCGGTCAGCGGCGCCTCAGGGGTATCCTCGACAGCAGTCGGCTCCGTTTCTATGCAGGGCCTGTTGACGTCTTCGAGCGCATTGATATCCTCCGTTTTGACATCCTGTGTCTCTATTTCTTCGTACAGAGCAGGCCCTGCTTGGGTTTGGTCGGCACTGAGCTCTGTTTCACGAGGAGATGCCGATTGTTCAGCATGAGAAACATCTTGGCTGTCCGGTGCCCTCTCCTCCGGCAGAGCCCCTTCTAAAGACGTTGTATCCTCTTGTAATGCCGCTTTCTTGTCTTTCTTCGCTTTCTTGGACTTCTTACTTGAGCTAATGGTGTCAGGCTCTGCGTTTTCGGTGAACGGCAACGTCTGCTCTGCGACGGTTTGGTCTGGCTCAGCCGTTTCGTCGCCAATACCGGGAACATCGTGAATAATGGGCAAGGCCTCTACAGGTTGATCAACTAGGCCCGTTTGCTCTAATGAGATGTCCTTAGTAATCTGCTCTGGGATATCTTCACTTTGGGCAGCCGTGGCAGAGGTTTCAGGGTTGTCGGATAATTCTGAGATGCTCTGCTGCTTCTTTTTCTTCTTCTTGGCTTTCTTCTTGCTTTGTGGTTCTTCGGACACGTCTACGGGTTTGTCAGCCTCGTGACCACTGACTTCATCCGACAGCAGAGCTTGAGTCTCACTCATAGGCTCGGTGGCTTCAAGTGGTGTCACATGCAAATCATCAATGGCTTCTTCGGTAAGCAGGTCTTTTGCCGCATCAGAAGCCTGAGGCTCTTGCTGATTTTCTGATTCCATCAAATCATGCGGAGCGGATAGTCGAACCGCGTCTGCCGTCTGTGCATCTAAGGGTACCGCGTTCGATTCATCGTGTGGGGATGACTCAACGTCCTTACTCTCAAGTGAATCAAGTTGAGGTTCTCTTTCCACAATTCCTGTTTTGACTGTAGCAGGGTCCGCAGCACTATCTGACGGTTGAGTCGCTTCGGATTCGACTTTGAGTAACTCGTCAAGTCCACTGGAAGGTGCAGCCAGACTTCGCTCAGCGTCCTCAACAGGAGTCTCTAGCGTGTGTTCAGTGGCCGCCGTTGGGGTATGTTCTGTCTCAACTGCAGCATTGGTCTCATCTGGCGCTTGCGATAAGGGCAAGTCGGCCTCTCTCGTTTGGACATCTTCCACAACTTCAGTATCGGTCCTGACATCAGATAGGGCAGAGGGTTCCTGCTCTTGCGTTTGAGCGTTCTTCCCCTTCTTCTTTTTCTTGGACTTCTTCGAAGAAACAATTGGAGCTTCTTCGTCAATGGGTGCGATATAAAGCGGCTCTTCGAAGGTGTCTTCTTTCGGTTCCAGATGCAGATGTTCAGGCTCAAATGATGGGGCTTGAGAATCGTCAACTTGCTCAAGCATCTGCTCATGCATTTGCTCCACAGGGATTTCTGCAGTATCTTGGTCCAGAACTGGTGGTGCAGATTCGGCTGGCGTGGATTCCTCGGCATAAGCAGCGATAGACGGCTCCTCTGGAGATGCCGCCTTCTTTCCCTTCTTCTTTTTACTTGTCTTGGGTGAAGTTAAGGGGCTTTCGAAGAGTGCTGGAGTCGATGGTGCTTCATGTTCTCGTACATTTTGTTCTGCAACAGGAGTCTCATTCTCGCCGACAGGCGTAGGATCTTCAATCGCTGGCTTATCATTCGTTGTGGTCTCCTCCAGACCCTGGCGTTCGGGAACTTTGGACGGTTCCCGTTCTTCTGCTTCCAGATCCTTAGCTAGAGATTTGCCCTTCTTGTTCTTCTTCTTTTTACCCTTCTTTGATGTAGCGGCAAGCTCCTCGGCAACGGGATCATCTGTAGGGGCAGCGTCGATAGGTACCTCCGAGGGAGAAATAGTCTCAATCAGACCCGCGTCGGTAGTTTCAATGAGGTCGTCGACAGGACTCTTCACCGCTGTCTCTAGAGCAGCCTCAGCGAGAGCTTCCGAAGCTTCCATAGGGTTTGCATGAGCGTGTTCGACATGGCCTTCAGAAGCAACATTGGCAGGATCTTGGGCAATAGTATCGTCGAGGGCTTTGACGGAGGTTTGACCTGGGGCATCCACAAGACTCTTTAGGTAGGTGTCCTCGGCGGGGGCAACAACAGTTTGTGCAACATTTTCAGCAGAGTCTACAACGGAAGCCTCAATCAGAGGGTCAAGAGGGGCTTCGGTAGGGACTTCGAGGGCACGACTTTGTGCATCAAGGTGGTCATCTGGCCATGCGGCATCCTGGGCATCTTTAGCCGTAAGCACATCACCAGGCAGGTCAGCAGGAAAATCGAAGAATTCATCTTGTTCCTCCTCCGGCAGTGGAATTTCAGCAGCTATGTTGTAATCCTCGACAGAGCCTTGACTCTGTACTCTCCTCTTCTTTTTCTTATCTTTCTTGGAAAGCTTGGCTGGAGTGGAATCCTCTTCATTCTCTGCGACATTCTCGATCGATTCCGGAATGTCATTGCTCGAGGTGATCTCTGGTTCTTCGGTCGCCTGGAGACTGGAAGCTTCTGCTGGTGGCTCAATCTCTCGAGACTTGTTCTTACCTTTCTTGCTCTTCTTAGACCTCTTGCCGGAAAGAGGGGCAATTTCTTCAGGCTCAACAGGTTCAATGGCCTTGGGCTCGCCCCGGTCAATGGACTCGTCAAACGGTGTTACATCTGCTGCGATATTGTCTTTGGTGTCCGTTGGCACTTCATGAGAACGCATGAACTCCTCGATGGCAGCATTAGCAACCAAGGTGCCTGCAGCCAGACCAGCTGCTCCGCTTAGCAGGTCGCTGTCCTTCAAGTCGGGCACGGGCTCTTCCAACTTAGCAAGAGCCGCTTGTCTTTCAGCTACCCTCAAAGTAGGCGAACCTTCAGATGTGTCGGCATGTGTAGACCTCATGGGCACTTGGGCTCGAGTAGTACAGATATGAGCTACGATTTTGGACATCGGATCTGTAGCGTCGGACTTTGCCGTCGGACTCCTCCAATTCTTCTATTGGTCGCATTGAGGGGCAGGTTAGGTGAGCCTGGACGTTGCTCCAAGGTTTCTTGCGTGAAAGGGGGGCTCTGAAGGTCATCCTGAGGGGTAAACGAATCACGTCGTGTTGTATCGTGCTCATCAGGCGGGGTATCCGAATTCAGCAGCGGGATCTCCTCCTCGAGTGTAGTTGGCGTAACTGCTGTACCACGAGACGTTTTCTCGACCAACAGTAATGGCTTGAATGCTCGAGAACTATCCCATGACATAGGTCTTGCGCGAGGCTTTGAGGTCGTATCTGGTGTTCCCGAGGTTACAGGAGATGAATCACGAGGTGACTTTGTTGTGACGCTGGGAGAGCCTGGAGAGTTCCTGTGCCCTAGCCGAAATTGAATGGGAATTGCACTATGGCCTTGGTGTCTTCACCCTGAGTGGGGTTTCACTACGTCGTCGGACGTGTGAAGACTTCTCACTCAGCAGCTGCTGTTCTCTCTTGTCTTCTGGAGTACATGGACGACTCTCTGGGAGGGGGGGGATGCCTTCGTCAAGATCAGGCACAGGAGTGCTCGGTCTGCTTGGGGGTAAGGCAACAGGTCACCGTACTTTGGATCTATAGCTGGACGTATTTCCCGCTCCACAATTTCAGGGTCAATGATTTCTTCCTCGGGGGTGGACTCGGCTGCCGGTCGCTAGGGTTCGTATCAAGGGATAGGCCTGTCGCTGGCGCCGTGTCGACAGGCTTGTCGGAAAAGGTTCTGTTTCCCAGAGCAAACGCAGCGCCCCTTAAGCCGACACTTGTGCCAAGAGCGCCGGCATTAACTAAAAAAGACTTGCCGTCACGGTCTTGTGTGCGCGACTGCTCTCTTCCTTCGCTGAAGCCGAAAGATGACCTAAAACGGTCAAAGAAGCTCGATGTCCCACTCTGCCTGTTGGCGTTTGGATCGGGCATCTCTCTTGCTTCCACGGGGACTGGTTCTTCATCGTCCAATGTATCACCATGAGGTCCGCTAGCTGCGCTTCTTTGTGACTCTTCCTGGATTATTTTCGGAGGCGAGACTGCTCGGGGGGGTGACACGGTGCCGGACACTTGCTCAAACCGTTTCCTAAGACCTTCTGCAGACCCTTCCCGAATAGTTGAGGATCTGGCAACTGAGCGGGAAAGGGGTTTAGCATGCGTAGTTGAGTCGCCAATAGCCTTCGGTTTCTTTGATTTTTTTGGCAAGTCGACCCATTCCTCGTCAATCCGGTGTACTCTCCACCTCGGTTACTGTAAGAGTCAACGATATCCCTAGAACGACCCGTGCCATCCTTCAGTATCGTCAATTAGTTCCATGGGGTAGTCCCAGCGATCAGCAGCACCATCTCTTGCACTCTCCCGAGCTTGCGCTTCAGGATTGATGTACCAGAAGATCGTGGAAGGAAATCAGCGTCGCCCAAATCCCACTGAACACTTTTTCTCTTCTCAGATGAAACAGAACATCGGCCAGAAAAGGGACAATTTCGGGCTCTGCTTGATGAAGCGAGTTGTCGTCCACTACCTCTCGAGACGACACAGAGCCTTTTTTGCTCTTCTTTTCTTCTTTCTTCTTGTCCTTGCTAGGCGGGGACCTTTCCATTCCCCCCGGGCAAGAGGGTCATAGTTTCAATAACTTGCTGGGGTTCGTGAGAGGATGATGCCCACGAGTACGTGACCTTGGCTGAAGATGCCCAAGCTATTGGTGCATCCGTTGACCAGGTGGATGAAAGGAAGCCAAGGTCACGTACTATTGATTCGAACTGGGCATCATCCTCTCACGAACCCCAGCAAGTTATTGATAACTATGACACCTCTCTGCCCGGGGAAAGGTCCCCGCCTAGCAAGGACAAGAAGAAGAAGAAAAAGAAGAGCAAAAAAGGCTCTGTGTCGTCTCGAGAGGTAGTGGACGACAACTCGCTTCATCAAGCAGAGCCCGAAATTGTCCCTTTTCTGGCCGATGTTCCTGTTTCATCTGAGAAGAGAAAAAGTGTTCAGTGGGATTTGGGCGACGCTGATTTCCTTCCACGATCTTCTGGTACATCATATCCTGAAGCGCAAGCTCGGGAGAGTGCAAGAGATGGTGCTGCTGATCGCTGGGACTACCCCATGGAACTAATTGACGATACTGAAGATGGCACGGGTCGTTCTAGGGATATCGTTGACTCTTACAGTAACCGAGGTGGAGAGTACACCGGGATTGACGAGGAATGGGTCGACTTGCCAAAAAAATCAAAGAAACCGAAGGCTATTGGCGACTCAACTACGCATGCTAAACCCCTTTCCCGCTCAGTTGCCAGATCCTCAACTATTCGGGAAGGGTCTGCAGAAGGTCTTAGGAAACGGTTTGAGCAAGTGTCCGGCACCGTGTCACCCCCCCGAGCAGTCTCGCCTCCGAAAATAATCCAGGAAGAGTCACAAAGAAGCGCAGCTAGCGGACCTCATGGTGATACATTGGACGATGAAGAACCAGTCCCCGTGGAAGCAAGAGAGATGCCCGATCCAAACGCCAACAGGCAGAGTGGGACATCGAGCTTCTTTGACCGTTTTAGGTCATCTTTCGGCTTCAGCGAAGGAAGAGAGCAGTCGCGCACACAAGACCGTGACGGCAAGTCTTTTTTAGTTAATGCCGGCGCTCTTGGCACAAGTGTCGGCTTAAGGGGCGCTGCGTTTGCTCTGGGAAACAGAACCTTTTCCGACAAGCCTGTCGACACGGCGCCAGCGACAGGCCTATCCCTTGATACGAACCCTAGCGACCGGCAGCCGAGTCCACCCCCCGAGGAAGAAATCATTGACCCTGAAATTGTGGAGCGGGAAATACGTCCAGCTATAGATCCAAAGTACGGTGACCTGTTGCCTTTACCCCCAAGCAGACCGAGCACTCCTGTGCCTGATCTTGACGAAGGCATCCCCCCCCTCCCAGAGAGTCGTCCAGGTACTCCAGAAGACAAGAGAGAACAGCAGCTGCTGAGTGAGAAGTCTTCACACGTCCGACGACGTAGTGAAACCCCACTCAGGGTGAAGACACCAAGCCATAGTGCAATTCCCATTCAATTTCGGCTAGGGCACAGGAACTCTCCAGGCTCTCCCAGCGTCACAACAAAGTCACCTCGTGATTCATCTCCTGTAACCTCGGGAACACCAGATACGACCTCAAAGCCTCGCGCAAGACCTATGTCATGGGATAGTTCTCGAGCATTCAAGCCATTACTGTTGGTCGAGAAAACGTCTCGTGGTACAGCAGTTACGCCAACTACACTCGAGGAGGAGATCCCGCTGCTGAATTCGGATACCCCGCCTGATGAGCACGATACAACACGACGTGATTCGTTTACCCCTCAGGATGACCTTCAGAGCCCCCCTTTCACGCAAGAAACCTTGGAGCAACGTCCAGGCTCACCTAACCTGCCCTCAATGCGACCAATAGAAGAATTGGAGAGTCCGACGGCAAAGTCCGACGCTACAGATCCGATGTCCAAAAATCGTAGCTCATATCTGTACTACTCGAGCCCAAGTGCCCATGAGTCTACACATGCCGACACATCTGAAGGTTCGCCTACTTTGAGGGTAGCTGAAAGACAAGCGGCTCTTGCTAAGTTGGAAGAGCCCGTGCCCGACTTGAAGGACAGCGACCTGCTAAGCGGAGCAGCTGGTCTGGCTGCAGGCACCTTGGTTGCTAATGCTGCCATCGAGGAGTTCATGCGTTCTCATGAAGTGCCAACGGACACCAAAGACAATATCGCAGCAGATGTAACACCGTTTGACGAGTCCATTGACCGGGGCGAGCCCAAGGCCATTGAACCTGTTGAGCCTGAAGAAATTGCCCCTCTTTCCGGCAAGAGGTCTAAGAAGAGCAAGAAAGGTAAGAACAAGTCTCGAGAGATTGAGCCACCAGCAGAAGCTTCCAGTCTCCAGGCGACCGAAGAACCAGAGATCACCTCGAGCAATGACATTCCGGAATCGATCGAGAATGTCGCAGAGAATGAAGAGGATTCCACTCCAGCCAAGCTTTCCAAGAAAGATAAGAAAAAGAAGAGGAGAGTACAGAGTCAAGGCTCTGTCGAGGATTACAACATAGCTGCTGAAATTCCACTGCCGGAGGAGGAACAAGATGAATTCTTCGATTTTCCTGCTGACCTGCCTGGTGATGTGCTTACGGCTAAAGATGCCCAGGATGCCGCATGGCCAGATGACCACCTTGATGCACAAAGTCGTGCCCTCGAAGTCCCTACCGAAGCCCCTCTTGACCCTCTGATTGAGGCTTCCGTTGTAGACTCTGCTGAAAATGTTGCACAAACTGTTGTTGCCCCCGCCGAGGACACCTACCTAAAGAGTCTTGTGGATGCCCCAGGTCAAACCTCCGTCAAAGCCCTCGACGATACTATTGCCCAAGATCCTGCCAATGTTGCTTCTGAAGGCCATGTCGAACACGCTCATGCAAACCCTATGGAAGCTTCGGAAGCTCTCGCTGAGGCTGCTCTAGAGACAGCGGTGAAGAGTCCTGTCGACGACCTCATTGAAACTACCGACGCGGGTCTGATTGAGACTATTTCTCCCTCGGAGGTACCTATCGACGCTGCCCCTACAGATGATCCCGTTGCCGAGGAGCTTGCCGCTACATCAAAGAAGGGTAAAAAGAAGAAGAACAAGAAGGGCAAATCTCTAGCTAAGGATCTGGAAGCAGAAGAACGGGAACCGTCCAAAGTTCCCGAACGCCAGGGTCTGGAGGAGACCACAACGAATGATAAGCCAGCGATTGAAGATCCTACGCCTGTCGGCGAGAATGAGACTCCTGTTGCAGAACAAAATGTACGAGAACATGAAGCACCATCGACTCCAGCACTCTTCGAAAGCCCCTTAACTTCACCCAAGACAAGTAAAAAGAAGAAGGGAAAGAAGGCGGCATCTCCAGAGGAGCCGTCTATCGCTGCTTATGCCGAGGAATCCACGCCAGCCGAATCTGCACCACCAGTTCTGGACCAAGATACTGCAGAAATCCCTGTGGAGCAAATGCATGAGCAGATGCTTGAGCAAGTTGACGATTCTCAAGCCCCATCATTTGAGCCTGAACATCTGCATCTGGAACCGAAAGAAGACACCTTCGAAGAGCCGCTTTATATCGCACCCATTGACGAAGAAGCTCCAATTGTTTCTTCGAAGAAGTCCAAGAAAAAGAAGAAGGGGAAGAACGCTCAAACGCAAGAGCAGGAACCCTCTGCCCTATCTGATGTCAGGACCGATACTGAAGTTGTGGAAGATGTCCAAACGAGAGAGGCCGACTTGCCCTTATCGCAAGCGCCAGATGAGACCAATGCTGCAGTTGAGACAGAACATACCCCAACGGCGGCCACTGAACACACGCTAGAGACTCCTGTTGAGGACGCTGAGCGAAGTCTGGCTGCACCTTCCAGTGGACTTGACGAGTTACTCAAAGTCGAATCCGAAGCGACTCAACCGTCAGATAGTGCTGCGGACCCTGCTACAGTCAAAACAGGAATTGTGGAAAGAGAACCTCAACTTGATTCACTTGAGAGTAAGGACGTTGAGTCATCCCCACACGATGAATCGAACGCGGTACCCTTAGATGCACAGACGGCAGACGCGGTTCGACTATCCGCTCCGCATGATTTGATGGAATCAGAAAATCAGCAAGAGCCTCAGGCTTCTGATGCGGCAAAAGACCTGCTTACCGAAGAAGCCATTGATGATTTGCATGTGACACCACTTGAAGCCACCGAGCCTATGAGTGAGACTCAAGCTCTGCTGTCGGATGAAGTCAGTGGTCACGAGGCTGACAAACCCGTAGACGTGTCCGAAGAACCACAAAGCAAGAAGAAAGCCAAGAAGAAGAAAAAGAAGCAGCAGAGCATCTCAGAATTATCCGACAACCCTGAAACCTCTGCCACGGCTGCCCAAAGTGAAGATATCCCAGAGCAGATTACTAAGGACATCTCATTAGAGCAAACGGGCCTAGTTGATCAACCTGTAGAGGCCTTGCCCATTATTCACGATGTTCCCGGTATTGGCGACGAAACGGCTGAGCCAGACCAAACCGTCGCAGAGCAGACGTTGCCGTTCACCGAAAACGCAGAGCCTGACACCATTAGCTCAAGTAAGAAGTCCAAGAAAGCGAAGAAAGACAAGAAAGCGGCATTACAAGAGGATACAACGTCTTTAGAAGGGGCTCTGCCGGAGGAGAGGGCACCGGACAGCCAAGATGTTTCTCATGCTGAACAATCGGCATCTCCTCGTGAAACAGAGCTCAGTGCCGACCAAACCCAAGCAGGGCCTGCTCTGTACGAAGAAATAGAGACACAGGATGTCAAAACGGAGGATATCAATGCGCTCGAAGACGTCAACAGGCCCTGCATAGAAACGGAGCCGACTGCTGTCGAGGATACCCCTGAGGCGCCGCTGACCGAACCGGAACTAAACGTGTTTTCTACTACCGAGACCGAAGCACCAGTCCCTAAAGAACCAGATCAAGCAGAGCCAGAGGTTGAAATCGCATCAAGCAAGAAGAAGTCCAAGAAAGACAAGAAGAAGAAACAAGCTGCTACACAGCAGGACTTGGGCAATGATGACGTTAAACCTGTGGCAACCGACTCGTCTAGTGTGCAGGAAAGTGCAGATGCAGCACCTAGTCTGGGTTTGTTAGATCCAAGCGAGAAGTCGACCGACCCACCAGTTGATACAATTGAGGAAAGTGGCCACGATGTCGCTCAGCCAACTGGTAGCATAGAAGAACCCCTGCCGACTGGAGAGCTAGAAAACACGCAGCTAAGTCGGGTTCAAGGCGAGGCTGAGGGCTCAGCTCCCACTCCGGCTTCTGCTTCGGACGTCGTCGAGGGCTTGCAGCCTACCCAAATGGATGACCCACAGAGTCCCAAGCAGTCGAAAAAGAGCAAGAAAAAGAAGCGCCAAAGTGTTCAATTTGCGGACCCTATTGAGGAATCTACCGAAATCCCAACCGAAACCACCAGTAGAGATATCTCGTCTGACCTCATAGATGAGCCGACAGAAGTACTCCCTGAGACGTCGACAACATTTGCGCAGCCAGAAGACCTGACACCTGATGCGCCCCACGACGTCAAAGAGGTTTCTGATGCTCAAGGACATCATGATCATGCGGATCCAAAACTTGTTGATTTCGATCCCTCTTCCGTTGCCTCGCCGCCCGATGAAGAAATCGCCATCGACATTCCTGAAGAATTGTCTTCACACACGGCCTTGTCTCCTGAGGCAAACGATGATCAGGTCTCGAAACAAAACACAGACAACGAAATCGCAAACACAAGTAAGATCAGTGATCACCTCTTGCAAGATGTTACTGTAGACGCGCAACCTCGAGGCGAAACAGATGCTCAAGATCAGACAGAAGATCCGGCATCAGTAGAGGACATGGCTCCAATTGAGACTACGTCACTTGTGGAGGAGCCTTCTTTAGCCACTGCAGCCGATGAACCTCCTTCTACACCAAAGAAAAGTAAGAAGGACAAGAAGAAGCGCAAGGGAAAGCCCCAGGAGTCTCAAGAATCCCCAACGGAAGTGCCTGCATCTGAACTGCCCGATTTGACAGCGTCCTCTGATCAAGGCGTTCTTCTTGAAGACAATCAAGTATCTGCCCCAGCCACTGTACCACAGGAAGATGATTCCGGGCTAAGTGATGCAGCCTTACTCGAAGAGGTAGCTGCTGAACTGACAGATGAGCAAATTGCTCAACTGCTTGCGGATGAGATAGTTGAGCAGACAACTGAGCAAGCTTCTGAGCCGACCATTGAACAGCCTGTTGAACAGCCATTTGAACCGGTAGTGGATCAAGCTACTGAACAAACGGCTATTGAGGATGCAATACGAGACGATCCACTGCCTGAAGCCCCCACCAAGAAGAGCAAAAAGGAGAAGAAAAAGGCTAAAAAGGCTAGCAAAGTTCTCGACGCCGAACTAAGCTCATCTGACGCACCTACAAGCTCAGCCATGGACGTTGAACTCCAGACCCAAGAAGAAACAACAGTTATATCGGAGCCTGTCCTTGAAAGCATTGCCCCTGAGATCTCCGAAGCATCTGATATCACGAACCCTCCAACGGATGAACAGAGATCCTTGCCACAAGAGACACTCACCACTTCAACTTCTATCTCGAATGAGCAAGACGTAACCAGTCAGGATGTTCAATCCAACGAAGCCGCTGTTCTGCCACCAGAAAATGCAACCAGTTCTCAGACGAATCCTGCCATATATGAGTCGGACATTGGCGAACCGATTCCGTCATCGGCCCAGGAGCCGGAGCAGTCTCTTGAATCACAAATCATTGAAGAGCAAGCTTCTGAGCCGACGGTCACTCGCAAATCCAAGAAGGATAAGAAAAAGAAAAAGCGAGACAGTCGGATTCTTGACGACCAACCCGATGCGACGGAAAGTGCGAGCGTTGAAGCTGTGCCCGAACAGACAGCGACTGAGGCGTTACCAGAAAACAGCGAGGAAGCTGTCATTTCTCAACATGTTCAAGATCCTATCAGCGCAGTCGATTCTCGCGAGGAAGGCGAATCGATCCCTGTCGCACCAGAGGCATTTACCGAAACCCATCGCTCTTTAGATCTGTCTGACCCCATCGACTTGTCCTCTGCTCAGCCACCTGTTGATGACGCACCCCCGACAGACACTGCTGAGCTGACAACGTCTAAGAAGAGCAAGAAGGACAAGAAGAAGAAAAAGAAGCAAGAAGGTGCGCTAGAACCCGAGCCGTCCCTACCGGAGACGGATCTCGGTGCCGAGACCTCGACTACTTCACAAGCCGTTGATACTTCTGACCCTGGCGCATCACTTCTAACAGAGGAAAGCAAAGGCGATGACGTTGTCAGCCCAGATTCTAGCAAGAGGAGCAAAAATGACAAGAAAAAGAAGCGAGCTAGTTTGCAAGATGACGAACCGCCTGCGGAATCGCCTGCGGAGCCCGTGATAGACAACATTCCAGAATCCACAGCAGAACTCGCATCAGACCTCTTCCAACCCAGTCCTGACTACCCCCGGCAGACTGAAATCGGTCTCTCCAATGACCTCAGTGATTCCCAAACCGAAAAGCTATCCCATGCTCAAGATCTGGGCCCGACCTTTGAGGCAGCCACGACAGATGATTTCGCTAAATCTGCGTTCAATGAAGCAAACGATGTTGATATGACACGAGATGCGCCAACCGCCTTGTTAGATCAAGATGCGGTCCCAGAACTACCGCTCAACCCTGTTCTAGATCGCTCTGAAAATTTATCTTCGGATGCCACTAGTCTATCAATGGAACCTCAAAGTCTCCTAATTGAAGATCCACCCAAGTCTGAGAATACAGAGGACACCCCTGCTTCTGCATCGACGAAGAAGAGCAAGAAGGACAAGAAGAAGAAGAAGAAGGCTGCTGCTCAGGAAGAAGACGTTCCTATTGACAACAGGCAGATCCTCGCAGACATTGCGCCACCTGAAGTGGAACGATTGGAAGCCGTCCCCACAGTCCCTGCTGACATGGACGAGGACAAGAATACTGAGTCTGATGTCTTTGAGGATGCGGTTGCAATGCAGGATCAGACTGTGCTACAAGATGATAGCACTCCCAAGAACGAGCATCCTGATCCCTTTGAGTCTATCGCCATTGACGAGCATGGTCGTGATAGAACTACAACCCCTACCCAAGCTGGTCCACAAATTGAGTCTGTAGAAAAGGATGACAAGCCCAATGCTTCCTGGGAGGACGAATTACTTCAAGAAGTCGTCATGGAACCTGCTGAGCCCACTACCATTGATAATGTCCAACCAGTGGAGAAAGATGGGCTGACGGAAGAATCGGCCACTGGCCCGAGCAACATTCACCCTGCTTCCTCGCAGCAAGACAAACCAGATGAGATGAAAGAGAATGAGTCTGATCCTCTGGCTAAAGGACTCCAGGAAGAGCAGTCAACGGTAGATTCTGCTCTGACAGAAGCTGTCATCTCAGGCGAATCCACCGAGGATCAGGCGCAAGAGCCGGCAATTGAACATGTCAATGAAGAAGAGCCCATCGTTCCTGTGATGCCAACGAAAAAGAGCAAGAAAGACAAGAAGAAGAAGAAAAAGAATCAAGACACCGAAGCTCCTCAAGAAACTGCAGCACAAGATTCAGCTGAGACGCCAACTGGTAAATCATCTTCGAACACGGTTACAGAGCCATCCACATATGAGCCTACTGCCGCCGAACCTGTTGCCACTGAGCCTATTGTCACTGAGACTCCAGTATCGGAAGCAGCTTTGCCCGAAACCGTAGTATCTGAAGCCTCCGCATCCATCGAGACTAGCTCTATCGAGCCCGACAAGAAGACCAAGAAAGAGAAGAAAAAGAAGACTCTGTGGGACTCGTTGATGGGGTCATTCAAGGCCGATGAGCCACAAGAAGCACTACCAGAGGACAAAGCTCAAGGTGAAGTACCACAAGAGCAATTTGGAGTCAAGGAAGTTTCGCGTCAGGTCAATGAATCTGGTGAAAATTTACCGGCAGAAGCGCGGTCGGTACCCGAACATCCTCAACATGAATTGCCTACAAAGCTTCCTAGCGACGAGCCCTCACTTGACGAACTTGATCGAAGAGATCTTCCTCAAGAGGATGCGCCCCAAGAGGTCTTACCAGCCACCCTTGATTCAGGAGAGGCAGGAGAAATTACGCTGCCACAAGTAGAGACTGAGGTTGTGCCTGAGTTGCCCACAGTTATCGAATCTGAGCAACCACACCGTGAGGAGCCAGTTAAGGATGTTCCACCCAGCGACGACTTACCCCCTTCCACACCTTCGAAGAAGAGCAAAAAGGACAAGAAGAAAAAGAAGCAGGATGCTATTCTGGAGGCTGAACCTACACCTAAGGAGGAGGCCCAACAGCTGGAAGAAACTCGTACTCTCTCAGTCGCGGATGATGCCCCTGTAGTCGAGCCAATGCGAGAACTTGATGTACCAGAAGCAGATCCTCTGCCTGATACGAAACAAGAGGAGCTTGCTGATTCGCCAATAACGAAGAAGATCAAAAAAGATAAGAAAAAGAAAAAGCAAGCGCTTCTAGAAACGGAGTCAGCTCAGGACCCGATTGAAACGCCTCTGGACCCTATTTCCGTTGAAGCTCCTGCATCGGATCATCAAGGGGGAGACGTGGCACCCTCAGTCGATATACAAACAGAAGCAGAGAGCTCAGAGGGAAAGCAGCGTGAGATTGACGAAGTTCCAAATCGTGAAGATGACGTGCGACTCCAACCCCAACCAACTGAAGAAGCTGATGTGCCGAGAGATGCACTGCCCGAACCCTCGCAAAGTGAAGAGGTAGTCGAACCCACTGCAAGTAAGAAGAGCAAGAAGAAGAAAAAGAAACGTGCCAGCGAAGTCGAGCTTCAGCCCGAAATTGATACAGGATCAACTCTTGATGCTCCCAAACCGGAAGGGTCCGACTCTCTCGATCCACCAACAGAGCAATCGGTCGCACATGGCACAGAGAACCAGGATTCTATTTCCAAGGAGCTGAGCGGTACTAGTCAAGAAGATGTCACAGCAGAACCAGCGGCTGCGACAGAGGCGGCCCCTTCGGCAATGCGGAACGATGCAGTAGACTCAAATTCCGAGCTACAGTTAGATGACACCCATAAACCCATCGTCCTTGACGATGCAACAACGCAGCTTTCTTCGCAGGATCAACATCCAATTCCTACAGCAGATACAGAAGAGCCAATTGAAGGGTCAACAGCGGAGGTTGGGCTAGAACTCGGCACTGATAGTCTCACGCTGCCGCAGGCGCCGGAAGCAACGCAGCCAGAGACTACGCAGCCAGAGACTACGCAGCCAGAGGAGGCGCAACCGCAGGAGGCTGCCCCCCAGGTGGATGATGGAAACAGCACAGCAACTACTAAAAAGTCGAAGAAGGATAAGAAGAAAAAGAAGCGAGCCAGCCAGGTCAGCTGGGAATTAGGGCCAGAAGCTGAGATTGAAGATCTCTCAGAAAAGCAGCAGTCAGAGCAGGCTTTTGACAACTCAACAACTAGCGAGTCTACGAAGATGGGTAACAGTGACGACAGAGTAGAAGACTCATCGTCCGAGTTTGCGTCGGGAAAGAAGTCTGTAGATTCGGATAAGCATGAAAGCCAAACAGGTGGGGAGCCGGTGCTTGACAGTACCGAAGCCGTCGAAGAATCAACGGCAACACACCCCTCAGAACAGGAACAACAATACGACACACTGCTTGATCACCAATCTCTTGCGGAGGACATAGAAACGAGCTTGAAAAACTCTACGAACCTTGACGACACATTCCTTGAAACCACATCCAGCAAAAAGTCGAAGAAAAAGAAGAAAGCTAGTCAAGTAGACCGGGACGCCAAGCCTGTAACCGCTACAGCTTCGGGATCTGCAATGGACCCGTTGCCCATCGAGGAAGATCAGACTGGCAAGTTAGCTGAGTCGGTTGATGCGTTATCGCATGAAGTAACCGACAAAGTCCCAGAAAAAGAAGCTGACGTAGCTGATATCTCTCCCGAGATCATTCCCTCAAAGCAGTCGAAAAAAGACAAACGCAAGGCAAAAAAGCAACCTGTCATAGAAAATGTTCCTGAACAAGACACTGTTATCGCGCAAGCTGCCGAGAACGAATTAATCATCAGTGATGATACAGTCGGGCAACCTGCCGCTACTGATGACCTGATCCCAGTAAAAGACAATTCCGCCCTGCTCGAAACACCAGATGTTCCTGGTGATAGGGATACAACCCAGGCGTCGTCCCCTGGCGTCTCAGCAGTCAAGATGAACTCACCCTTAGATCACACCCAGAACTCCGACAAACTGAGCGAGGATATGTCTGCAACGTATGACCCAATATCAAGCTCAACGGATGATCCTCAACTACCGCGCGACACTGCACCTCCTGGTGGCGACTCGACAATTCTTTCCAATATACCAGAGGAAGTCTCGAACAATGTACCGTCGAAGGAGCAAAGTGGAAAACACAAGATGGCAACGCAAGATTCATCCCAGAACCCTTCGCAAGATCCGACCGACCCTTCGAACGAAGAGCCCAAAGAGGACGAAGCGCCCGATGTCCCTAACACCGACTCTACTAAAACCCCTATGACCAACTTGCTGTCCTGGGCATGGAAATGGTCTAACGTCGACAATGTAACTCAACCTGAGACCCCAGATTCGAAGGCAGTGACCATTACCGAAGACTCTTCTAATGCTGAATCACCGGTAACGGTTAGACCCAGTGATGTAACCCGCGCGACGAGTCTCCCCAAGCATAATGAAGAGTCAAACAGCGACGAGGGCGACAACGAAAAGCCGACACTGAACCGAACAGAACCCGAAGTTGCGTCGCAATTTGCACCTGAATCCGAAACTCACGTTGCTCGTACGAACATACAAGAGAGCATGGAAAACAAACAAGAGTCTAGTCAGTCAGATTTGGATATAGTGTCTACGTCAGAGATTCCACGAGCACAACATGCTGAAAGCGCTAAAGATGATCATATCGCAAAGTCTTCCGAGTCGGCGAGTCCTGAAGTTGGATCTATGGAACCCCAGGATGCAACAGAGCTTCCATCCAGGAAGAAGTCAAAGAAGGACAAGAAAGACAAGAAGCGTGCTAAAGGTGTTGATTTGAAAGAGACATCACCAGGCTCACAAACCCCCGTCGTCGCGTCGTCCCAGGATATGGAAGCCCCCCAACCGTCAATCTTTGATGAGAACGCTGGTTCACCCCAACACGCCTCGCCGCAAGCACCGCGCAAGATCCCAGATGCCATCGATGATCGATTCCCGTTTCCTGAGCCTCGACCCCAATCCCCTCTGTCCAATCATCAAGCTTCCACCACGATAGACATGTTTCCGGCGCAGCTAAGCAGCCATATCGAGCACGACCGTCCTTTCGATTACCCCGCCCAGCCAGACAAGAAGCTGCGTACTCATCTCGCCAAAAATGACAACATCGTGACAACTCCACCTTCTGCTATGGACATCGAACCCCTGGTGGCGGACAAAATGGTCATAGACTTTCCTTCCGTGTACGACGAAACTGTACGTTCAAAATACAAAGCCCAAGTTTCCGATCGCACACTTCGCGAATCTACCAAGACTCGATATGAAGTCGATCCCATGAACGTGGATGATTCTCAAGCCCCCTCGGATGGCATTCCATCTCAAAGCGTCGACAATGCTCGACATGCCAATAGAGTATCAATACAATCTCCTTCACGCGAGACGGTGGAGAAGAAGAAAAGCGACGTCCGCGAGACTGTCAAGAAAACGAAGGAAAAGAAGCAGTCGAAGAAGGCTGACAACCTAGCATCTAATGCCTATGACACTACACCGCGCGACATTGAGAAGAACGATGTACCACAAGACAATCATAGGTTGGAGGCTGTCGTTGGTGATGACTTTGCGATCGAGCCAGCTCTACAACTCAAAGCCCAGTCTGACGAGGTGACCAGTCGAGAAGTGCCCGAGCTTACGCAACAAACTGATGTTGGCACGAACGACAATAATGTTGAGAGCCCAGTGACGGGTCGGGGGCAAGTACATGCACTCCCAGTAACCGAACCTTCCAAAGCTGAAGAGCCTCACCCGCAAATCAAAGACATAAGCACAACCGGCAGACAAGACAGTTGGGACAATCTAGATACATCAGAACCACTCGAAGACGATGAACGCCCTACACATGTCGGCAGCAGGGACGCACCTGAAGAACCGATATTACTACCACTTCCCCCACCGCGAACCCCAAGTGCTTTGGACTTTAGCCGCAGCTTAGCGCCTGTGGAAGAGGAGACGCACGAGGACCTGGAAGAAGAACTGCGTTCCGATCTTCAAGCACAAACCCCAAGAGATCTGGAAGCAAACAGGGATAGTGGATTTGTCACGGAATCCCCAAGTCAGCAACGGCATGGCCTTGATGCTAAAAGCAATGCCGTTCAACGCGATAGCGGCGTGCACATGACCATGGGCACCGGTGACGAAACAGCAGGCTCTCGAGAACGTGGCTTGCAAGGAAGAACAAGCCCGCCAGATCCAAGCAGCCATTCGCAAACACCACAACCACATGAGAGACGTTCCCGACGGTCCTTGTTCGACAATGAAACGCCGCAATTGGACACACCGTCACCAGGCAGGAAATGGGACCGAGGCGACACACCCGAAAAGCCGACAGAGGACGAATCGCTTCATCCGATGAAGCGGGCGACGACGACGCCGCTGAAGGCAACAGGCGCTGCTCTGAATCCACGCACGCCCCAACTTACACAGACCCCGCAGACACCTCTTGCCCAGGGAGCACCACTTACACAGACGCCACGAAGCGTATCAGACAACATCACCAATGTCAGCAAGCGAGGGACATCCACCACACCTCAGCCCGAAGGTACGGGTCGACGATCAGTATCCAACACTGGCGTGTCGCGACTGCAGATGCAAACGCCCGAACCACACATGTACCGGACCGACAGCCCTGGCCTCCACAGCATGCGGAGCTCTCACAGCATTCGCAGCCTCCGGTCGTTGGGCGCCAACACGCCGCCTCTGCGCAGGGTGGCCCGACGGACCAGCGGCGACCTGCGCTCGCTCAGCCACACCAACACCAATACCAGCCACACCAGCCCCAACGGCTCCACACCCAGCCTCCCCATCTCCGCTATTGACAAGGATAAGGATAAGGACAAAGAGAAAGAGAAAGATGGGGCGGGCAAAGCAGCTGCAGCTGCTGCTGCTGCTGCGGCCGCTAGAGCTGCCACCACTACAGAGGGCGGTGCTGTCTCTACCTCTGCCTCTGACCGCCATGCCCCGAACAACACCATCACTCCCATCGCCAACGAGGGCCGTGTCCGCGCCAAGGACATGACCGACGTCTACGTAAGTTTGATTGAACATTACAAGAGACAGCAAAGCACTAATACGATTGATTGCTATAGGATGGCTATGGCGAGGGCCGCATCGGGTCCCCGCGGTCGCCAACACGCCCACCCAGCATGCGCCGCCGACAGAGCATGCAGGTCATGGAACTCGAGAACAAGGTCGAGCAGCTCATCGCCGAGAACCGCGCCCTTGCCGAAGCGCGAGCCCACGCCGAGAGGAATCTGAGCCAGCGCAACAGCTCCGCCATCACCGACCGCGACGCTGAGATTGAGAGCCTGAAGGCCTCGCTGCGATGGCTCCAGAACGAGGTCACCCGCCTGACCGAGGTCAACGAGGGCCTGCAGAGCGCCAACAGCCTCCTGGCCATGCAGCACAACGAGAAGTACACCCGCCTCGAGTCGCAACACACCACCGCCGCCCGCGAGCTCGACGAGCACCGTGGCGCCCGCACCCAGTTCAACCAGACCCTGCAGGCCAAGGACGCCGAGATCAACGAGCTCCGCGGCCAGCTCGAAGCCGCCAAGGAGCACATCCGCGAGATGAAGAAGCAGATCCTCGCCACCAAGCCTCCCGATGCCGACTTCCTCCGCCTCAAGGACGAGGACCACTTCGACCACCGCTGCCAGCAGCTGTCCTCCCATGTCCAGCAATGGGTCCTCCGCTTCTCCAAGTTCTCCGACATGCGCGCCTGCCGCCTTACCAGCGAGATCAATGACGAGAAGATCATCGACCGACTCGACAACACCATACTCGATGGTTCCGATGTCGACAACTATCTGAGCGACCGCGTCGCCCGTCGCGACATCTTCATGTCTCTGACCATGAACATGATCTGGGAGTTCGTCTTCACCCGCTACCTGTTCGGCATGGACCGGGAACAGCGCCAGAAGCTCAAGTCTCTTGAGAAGTTGTTGACTGACGTCGGGCCCCCTCATGCTGTCCGCCAGTGGCGCGCCATCACCCTCACCCTCCTGTCGA